>CM055093.1:46804853-47247353 GCA_029204225.1 Diphasiastrum complanatum
CCGACTACCCATTTGTCGATGAACAAGGTTACCTAAAATGGCCACCAAACCCCTATGGTTATTATTGAGAATATGGCAAGTCCATGTTCTTGCTCATCACCATCATCTAATAAAGCCTCAAATTTTACGTAAGCGATCTCTTATCCATGCTTTTCCTGAAGCAGCTCATCTTCAGCAATAAAACATGTCAAGAGCCTTCTTCCACGGCAAACACAGGCAGGTGCCATGGGACGGGCACCTCTTTAGGTGGAGATGAATGGCTAGGACTGGATGGGTGGGGCGGCACTCCTGATGAGTCTGACTCGTTGTCCAAGGGGAGCAGAGGCGCCTGAAAGTTGACGTTTCGGTGCCATTTGGGCGATCAGGCGGTGATTGCGGATAAGAGGGTCAGAGGAAGGTATGGGAGGCTATGGGCGAGAAAAAAGGTGTAGGCGAGTTAGGGCGAGTAAATGGCTGATGGCGAGTTAGCTACTGTAGGCGAGTTAGTGTAAGTGGGTTTCTTTCCTTGCCTAACCCGAATCCAAGATCTAGTCAATCTAGCACAAAGAGACGGAGTTAGTTGTCACGCGGAGGTTCGTTCCCATGAGAGCAATAGTATAGTTCAGATTTCAACATGAATGGAGGATCTAACACTAACATCCATTAACAGGCATTAACACTACATCCATCAACCCTACTTCCATTAACCCTAGATCACAACAATGATAGATAACTTACTCTTCTCTCTCTCCCTTTCTCTGTCACAAAAAGCATAAGAAATAGGCAATCCCAATAATGAAAAAAACTAACAATTAGCAAATACCAAAGAAAGCATGAGAAATGGAGGAAATGAGAGGAAGAGCAAGGACATTCATCATCCATTTCTAAAGAGAACCAATCTGCTTTATTGAAATGAGAAAATGAACATGAGGAGGCAACTCGAGTCGGTCCCTTTTTTATAGCAGAGAGGAGGACCCTGGCCTCTGAATCCTATTGGTCCAGTCTTGCCTCTCTTTTTATTCAAATTTAAAAAAGTGTGGGAACCATCAAAATTGGAGGTTAACCCAACTTTATTCACTAACTTGACATTTAGGCCCTGCGGACATTAAAAGTCCCGCAAAAAGGCTAAGTCCTTTTATTGACTTTCTAATTATCAAATAACTATGTGATCATTGGGTTGGACTTACACACGCAGGGTGCCAAATCCCTCTCACTTATTAACTGGGTTAGGGTTGCCTAGGGATCCGCAAACCCTCCAACAGTATCGCCCACCAAAATTGGTGGCGGTCCCACGACACCTGCAATATGCAGTTATTGGGGACTTTTATTGGCTTCGCGCCGAATCTTAATGAAATGATACTGCACCTTCTCCATAAAGTCAAGGCGTGGCAGTATTGAAATCCAAATTATGCGGCAGGAAACAACGGTGGGCTCCGGCAATCCACTTGGAAAGGTTTGGGTCCTATGAGGTGAAGCGGGAATTCCCAAGAGCCTCCCATCATAGCCGCACGGAAATACAGTCGAGCAATCGACAACTGATCTTTGATTTGCTCTGAGGGCCATCGGCTTATTTGGATCAAATGACCAGGGTAGAAAGGACAATCGTCCCAATTTGGTTGCCACTGACGCCAACATGAGTTAGATCTTTGGCAAACATTGTCGATTGTCACACGTTGGATCCGGAGAGTGGACATACTCTCTCTGATATGCTTGTAAGGCCCGGTGGAAATCCACTAAAATATTCAGCTGTAAGCTGGGTGGATGATTGGCCAATTGGGCGATGGTTGGTGATTTTATCCATAGCCAATCCCAAATCTTTCCATTTTTGTCTTCGCGGCATTGGCACGTAATAAGGGTCTACCCGCAACTAGCGAGGGCTGGCGACGTAACTCCTAATTGATTCCGGAGTTTTCTCAAAAACCGTGATTCTCCATGCCGGCTGCTTTCCCAGTGCAGGTAGTTTGTCCAATTCTTTGTCAGCCTCGATCTCGGAGGTCTTAAATTTGAGAACCCATTCACCACGCGAGGACTCATGTGGATGCTGCTTTAAGAAGGTCTGGATCTGGTCCTCGACGCTGATGGGCCTTCTGAATAAATGGCTTGTCCTTGATGAGGATGGACCTGCTTGTACTGCCGTTTAGTTGCGGTTGATCTGCTAGATCTGAGCTCCCCCCTGGTCCATGCTTGAATCAACCCCTGTATCCATCTGTACAGCTTCTTGGCGCGGAAGGAGAGAATTGCGGCATGACCGGGTCGGGGATTTGTGGTCCGGCTTCCAACACTTGAGCGGCCGCTTTTCATAGGCATTGATGGTCTCTTTGCCTTTGCCAACTCGGTTGAAGCTGCTCCTTTGAACCTATCAAAGTGGCCTTGGAATCCCTAAAGGGCCACTTTGTATGTGTTCCATTTTCTTGAACAAATATGCAATCTCCGTCGGTGTGACCGGATGACCGGGTATTTGCGTTTGCAGATATGCATCATGCTCAAGGGTGGTCGCATCCAATTCACCTTGAAGCCGTGTGCGATCTTGTTCGGCCATTTGTAATTGCCCCTTTAACAGCTGCACCTGTTGCTTGGCATCTTGCACTGCCTTATCTACCTGATCCTGTGCGGTTGTCAGGGCATTTTGCAGGGAGCTGATGTAGGTTTCCAAGCGATCAGCTTGTTGCTGGGCAATGTCTTTTTCGCTTTCAGCCTTTTCTTTCATGTTGCTTGGCTATCTTCACCTCTCGATCCAGCTGGACAATTTTTTGGGCTGATCAGAGTGTTTTCGGATCCTAAAACGGAGATCCTCTGCTCCATTTCCTTTTTTTTTATCCAGCATAGACTGGATCACTTGCCCAAGGCTTGAAACTAACCCGAGAGCATCACTAGAATCGACAGGTCGTGGAGGTGGCAGCAGCAGGAGACCCTGATGGAACTGTCCGTGGTAGGCGTGGAATAGGTGCCAAAGTCTCTTCTTCGTAAAAAATATCCTCGTCTTCAAACCCTTTAGGCACCGTGGCGTCGAACTGCTTTGGTGACTTGACAACTGTGTCGACCCGAAGTGTGGCTGGGCTACCCTGTGTGGGTGGTTGTTAAATGGCATCTTCGACACCAACAGTAGCTTCATGGATATGCCCGAATCCTCTTCCAGGGGATTGGGGTTCAAAGGGGGGGTGCTAGGGCTCTGGGGCATTTCAAAGATTTCGTTGCCCCCAAGGGGGTCGAATCATCGAACATATCCAATGAAGAAACTATGTGTTGGGCGAGGTTGCTTCGGTGTGCGGGGGTGAGGCGGTCTGGGCAGCTGTGATGGGAATTGTAGGCCCAATGGTCACAGACTGTCCTTGTATGGGAGTAGAGGCGAGGGAAGCATCAGAGGCGAGGGGAATGGGAAGTTCAGTGCGAACAGCAGCAGGGGGTGGAAGCGCAGCTGACGAGGTATGCCTAGTACGACGTCGTGACGCGGAAGGCGAGTCAGGAATTACAATCTCGCTGCGTGGACGACGACGACTATGAGAACATGAGACCCTGGTGAGATGACTCGGCTGGTGCTTCTTCGTAAACCGAAAGCACAAAATCGAGGTGGAAGCCATGGATTCTGTTTTCTAAGTGAGAAGCGGCTAAGAGGGACAATAGAGAGCCAGCGGCGAACTGCTGCTTTGTATTGGCCTTAATAGCTTGCTTGAGCTCACCAGAAACAGTCTTGAACCAGTTATATGGTTCAAGAGGGGCTTTGGCCAACTTGATGTGGGACTCCACTATCCTGTGAAGGATTTGAGATGTGATGCGGTCTTTCCTGAGGTTGCCAACCATCAGGAAATGATTCAACAATTGGGCAGCGACGTGGATGGAAGGCTCAGTGATGGCTTCCAGAAGGTAACCATCATTAGTCCAAAGCAAATCGTTGGTGAGGTCAATGTATGGCTTGATGGCCTGTTTGGCGTGCTTGTGATTGGGTGAGACGTGCGTACTGGATGAGATTCCTATAGCTGCAAGTGCGGCCTCAGTGACGCGCACCTTGTGTGTGGCTCCTTGGAAGGTGATGTAAAAGTTGGATTTCTCTTCCTTCCACGTACTGAAGGCAAGAGTGATGAAATCCATATTGATGCATCCCGAAAAGGCTCGCTCATGAATACCCATTGCAGTAAGTAGAGGCTCCGCAAGGGTCATCCACTGAGTGACCATGCTTGTACTAGGAAGAATCATGATGTTCGTTGCAGATGGGACATCACGATGGATAGTATAGCACGGAGACTGGGAAGTATCGTAGAAGACATGATTATCAGAAAGGAATTATAACCGCGTGAGAATGTATTAGAAGGCAATGCAGGAAATTTGGGAAGGCTTTGGTCGCAAGAAAAATTCGCAAGAGCTTCGCTAGCACAAGTGAGGAATGAATCGAATTCAGCCAACTTATAGGTGAATTGGTGGGTCCATTACACTGAATAGTGGTTGGTTGATCAGTTCTGAACAAAAATTTGCAGGCATGTACAATACTGTAAAAATAGGCTATAAAAATCTCGGCGAAGGTTGCTAGGGATCTGAACCTATCAGGCGAACGTTTTCTAGGGCTGGCGAAGGATGAACCTTCGCCCAGGTACTGTCATAAATGCTTTTTTTTCACAATCTGAACCTATGGACAGCCTAATTTTGACATTTTAAGATCATCTAGCAGGTCGGCAAAGGTTCATAATGACGTTATGATGCTTGGCGAAGGTTCCCAAGATGGCATATCACTGAACATTCGCCTGACTCAAAAATTGAATTTTCTCTTGTCAGAAACCTTCGCCCACCTCAATTTAGATAAATCAAGGGTGGATGTACAGTTTGAGAGCTCAGCGAAGGTTTCGGATACTGTATTGGCCAAATCGGCCCAAACAGTGGTTTTTTAAGTCATTTTCCATAAAAATACTATGCTTCCGTTTCCTTATGCTGATGACTTCCTGACTTTTGCTCATCAGTTTTTTCTTATTATTATTATTTATTATTATTATTATTATTTTTTAACTGTCTTTTTCCAAAAAAAGTCAGCAAATTAAATATTAAAAACAAAAAATTGAAAACAAATAAAATGAAAAAATATATTGAGATCAGGCTTGCTGAACTGGCGGAGCAGGCTGCCGAAACTTGCGTAATCGGCTGCCATTTACCGGAGTATCAAATCGTTTCCCATCCAAGTGCTCAAGAATTACTGCGCCATAGTTCAGGATTTCCTTCACTTTATACGGGCCTTCCCCAGTAAACTTCAACTTACCCTTGATAAGCTTGGTTTTGTACATCAATGCAAGATCTCCTGCTTCCAGATCTTTCTTATGCAATCGCCGATCGTGCCATGCCTTGCGGCGGGCTTTCTCTGCTGTTAAGGCATGAACTGCCATAATTTGTGCAACGCTTCATGACGAAGTTGTAAAGACTGATCATCATTTAATCGTTCCGTTGCTGCTATGCGTAAAGATGGGATTAAAAATTCAATTGGCATAACAGCATCTTGACCATAAACCAGTTGAAAAGGTGTTTGATTTGTACTATTTTTGTAAGCGGTTCTGAATGCCCATAATGCTGCATACAGTTTATGTTCTCAATCAGACCGACTCGCTTCAATTGTCTTTGTCATAATGGTGCAGAGAATCTTATTGGAAGATTCAGCTTGGCCATTCCCTCTAGGATAATAGGGAGTACTAAATCTGTGTATAACAAAAAAATCTTCCAGTAAACACTTTATTGTTTTGATTAACAAAGTGTGTACCCTGATTACTGACAATTTCGATCGCACATTCCAAATCTGATTATAATATTTTCATATAGAAACTTGGCTGTAGATTTCGCATCAGCTACTTTGACAGCTTTGGCTTCAATCCACTTGGTCATATGATCAGTTGCGACGATAATGTAGCGAGCCTAAGATCCTTGAGCAACGGGATGAATAGGACCAACATAATCCAGTCCTCATTTTTCAAATGGTGCTTGCGATAAAACCGGATGTAAGGGTTCATAATTCTGTCGTGTAGGCCGTCGTGCTCGCTGGCAGACATCACATGTCTGAATAAAATTTTCCTGTGTCCTTATGAAGCGTAGGCCACCAACAACCGGATTGCAAAAGTTTGCAAACAGTAATATCTGTAGAGAAGTGTCCTCCACCCATGCCATCATGTGAAAACATGATTAGATCTGGTACTTCATGCGGTAAAACACATCTTCGTAAAATATTATCTGATCCACGACGATACAATTGTCCTGCAATTAATTGATAAGGTTGAGCCTTATGAATCAATTGTCTTTTCTGTACTTTTGTCAAAGAGTCATTCGGTTGTCTTAGCATCAGGTACTCAACAATATCTGCCGCCAACTCAGGTACTGCTTCAACATAGAACAACGCAGCATCTGGCAGTTCATCATCCACTTCAGTATTAACTGGTGCGGATTCAATTTGTGAAACGTGATCAGCTAGATAATGTTGCTTCCCCTTTCTGACCACAATTCGAAAGTCAAATTCAGTCAATAATAATAACCATCTTGCAATACGTCCAGTATTACACGTCTTATTTACCAAGTAAAGTAACGGTTGATGATTCGTATAAAATGCAAAGTGCGTTTCCATGAGATAGTGACGAAATTTCCGAACAGAAAAAATCATGGCTAGCGCTTAACGTTCTGTTGTTGAATAATTCTTCTCTGGATCTGTAAGTTGTCTGCTTGCAAATCGTATAGGATAATCCTTCTTATAGTCACCTGGCTGCGTCAAAACTGATTCAATGGCGTATTTTGAGGCGTCCGTATGAACATGAAACTCTAATGTCCAATATGAAGAACGCAGTATTGGTGCTGAAGATAATGCTTTTTTTAACTTTTCAAAGGCTTCTAATGTCTCTACTGTCCAAATAGGAACAATAGTTAATTTGTATATAGGTCGTGCTAAATCCGCAAAGAAGAAAATAAAAATTCGATAGTAGTTCGCATGACCCATAAACACATAAACTCCTCGAATTGTTGCTGGCGGTGGCAATCCCACAATAACTTTGATCTTAGAATAATCGGTGGCAATACCATGTCTTGATATCACATGTCCAAGCACCACTCCGTGAGAAACCCATATCTGGCATTTTTCTGGATTTAGAGAAATCTGATATTTGCGGCATCTTTCAAAGACTTTCTCCAATTGATCCAGGTGGTCTGTATCTGTACTATGAACTCCCAAGTCGTCCAAGTAAATTTCAAGGAATTTCTGCAGATAATCTTTAAAGGCAAATTGCATTACTCTTTGGAATGAACTTGGTGCATTACAGAGTCCAAACGACATTACTTTGTAAGCATAGGTGTCCCATTCTGTTGCAAAAGCAGTTTTGTGGCAATCGGCAGGTGCAATCTTAACCTGGTTGTAACCACTAAATCCATCCAGGAAACTATAAGCTTCCGCTCCAGCAAGGCGATCCAAAATGCTTTCAGTAAAAGGTAACGGAAAGTGATCCTTCCGTCTCAATTTATTCAATGCTTTGAGATTCACACAATTTCCCATTTTCTTAGGAACAATGACAATCGATGAAATCCATTCGGTATGCTCGATCTCATAAATGAAATCGGTGTCAAGCAATCTCTGAAGTTCTTTCTTTATCAGATCTGCCACATTAGGATTACAACGATAAAACTTTGTAACCTTTGGTACTGCATCAGGTACTAAAGGTATGGTATGTTCAATGACTGATGTCGGAATATCCTTCAAATCTTGATAAGTCCATGCAAAACAATCTTGATACTTAATAAGTAGCAAACGGAGTGCTTGATACTGTTCAGGAATAAGTTGTGATCCCACTTGTACAATCTTTTCTGGTTCTCCTGGATCTGCAAGATTCATTGGCTGCGTCCTAGCTGGGCCATCGTAAACCTCTTTAGATTCCGGCATGTGTTCTTCAGGTTCACGATGTGCTTTAGGTAACATGATAACCACATCATCCAGTGTATATCGTTTGAAATGCTCTGGCATATCATGCTGGACTACATTTGCTTGTTCTTTTTCGAAATGACTTGTCTTGGATCTTCGTTTAGTCTTCTTAGCAGGAATTGATCGTGGAGGTGATGACTTCCGGGATGATAAATCTTTCTTCTCAGGTGAAGACTTCCTAGACGATGATGTCTTGCTAGAGATCTGACTTGAAGAATCATTCTTGACTTTTCCTTTGTCTTTATCCAATAGAGGTGGCACTTCCTTTAAATCAATCTTTTGAGGGGGATTTTCCCATTTCAGGACCATATTATAATGTTGCTTTGCTTGTTTCTTCGTCATCGAACCTGTCATCCTGTCTCCCTTCAATATTACTGCTTTGGGCGATTTGATTGTTGGTTCATCAGGAACATTACGCACTCCCAAATCTGGTCAGATCCATATGATGTAGAATCTGTTCATCCGTAAGTTCTGCATTGCCATCATAAGTTAAGGACATCATCCTCAATTGGATCTGGTATAGGTTCCGTTGATATCCAGGCTACATTCAGCACATTTAGTGGAAACGTGATTGGGCGTATCCAAAGTTCGATCTAACAAGGAAATCTCGCTCATCTCTGATTGAATATCTTGTTGACACGTATATCCTGCTGTACAATCAATTGTTGCAAGAGCTTCATTCCAATTGACAGTATTCGTTTGAGAATCGTAGTGAGCTCCCAATTTTTTCTCTGGTCGATCACAAGTGTGATCCGTTGTTGATGAATCGTCATCCACTTTTTGAACCACTGGCTTGATAGTCCAAGTCATAGGATCAACTTTAACTGCACGTTCACGATTTTCAAAAGTGATTTTTTCGATACCCCAGTTATGAATTACTTGCGCAACTCGTAACCACGGACGTCCTAAGAAAACTCGGTAGACATTCGACGAAAGTAATGACGAATTGTAAACGATCAGTAATCAGCCCTAGATCCTAAACCCCAGCCTAACACACTCCCGTATGGCCTATACTAACTTGAAGCAAACGACCAAATCACACAACAGAACAAGCTGAAACCAATAATGGTTGTACTAACAATGTTGGGGAGGTGATAAACGATTCTTACTGCCCAAAAATAATGTCTGCATCAATAGTTTGTGTAAAACTAGCAAAAATATTGAGAAACTAGCATACAGAAAAAAGAAAAGAAAAGGAAACTGATGAAAGTGCAATAACCTACTACCATACTCCGCATGAGCACCAAACCCTGGTTGCAAAGTTCTTTCGCTCGAATGGGATCAAGGATGATCACTTTGAGCACCCTGAATCTAGCAGTCATTTTCACAGGGATAAGGTTCAGGGCTGCTAAATAGGAAAAAATAGGTTTTGGTTGAATCTAATTATTTAACTCTTTCCATCCTGTTCCATACATACGGAATGGAACACGTTCCATACCAATATGTACGGAGTGGGTATCCTTGCGTCAGAGAAACAAGCATATCAACCACCTGGCATAGCAATGATGCTCACTTCAAAATAGTCAAGATGGAAACCACATCAATGTACAGGTCCAGAGACAGCCAGGTGGAGCAAGTTATAACAAGGACATTTCTTTGAAACTGGAATATGCATGTTCTGGTCTGTCTTTGTTCTGTTCTGTGTACACACCTGACATGTGTTCAGTTTTGAGAGCAACTATGATGCTTGCTCACACTTTGTTCGCAAGATCCAACCAGGATCCACCTCTGCAGAATTGGAATATCCAAAACATGAATCTTGGTTCTTAATGTTAACTTGTCAAACAGTGTGACCTTTGACGTTGGATCATTGGCACTATCTTTATCATTTGGGAGAAAGGTTTTGAATTGATTATACCCGTCTATTTTCACACGTGATAGCAAACCGCTTCTTCCATTTCCAGCTGTGATTTTCGAGGAAGAGCTCCCTGTACAATATGCAGTTGATTTTAGTTTGAATAGTTGACATTTGCAGCTTACACACCAACTACTGTGAGAGGCTATGATTATTGACTAAGTAAAAGAAAGTTCCTTCATTCACATCTTTATTCGTTTGAAGATTGCTGCTTTAGGTTAAAAGTTGGCCTAATTAGTACTGCATGCAGCTGCCAGGTCCTGACACCATCTTTGTTTAGGTAATGTTTGATAAATTTTGAAAGAATGCTGTATCAGATAAAGCTGCAATTAGTTGGCATCCTTCATGACTAGAGTATTTCAGCAAATTTCCTATTATTTATTAGTACTTGAACTTTTTCAGGGACCTAGGAAAAAGATCCTGCTCGCACTGTCTTCTCGTAGATAAATGACAGAGAGAAGGATGCACCTCGCTCAATTCATTGCGTACAACACAACCGCCATTGACATTTATCTAGGCTGTATGTTTGGATCTCACTTGATGGTTTCCCAATGGTTGTAATGGTTGGTGAAGCACTTCAAAAGCTGGAGAGAGAGTCACTGCAAACAACTTTGAATTGGTGTGATACATTCCCATGATGTTTGCTCAATGTCGATTCCGGATTTAAAAATCAGGAAAAGTTGTCAAATGGAACTCCGTAAGAGAGCAAAAGTGTCACTTTAGTCATTGTTGGCAGATTCTGAGATCAAGACAAATCATCAAAGCTGCTTCTTGGAGAGCTTAAGTGATATGAGATTCTCAGTTCTTTTACTGCTATGAGTTTTGGTGTCTGAATGTGATCAGTAATGTAGAGCCTAATCTTGTAGCATGAACTTTTATTAAGCCAACATTTGGATTTCTCTCTCATGATTGATCTTGCTCAGTGTCATAAATATAAATTTAGGATTGCATCAGATTGGACTTCTCTCTCTGCCTATGCGATCATTTTATTCACTATTAAAAGGGCACTTAAGACCTTGCGCCAAGATTTCTAAGTTATTCTTCTTTCTTGTAGAGTAGAAAGTGATGCTTTCTGGGTAGTTCATAATGGTTCCCTTGTAGAGACAGTTTCACAACAATTATTGAAATGATCTTTTACTGTAGCTTACTTGGGAGACAGGGTGCCATTGTGGTCCTTGGGAGGCCCATGATTGATGTTTGGCTGTGAAAAGACATTTAGTAGAACCTTTTGGTCAGGTTGTAGGGCCCTTGACTTGCCATGCAAGATCTTTTCCTTGTTTGCATGACACATTGTAAATTGTGTCCACCAAGGGTCATAGGTAAATGCCAACATATATTTTATACGATTCTTGGTTATCAAGTTTTTGAATTTTACTTTCAGCAAAAAGAAACTTTAAATATAGTAGACCTGACATGTGCTGGCATTTGCCGATTTGGTTGTAACTGTGCAATAATTTATGTCACCTTGATCAGTAAAGCTTTCAGGTTTACTTTGTGTGAAGTTTTTAGGTGTTAAAGTTTTGCAATCTTGCAAATCTGAATATGCCTTGGCTATCGCTTTAGCTGATTGGTTTCACTCCATCAAATTACGCATGCACGCACGCACGCACACAATTAATATAGAATTTTTTTTGAACCAAACCAACTTACATATGTATTCACCTATATACCCACACGTGTGCACACACATACACAATCCAAACTTGGTCTTCATATTCCTGAACCTTTTATTTTCTGACTTTATAAACACTAAAATATATGATTGACTTATTGATGAGCTCCACAACCCTTTTTGAGGATTTTAGCATGGGCAAGTTGCTTGGTGGCTTTGCCCGTCTGCAATGAATTCGCATGTAAATAGTTTCATGACATTGTGTGTGCACTGACTCTGTACAAATAAAAGGCTGCCTGCTCTAGCAGTAGAAGTGATTATCATGTAAATAATTCTGTGACTGACTCTGTACAAGTAATCCTAACAGACCGCCTGCTCCAGGAGTAGGAGTCTCTTAGTGACCTTACGACTATGTGTATTGCACTTTCATGTGGCCATTTTTCAATCACATGCATCCTTGGAGTTCCATTTCCCTCTTGCTAGACTTTTGGAGCAAGATGGAAATTGAAACCCATGATACTTCAAGTGGAACTATGAGGCACATGCACCAAGTCATGATTCTGAAAAAACTTTTGCATTTCTTATGTATCACAGGCTTTCCATTTTCAAGCCATCTCCAGACTTTTATCTCATCCCTTGGGTTGTTGACCAACTTTTTGCACCTCACAAGGGTGGCCATGTTACCTAATTATAGAAGCCACTACTCATTGTTTGAAAAACTCTTATGGTGTCAACAAGTAGCTATACGCACATGTGCTCATCAAAAGTTTCAACAAAAATCACAAACAAGGCAAAATTT
Organism: Diphasiastrum complanatum; assembly: GCA_029204225.1. Lineage (NCBI taxonomy): Eukaryota > Viridiplantae > Streptophyta > Lycopodiopsida > Lycopodiales > Lycopodiaceae > Diphasiastrum > Diphasiastrum complanatum. Next base: position 46,817,020 of record CM055093.1, read on the forward strand.
TACTAGTTAAACAAAAAGTTTGTACAAAATTTGTGGCAAAGTGAAAGCTCTATTGACTTGCATTTCTTCATCTATGTTGCTTGCAACAATGATGATTTTTATGAGGGAGCATCAGTGCGACATATCCAAGCACTCACAAGTCCCTCCCTCCTTCTATTGGTTGTGATATTGCTGTGATTATTTGAAAGGGTTTATTTCAATTTGAAATTGTTTATCAATTGTGCAAGTGATCTGAAGTGAAATTCTGGGAGAGCTTGTCTCTAATTGTTAGGAAACTGTTTATGTTGGCCTCGTTCGTGTTGCTCGGATCAGGAATGTGTTTGTGCATCAATCTTGCTGCTTGGTTCAGCTCTCAATGTGCTGGAGCTGCTTCTGCCTCGTCTTTGGTGATAGGAGCTGAGTTTTGAACGTCAGTGCTGCTTTTTGATTTGGTCTTGGCGCTTGCACTCGGACTATTGTGGGCTCTACGGCTCTGCATTATTTGTTGGCTTATGTGCCTAGTGTTTTTCAACACTTCTATCCTTTTGCTCTTAGTTGTCCCCTCTCTGGGTGTATTTTTCTTCTCTTTCTTTCAACTGAGCCTTTTTCTTGAGAGGTGTTTTTCAACACATCCTTTATACTGAGTCTGACTTTCCATTGCTCTAGGTGTGTTTTTCAACACATTCTCTCTTGGACTGGTCGGTCCTGCCTATGGCCCTTTTTTTTTTTTTCCCGCACCCCTCCGTTCTTGTCCGCCAGGTCTCCCCGCTTTGCCATTAAGCGTGACATGATGGATGCTGCCCCTGCGTTTAGATCTTAGATTGAGATCACTAGCCTCTATACAAGGAATCCTCAACCTAATGGATTCAAAACAAGGAGGCACAAGCCCTTCAAATCATTGATTAAAACTTGAACACAATCATTGGATTCAAGCAATGGAAGACGAAATGTCATCGATGTATAAGAGCAATGTATGGACACTTGCACCTATACCTGATGGAAGAAGACCAGTTAAATGCAAGTGGATCTACAAGATCAAAACAGGTCCTGATGGAGATAACATCAGATACAAAGCAAGGTTGGTTGCGAAAGTTTTTTCATAGAAATATGGGATCGACTACACTGATACTTTCTCACTAGTAGTCAAACACACATCAATTCGCTTGTTATTCGATTATGTAGTGACTCATGATCTCAAAATCCATATTGTGGATGAGAAAACTTCTTTCTTGCATGCAGAATTAGAAGAAGATTTATTCATGGATCAACCACTTCGTTTTATAAGCCAAGAATATCCAAAATTCGGATGTCACATGAATAAAAACATCTATGGTTTGAAACAAACAGCCAGACAATGATATAGAAAGAAGGACAAAGCCCTATGTTCTTTAGGCTTTGAACCTTTATTCGCTGAGTCGAATGTCTATATCAAACATGTCAAAGATGAAATTATCATTCTAGCTGTTTATGTTGATGACACTCTTATCTTCTCAAGAAAAGATAAATTGATTATAGATGTCAAAATTGTTGGAAATTAAGCCCACAGTTTCCTCCTTGGTGAATGACTAATTCTATTTCATGATTCTTCCTGCATGTTTATTGATCATTGATCTAGGGTCAGGTGAAACCAACTTTGGTTCTATGTCTGCTCATATGATACCTGCAGGAATCACAAAACTTAGACAACCAATTTTTTTTGAAGAACGTCTACAACGGGCTTCCGACTGATCACCAGCAAAGGGTAATCAATCCTGTCATAATTTTAAGTTCAGATGTTAAGTTCAATTACTTGAAATCATTGAAGACTTGGCCATCTTCAAGGACTTCCAAGAACTAGCATTTAGAAAAAGTCTGTAGAAATACTTTAAGTGTCGCAACAGTTTGCAGAAATACACTAAGTGTCGCAACAGTCTGCAGAAATACACTAAGTGTCGCGACAGTTTGCGAAAATGAACTACGTTTTTCACAGCTTCAGTTTTTTCGCATTTCCCCGAAATGCGACACTTTCATAGTTCAAAAGTTTAACTGTTTTAAGGGCATCTTCGGCTTTTTCACAAAATCTCAAAGAGAGAGAAAATACTGAAGGTCATCTATTTTTTCATAAGTTAAACTGTTTCAAGGGCACCTTTGCCTTTTTAAGGACACCTTCGGCTTTTTCGCAAAATCCCGAAGAGAGAGAAAATGCTGAAGGTTGTCTATTTTGAATGAGAAATATTTCCAGTCACTTTTCGAAATTTGCGAAGTGAAAGAAAACCACTTTACATAAAATGCGAAGTGAGAGAATTTGCGACATCCTCGTCAGCGTCAACGATGCTAAATTGTTGACCGTATACACTATGTATAGTCGTCACAAAAGCCATATACTTCCAAGTACAACGACTTTCCTAATTAGGTGACAAGCATTGATTGTAGTTAATACACAGATGAAATCTATAAGTAGACCGTCCGAGCACAAATTACTGGTTGCTCCATCCATGAGACACATTGTTTGAGCATCCTAGTTATGCCATCATTTTGGTTGTAATTGCTATTCTGTATTGTGCTTCAATGTAATATAGCAGCAACTTGTTTTTATCTGTGTACAACGTAGGTGAATGCTTATTGTGATTGAATGCACTTTCATTGCTGTTTGTTCACGCTTGTTTACTCACTCTGATCAGAACACAGACGTCTACGACTCCTCAGTTTTTGATCAGACGACGGCTGTCTTTGATGCCTAAGGAACTCGTGTTATCATACTGCTTTTCAGAACACGAACGTCTACGACTCCTTAGTTTCTGATCAGACGATGGCTGTCTTTGATGCCTGAGGAACTCGTGTTATCATACTGCTCTTCTATTTACTTCAGAACTATACTTCACGTTAGAACTGATTTCAGTAGTACCACATACAAACCATCTCTAATCTCCTCGGTGGACTGTACTCTTATTCAGAGTATGAATTAATTTTTAAGATCCTATTGGGCAATTAGAACTCTTAAGGCTATGATTACATGTAGCATAAGCTATCTTTTAGACTAGTTTTGCATTTAGCAGCTGATTAGAATGGGAGAGCTGTTCTGCAATATTGCTGCTCTCTTCTCCGTTCGCATTCTTCTATCTCCCTTGCCCCATCAGATTGGTATTAGAGCTTAGTTCAAATAAACCGAGAGATTAAGTTTGTTCAATTTGTATACTGTTATCATGTCTCATATAGGTAGCTTTTCATCTTCATCACTCAGTGAAGCTAGAGTCATTGACAAGTTCAATGATTCTAACTTCAACATTTGGAAGTTAAAACTTAGAAGGATGTTGATAGATAGAGATCTTTGGGATGTAGTAGAAGGTGCAGATCTGAAACCAAAAGATGGTGATCAAGCAAAGGCTTGGAGGATCAAAGATTAGAAGGCCCTAACATGTATCACACTCAATCTGGCCGACTCCCAAATATCTCACGTTACCACGTGCAAAACCTCTAAGGAAGTATTGGACTTGTTATCAAGTCTCTATGAGACTCACGATGTAACCACGAGATTACATCTTACAAGGAAATTTTTTACTCTTAGCATGTCTGATTCTACTGCCATCACTTCTCACATCAACAACTTCAAGTCCTTGTTAGATCAGTTATCAGCTGTAGGATGTTCTATTCAAGATGATGATGCCGTTATGACCTTGCTTTCTTCTCTTCCAAAGTGCTATGAGCACTTTGTGGTGATGATCTCCACACAACCCAACCTCACTCTTCAAAAGGTGATCGGTCATCTTCTTCAAGAAGAAATACGGAGAAAGACCAGCGGCCTGTCCATCAAAGACAAATCCATGGCCCTGTGCGCCAAGAAGAAAGACTATTCCAAGGGCAAGAATCAAGTGCAGCAGCAGCAACAACAACAAAAGCCTCAGACTCAAGGTGAGCATGGTGGATCACACAAAAATCTTTTCTGCAGATATTGCAATAGAGCTAATCACGACATCAAGGAGTGTCGCATCAGGATCTACAATGAGGCAAAGAAGCAACAACAGCCAGACTCCTCCAACACGACGGAATTCAAGGAGTCAAACACACATTTGTTAATGGCTTACAGTAGCAGCGAAGACTGTGATAGCTGGTACCTGGACAATGGCGCTACCCAACACATGAGCTCTCGCAAGGAATGGTTTACTGAATACACAGCTTACAACAAAGACTAATTCATCTACCTCGGAGATTCTAGCACCATACGTGTGGAAGACAAATGAGCAGTGAAGATTAGCTTCAACAACGATCTGTCCATTTGTGTTCCTAACGTCCTTCAGATTTCTTAGTTATCAAAGAATCTGTTATTAGTCTCTAAGATAGCTGATGAGGGCTACACTGTTACTTTCTCATCTGAGCAGTGTGTACAATACTCGAGGAAGATACTACTCTGACCACATGCACTAGAGTCAAAAATATTTATGTACTCTCTAATTCAGTTGCATTAGCTAGTATCTCTAATAAAAATGTAAACGACAGTGCTCTTCTGTGGCATAGTCGATTTGGACACGTAAATACAAGATCACTTTCTTATATGCGTTGTAATAATTTAGTTGATGGTTTTAATTTCCCGTCTTCACTAGATAGGAAATCTTTCTTTTGTGAATCATGCATCTATGGGAAGCACTCTAGAAGCAAGTTTCCAAAATCACACACCATCAAAACAAAGCATGTATTAGATCTTGTACATAGTGATCTCTGTGGTCCAATGCCAACCCCATCATTAGGAGATGCAATCTATTTTATCACTTTCATAGATGATTATTCTAGATGGTCTACAACCATGTTCATTAAGCACAAATCTGAAGCCTTTGAATGCTTCAAGAGATTCAAGGCCATGGCTGAGACACAAATGTCTAAGAAAGTGAGGGCACTCTGAACTGATGGTGGCGGCAAATACATCTCTAACGAGATGTCTGACTGCATGGCTGAATATGGTATTAGAAGATAGTTCACCACTTTCTATTCACCTCAACAGAACAAAAATTGCAAAAAGGAAGAATCGAACTCTTTTCAACTCAGCCAGATCCATGCTACATCAAGCACACCTACCTGCGAAGTTCTGGACAGAAGCTACTGCCACAACCTGTTACGTGCAGAGCAGATCCAACACCAAAGCCGTCAACAACAAGACTCCTCATGAAGTTTGGCATGGGCACAAGCCTAGTGTCAACCATTTAAAAATCTTTGGTTGTATATGTTTTGTTCACATTCCTAAACAGCTTAGGAAGAAACTGGATCATAGGACAAATAAATGTAGTTTCATTGGCTATCCTAATGAACATAAAGCTTATAAAGTTTATGATCCATCTACCAATGTAGTATTTGTCTCTAGGGATGTAATATTTCAAGAACATACATATTATGATTTTAAACAACCATCGATAAACGATGCTATGTCATTTCATCCTATTTTACATAGCATGGATTCTTCCAACGTTGATGTTCCTTCTACAGAATCTGCAACTATAGCTACAGAAGCCAAGTAGCTGACAGTACCTGTCATCAGACTAGACCAAGCTAGCTCGAACATATTTGAAAAAATTCAAGAAGAAGTATCATTGCATCCTGGTAAATCCAACGTCCGCAGATCCTCACGGACTTGGACAGTTCCTGAGAGATATGCACCTCAATCATTCTAGACTTCATCAGAAGAACCAGAGAGCCTAGCCGAAGCAATTAACTCCAAGGATGCTGTGAAGTGGCAAGACGCTATGGAAAGCGAGTATAACTCACTTTTGACGAATCAGACCTGGACGCTGGTCGACTTTCTCACTCACAAGAGAGTTATTGACAACAAGTGGATCTTCAAGAAGAAGATTAACTCTGATGGTTCCTTTGCAAAATGGAAGGCACGGCTGGTGGCTAAAGGATTCACTCAAGTCCAAGGAGTGGATTATCAAGAAATTTTCAATCCTGTCATCAGTCAATCAGGACTCTGATTGCGTTAGCAGCCGCGGAAGACCTCGAAATACACCAAATGGATGTCAAGACAACATTTCTCAATGACAATGTCAAAGAGGAGTTGTACACCTTCCAACCGGAAGGATTTAAAGTCAAAGGCCAAGTGTTGGCTAATTCTGACGAATCCCCAAGGTACTCGGACAGAGCAACTCAAGAGCACCTCTCACCTTAGACCGAGGAGGTCTTTGAGAAGACGAGATGAACGAAGATTGAGAGCCGAGAAATTCTAGTTAGGAATGACAAGCAAGAACTGTGTAAGCCTCATGGTGAATCCCGGAAGATGGAATGACCATCTAGGAACTAGTATTTCTAGGCAAATGTAATAAATGCTAGTAGACCCCTCTTAAAGAAAGTAGAGTGAGCCAACTTTTGATGGTGACCTCTAGTAGAGAGCATTATTCCACTTGTAATTTGTGAAATGTGGAAATTCCACTAGGATGCCACCTAAGGAGCTCTCTTGCTTATTTAAGAGACTCCCTCTTTGTGAAGAGGAGCTTTTTGTGTATTGTATCAACTCCATGCTGAAATGAGAAGAGCCTCCATGAGTTAGATGCATCCATTGAGCTCGTTGATCATGATGATTCTCTTGAGTGATGCCCCTATGATCATGCCCTTCCATTCATGTTGTGTGTGGTTGTGGATTTAGAGTGGATTAGTTTTCTTGTTTTCCTAGTTGTGGATTAGTTTTCATTGATTGTTGTGAATTAATGTAGGAATCAGCATTCAAGTAAACTAAATAGGCTAGAAATGTGGCATAAATCTTGCATATCCTCTAACATTTTAGTTCTTGATGTTCTTGGGATGTCCAAAAATCAAAAGACTGATTGGTTTCTTGATTCTTGGACTTCTAACATGCTGTAGATTAGTTCTTGTTTCTTGTTTTGTCAATTCATGCAAGTATAGTAGTGCTTAGGATCTGATTTCAGTTCATTTTGCAGCAAAGTAGAAGTAGGAATCCATCATTGTTCAACTGAGTAGTAACGTAGATCATTTGTTGAACACATTGGCTTGCATTTTGGTTGATTATGCATGTGCATCCAGTTCAAGAGAGACCCATCCGGATGTCCTCTGATAGGCAGTTCAAAATTACTACAACGTTGATTTGTCCCTTTTGCCTGATTTTGGGCTTTGAACAAGAACGAATAATTTATGCAAGAGCCCACCGTCTCTGCTGATAGGCAGAAGAAGAAAGAAACAAAGAAAACAAGTTAACAGATTCCAAGATAGAGAATTTGTGAACACCAAGAGCACAAAGTGTGCAAGCTGCACAAAGCAATCTACGGTCTGAAATAGGCTGCAAGAGCATGGTTCGATAGAATCAACTCTTATCTCATTCAATTAGGATTTGCAAACAATTCAGCTGACTGTAATGTTTATTCAAAGCATATAGGCACCAATTCAGTTCACATAGCTCTTTACATAGATGATGCATTTATTTTGTCTAACGACACTTCTCTTCTGCACACTACTAAGAGTGAACTGTCAAAGGAATTTGACATGACTGATTTAGGAGCTATTCATTCTTTGCTAGGAATTCACATTACTAGACTCTAGACTTTAGAAGAAGATCTATCTTAGCCAACAGACATATTTAAAAGGCATTTTAGAAAAGTTTCATATGTCTGATTGCAAACCAATTGATACCCCAATGGATCTAAGTATTGTATTAACTAAATCTTCTTGTGTTGAGACTGATAGTGAAGTACTCAACCTAGCAAAGTAACCTTATCATTCACTAATCGGATCTCTAATGTATGCAATGTTGTGTACTAGACCAGATTTAGCATATACTATTAGCCCGTTAAGCCAATTAATGTCTAATCCTAGGATCTCTCATTGGAAAGCATTAAAGAGAGTGATGAGATATATTCAGAGAAGTTTAGACCACATTTTATGTTATGATGAAAATACTATCGACCCACTCGTCTTGCGAGGCTACTCCGACGCAAATTGGGGAGGAACAATCTCTACCAGAAAATCTACCTTCGGGTTCTGTTTCTATCTGACAGGGGAACCGATTTCGTGGAACTCAAGAAAGTAGAAATTAGTTGCACTTTCTTTGACAGAGGCAGGCTCACAGCATGTCAAACTTCAAAAAAAGTTATATGGATCAGGTTATTACTTCATGACTTACATCACACTCAGTTTAATGCTACCACCATTTTGTGTGACAATTTGAGTTGTATTTCACTGTCACTGAATCCCAGATTTCATGGCAAATCCAAGCACATAGAAATCCAGTATCATTTCATTTGAGAGAAATTTTTCTCAGGGCAAGTGATCCTTCAATACTGCTCCACAACAGAAATGGTCACAGACATCTTCACCAAAGCGCTTCCCAAGATCAAGCACTAGAAGTTCTTCAACATGCTGAACCTGATGAAGATACCAAGGCACCAACCGTGATCTTAAGGGGGACTGTTGGAAATTAAGCCCACAGTTTCCTCCTTGGTGAATGACTAATTCTATTTCATGATTCTTCCTGCATGTTTATTGATCATTGATCTAGGGTCAGGTGAAACCAACTTTGGTTCTATGTCTGCTCATCTAATACCTGCAAGAATCACAAAACTTAGACAACCAATTTATTTGAAGAACGTCTACAACGGGCTTCCGGTTGATCTCCAGCAAAGGGTAATTAATCCTGTCATAATTTCAAGACAGATGTTAAGTTCAATTACTTGAAGTCATTGAAGACTTGGCCATCTTCAAGGACTTTCAAGAACTAGCATTTAGAACAAGTCTATAGAAATACTCTAAGTGTCGCAACAGTCTGCAGAAATACACTAAGTGTCGTGACAGTCTGCAGAAATGAACTATGTTTTTCACAGCTTCGGTTTTTTTGCATTTCCCCGAAATGCAACACTTTCATAGTTCAAAAGTTTAACTGTTTTAAAGGCACCTTCAACTTTTTCGCAAAATCCCGAAATGCCGAAGGTCATCTATTTTTTCATAAGTTAAACTGTTTCAAGGGCACCTTCGCCTTTTTAAAGGCACCTTCGACTTTTTCGCAAAATCTCGAAGAGAGAGAAAATGTCGAAGGTCGTCTATTTTGAACGAGGAATATTCCCAGTCACTTCCCGAAATTTATGAAGTGAGAGAAAACCACTTTACGTAAAATGCGAAGTGAGAGAATTTGCGACTTCCTCGTCAGCATCAACGATGCTAAATTGTTGACCGTATACACTATGTACAATCGTCACAAAAACCATATACTTTCAAGTACAACGGCTTTTCTAATTAGGTGACAAGCATTGATTGTAATTAATACACGTATGAAATCTATAAGTAGATCATCCGAGCACAGATTACTGGTTGCTCCATCCATGAGACACATTGTTTGAGCATCCCAGTTATGCCATCATTTTGGTTGTAATTGGTATTCTGTATTGTGCTTCAATGTAATATAGCAGCAGCTTGCTTTTATCTGTGTACAACATAGGTGAATTCTTGTTGTGATTGAATGCACTTTCATTGCTGTTTGATCGCGCTTGTTTACTCACTCTGATCAGAATACGGACATCTACGACTCCTCAATTTTTGATTAGACGATGGCTGTCTTTGACGCCTGAGGAACTCGCGTTATCATACTGCTCTTCTATTTACTTCAGAACTGTACATCATTGATTTTAGTAGAAACACATACAAACCATCTCTAATCTCTTCGGTAGATCGTACTCTTATTTCAGAGTATGAATAAATTTTTAAGATCCCGTTGGGCAATTAGAACTCTTAAGACTGTGATTACATTTAGCATAAGCTGTCTTTTATACTGGTTTTGCATTTAGCAGCTGATTAGAACGGGAGAGCTATTCCACAATATTCCTGCTCTCTTCTCTGTTCGCATTCTTCTATCTCCCTTTCCCCATTAAAAAGAGAGATTTCTAGAATATTTGAGATCATTGACCTAGGAGAAGCAAAAATCTATCTAGGCCTACAGATGAAAAGAGACTTTGAAGGTGGCAAGTTGTATCTTCACCAACAAAAATATACTCAAAAAATCATCGAAGATCTCAACATGCTCGAATGCAAAGGTGTGCATACTCCCATGATATCTGGAACAATACTAAGGAAGGCAGATTGTCCACAGACTCTCGAAGAAAAGAAACGAATGGCCAATACACCCTATCGAAGGTTGATTGGACCATTGTTGTATCTTGCAGACAACACCAGACCTGATATAGCATTTGTAGTATACAGACTAAGCCAATTCAATCAAAACCCAAGATCGTTACATTGGAAGTTAGCAAAAAGAGTAGTACAATATCTCCAAGAATCGAAAGACTATGGACTATATTATTAGAAGGAAGCTGGATTTCGGTTCGAATCTTACAATGAAGCAAGCTGGGCATCCATGAAGGATGATAGCAAAAGTATTTCAGGAGGTTGTACTCTAGCATCTGGCGCAGCTGTTAGGGCCATTTTTGGCAGGGGTTTGGTCCAACCAAAACGTCCTAAAAAAGTCAAGGGGCACCAATACTGATGGTGGCTATGCCCTACGTGAGTAACGAAGGTCCTGCCACATCCAATCCTGGGGGCTTCCTCTGTTACCCCGTGCTCCCCAACCGATGAGAGTTTTCCAGGCTCTTAGAGATACGGTTGCAAGGAGGGGTGCTAGTACTTTTGGTGCAATGATTCACTAGCTTCCTAGAATTATGGTTCCGCAAAAACTTCTGATCGCTAATGTCTCTTTCCCTAGTGAATTCGGCTTACAATTGGTAAAGATCTTACATGGGCTAGAAACCGATTTACTGTCTATGATGTGCTCGTGGGGTGCAAGTTATACGCACCGCTTTGTTTGCTAAGCGGCGGTATTTTCGCCGACCGTCAGGTCTAGGTATTTCGCTAGACAGTACCGACGGCGGGTGTGACTAGTGTGATGCTTTAACCAAGACGGTGTATTTCAACCGCAGATGGTGGACGGCCCGCTTTGGTGTTTCACAGAGGTTGGGTCCAATTAATACGCTTCATAATGACAAAAATCGTAAGAAACACTTCAAAAAACTTGATGATTTCTTATAGCCGTTTAATAAATCTAACTCAGCAAATATAAACTACCCAACCTACAATTCTCTCCGTACAACACATTCTAAATCAGTGCGAAACAAAATTTATTTACTTAACACTTTCCCTAAACAAGTTGGAAATAGGTAATCATCGTTCTAATTAGCCCTGCTACATCTGTTTATAAAATATTACGATTTCGGACTAAATTTAAATTTGTGCTAAAAAATGATTCACTATAATGCACAATCGACCCATACTCTACGACAATCCATTCACTAGTTAGGTACTTGCAATTACTGAACTCAAGCAAACAACATTCTCATTGCAAGCAAGTGATTCTAAGTTCATACTACCGGTAAACCCACAAATTTGCATAGACCTGATCCCAATGTCTACTTGTTCCAGGAAAGGATCACAATCATTTAGGTCCCGATAGGGACATGGCAAATGCGAAATTATTGAAATGATTAGGTCCTCATACAGTTACACAATGCATTCTTAGTATCCTATCATTCATTCAATGAGCGAAAGCAGGTATAGACGTCAAGCACCCACATTCTAATTGAAAGCAAGTAAACACGAGAATAAAAATTGATGTGAGGTAAACCCATACCTCAGTGTGAATATAGGTGACCGGAAATCGTTGAAGTACTAGTCATGAATGCCGCTTCTAAAACTCCAAGTTGCGTTTTGTTTGCCACTTGCTTTACACTCACAGATTGTTGGATTGTCTTGTGAATCAACGAATTAGCCTTGGAAAAAACCTCGTACTGGTTATTGTGAAGAGCTCACGGGTTGTTGCAGACTGAGAGACATATTTCCAGACCATAGAGGGCTGTAATCAGACTATGAAAACGGTGACAGGTCTATGGCAAAGATCAGAGAGCGCACTCAGCCATGACAACTGCAAAAACGGTAGCAGAGGCATAGAAAGAGGGAGGAGGGCTGACTGGCCGCAGACAGGCTGAGGCTGCACACAAGTCTGAACAACGCAGGCAGACCAGGGAAATGGGCGGGTCCCAGGCAGTGATAACAGACTGTAAATGGGTTGTTGGCAGGTTGCAGTTAGCCTTGGAAAAACCCTCGTACTGGTTATTGTGAAGAGCTCACGGGTTGTTGCAAACTGAGAGACATATTTCCAGACCATAGAGGGCTGTAATCAAACTATGAAAACAATGACAGATCTATGGCAAAGATCAGAGATCGCACTCAGCCATGACAACTGCAAAAACGGTAGCAGAGGCATAGAAAGAGGGAGGAGGGTTGACTGGCCGCAGACAGGCTGAGGCTGCACACAAGTTTGAAAAATGCAGGCAGACCAGGGAAATGGGCGGGTCGCATGCAGTGATAACAGGCTGTAAATGGCTTGTTGGCAGGTCGCAGTTAGGTAGGTAGGTCGCAGGTAGGCAGGCAGCCCACAGGTGGTCGCAAGTAGGCTGAAAAACAGCATGTCCGCAGGCAGGCAGGCAACCCACAGGTGGCCGCAGACAGGCAGGGCAGGCCGCAACGGGTCTGCTAGATCCAGAATAGTGGGTTCAGGGTCACAAAACAGATCTTATAATATGATTTTTACTAATATAGCCCTTAGAAGTCGCAATAGACTGCTAGCAAACCACAGATAGAGTGATGAGGCCTCTAACAGTCTGATATAGATTGCTTTTGATGCACTGGGGCATGGTAGATTCACCGACAATGGGTCATGACTTTATAACTGACCCGCATAGCAGTGAAGGCTTCAAACTCAAGAAGGGTTGCTCAGAAAGTAATCATGCAAGAATTGAAGTGAACCAAGGACATGATCACATACATTCACAAACAAACAGGGACTAACCAATTCGAACACTTCTCATCAATCAACATGATATGACCACCTCCTCATGCTACACTCAATCAACCAACACACATGAGTTTCACACACAATATGATATAAAAAAAAAACAGCAAGCTGGAAGACACGCCATCCTCTCGAATAATCAACTTTCATCACTCACACAATGTAAGCACTTTGGTGAAACCCTGACATAACCAAGAAGGGCAAGCCTCCCAACATCCCACGAACAACTGGTATCAAACAATCCTTCCAACCACAAACAATATATTTAATCAAAGAATTCGCCAACCACAAGCAATTCCTTACAAACAACTATCCTTCTTTCATAAAGATGAAAGCATACTAGTGAGGACCACACAACCCTCAACCAAGAAGCAACTCATTTAGCAACCAACATTCAAGTGAACTAATTCTCTCAAGCAACCAACTAGCATGGGAACACTACAAAAGACAACTACACTCCAAACCACTTCATGCTTAACCCAACAACTACAAGACAAGACAACAAGAATTACTAACACTATGCTCATCCAACTCTCAAACAAGGCAATGAAGCTCTCCATGCCACTCAAGACAATAAAGATCAAAAACTACTAATTTTCAACATGACTTTTAACTCTCAACATCCAACTTACACACACCCACAAATACAAAGAGTTGGCTCCTTTTTATAGGAAACCCCAAGTGTCCCCCTTCAAAATGAGGCTTTGCCAATTTTCATGCCCTTCAAGCCCTCTTTGCCATTTCTCCATTTGATAGTACACCTAGTGGCCTCCATAAGAGAGTGGGGGAGTGGTGCATTCAAGGCTCTCTTCCAAAACTAGCCAAGATGCCATTTTTATCAAAGGCTAGGGAGGCCATTCAAGTTCCCCTTTTGTACACCCTAGAAGGCCAAAATGTCAATGGCTAGTGGGTGTACCTCCCAATTTTTTTAGCCTCCAAGGTGTTTTGGCATTTAATATCCAAATTTTGGGTGAGGCCCTTTTTCAACCCCTATTTTTAGTAGGCGGCCTTCATTTTTTCTTTGGGTACCTTTGTTTTTGGCCATTCTTCGTTTTTTCAAGGGTCGTGCGCCTACTGCTAATTTGTCTGGATTTTTGGCCTGTTGGGTAACCACTTGGCCCGCACATTTAATTAATTGCCCGTAAATTGCCCAAACTTTGCCGTTAGGGTTTCTGTGACTCCTTGACACTGAATTCATATTTTCCAGTCCCGTTTTTACTCGAAACTTTTCTTTCTCGGTTTTTTCTTCTGTGGTTGACTTTTTTGGCATTCATGACTAGGGCTCCCACGACAACACGGTTTCCCTCAAAAATACACTGAGTGATCATATATTAGTAAAAATGGACTTTGTACATGGTCAGATTTTAGCACGGTCATACCGGCTATTTTTTTTACAACTGGCCATTTTTTTGAAAAGCTGTAAAATATTTATCGGCCATTTCTAAGGCCGCAAAATTTGCTCTAGCCTCATTTAGGACGGGCTGGGACCCAATTCTAGGTGGACCGACACTTTTGGCTCGGTCTTACAAAACTTGACGGTAAATATTTTTGACGGTTTTTTTGAAAGTCAGTTTCTTATTTTTAAACTGTGTCTAGCCACTTTAGGACGGGCTGGGACCCAATTCTAAGGCAAATTTGTGTCGATTTTTCTCTAATAACCGGGTTTTACATGCCGATTTTTTCAATTATTGCAAACTTAAACTTCAATATTAGCCCGATTTTTCATGCGGAAATATCGGCTAACATTGGCGACTACCACTGGGTAGTATGGTCCCCATATAGCGGACTCAGAGTCTCTGGTTTAGCAGACCAGGTCTTGGTGGTGGATCAAGTTTAGTGGGCTCAGCACCCTTGCTAGGTGATGCTAACCACAGTGAGTTGGTAGGATGTCTTCAACAGCTTCCTATCCAAAGGCCGTCGATTTAGCCCTTAGGATCCATCTGCAACCGGATTGGATTTAACCACAGCATCTTTGAATAGTTTGGTGTCTTCATACCTGCAAAAACCCACCTGTGACCTAAATGGCAAATGCTCTCAATTCTATCAGATGTAAGACGATGCCCACTTTCGGACCCATGCATGGAAGGATATGCAAATGCAAATCTCAGGATTGGAGATGGGATAATATGGATGCAAATCATCAGTATTGTATCTAACACCATGTCATTGATGTGTGTGTGAATGCATACGCAATGAGGCTTTAGTGCCCCAACTCTAAAACCGGTCCAGACTGGTGATGATCAATTCTTTTTTTGTTTAGACATTCAACTTATACTCTCTAAGAACGAATTCACCAGGGAATAACCATCTAGTCTCTTCTCTGTACTGACTCTTCTCTCAAACCCTATATTTTGACAGTAGTCCATGTAGGAGAACTTATTGTCCTAAGATCCAATACGCAAGATGCTAGGAAGTACTGGTTTTCCGCTAGTCTATGAAATTAATTAGGAAAATCGTCCTCACCTCTTATGGATGTGCGAGGCGTCACTCGTCCTCACAAATTGGTTCAAGATCTGATAGAGACGGTTGAAGTCTGTTTTTTTTTTCTCAGTCTTTTTTTCTCTCTCTTTTTCTGTTTTTTTTTTTTTTTTTTTTTTTTAATATATTTCTCTTCTGTGCCTTACCCATTGGGCGATGGAGTCACTCCCCACCCCACTGCACTGTTTTTATTCCCACTTTTTCCTCTCTCAGCCCCCCCCTCAACTATGTGTCTATACATTCATTTATGCCCATAGAAGTTAGCAAATGCCCAAATGCAGCTCAGAGTTTTTATAGAGATGCAATAAAGATGTACGCATAGAAACTGAGACTTGCAACAGATGCTCACCATACCGTGTCTAGTGTATGATGCATAATAGTGAGGTGGGTGGTTACAGTGCATTCCTACACATTTCCGTCCGTTGGTTTTTCGACTCCCCAGTGTAATTGAGGTCCACTTCTGCCACATCCACAAGGGCTCAATCGGCACCTTCTAGGAACTTAAAATAAAACATCTCATTTAGGGTTTTGTGTTCCCTGGAAGTTCTGTCACGCATCCGCAAGTACAATGCTAGGTCCGCTCCTGACTCCATGGACTCATTGGGGTTGTACCACCATTTGGTAAGGTGAATCCTGGTGGGTTTAGTCTTAGCGCCCCAAGGTTGTAGTAACCAATTCTGCAGGCAGTAGGCATAGTGGCCGGCCAATCTAATGATATCATCTTTCTGGTGTGCAGCAATAACTGAGAACCTACATAAGCTCTCGTAGGAATCTTTGTAGTTTTCAAAACTATCTGGGATGAGTGGCCATGTGAATTTGAGGGCGAAACTTGTGGATGGTCGTAGCTCAAAAACCTGGATACCTAGCGAAAACTCCATGGGCAGTAGATATAAGCTGTAAGCATCAAAATTTTTGTAGAACAGACTGTCCGACAAAATTTCCTTGCAGTGCACAGGGTAAGCGGGTAAAGGCTTGCGACAACTCTGAGGCCTGATTGGTCCTCTTGCAGCTTCTTTTCTCTAATACTCATGTAACTGCCTAGCTAGCATGGCTACGGTAGTTTTGGTTGCAGTTAGTTCCACCTTGGTATTGGCTAGGATCTTTTCCTGCCCTTTATACCCCTCCCTATGGCTAATATGCCGTCTTTCACTAGCCTCTTTGAGGTCATTGTACTTCTGTTTTCAAGTATCTCGCTCCTTATTGGTGTTAACCAGCTCGTTAGTGGCTCTAATTCGTAGGTTCTTTTGTTTCTTCAATTCTTCTTTCAGACGTTGTATTTCTATGTCGGTCCTCTGTCCTTCCTTCAGTACGAACCTCATCAGTTTTCTATGGCGTTGCTCGGACTTATACTACTCTGTGGGTCTTCTATTCTCTTTTTAGCAGTGAATTCCATCACCTGTGTTTTAGCATTTATATACATGAATATACAATGTGTTGAATGTACAAAAAATCTTTAAGTTGTACACCCCTCTCCCCTTCTGTGTGTATCTATCAGGTTTATGCTAGGGCAGGGTTTTACTACGTACTTAGGCCGTGTGCATTAACCCATGGGTTATGCTACTATGGTGTGACCTAAAACAGTTAACTGATGTAATTGGACTAGGAGTTGGGAATTCTCTAAACCTACTTTGGTTTATCAGACTTCTGATCCACCGAACTCCATACCATGCTTGGGCTTTTAGGATTGTCCATAGCTCCGCAGCAATGATTATGGACGAAATGACTACTCTACCTGGCTTGCATTGCCAGTAATGATCATGGTTGTAGGCTACCGCAGCTAGACTATCAGCACGTTGGTTCTGTGCTCGTGGAATATGCATCGATTCGATGTGGGAAAAATCTCTAGTGTATTCGTTGATGGCAATTGCATAGGCCTGTAAGATCCTGCTTTTGAGTCGGTATACGTCAGTCATACCTCGGATTAGGAGTTGTGAATCCCCCATAATTTGAAGGTTGCCTATAGTTTGTGCAACTCGCATGGTCATTTGCAGACCGATTAGAAGGGCTTTGTATTCGGCAGTGTTGTTCGTGAATCCTTTCCGTAATAGGACTCCTATACTGGCTAGTTTAGTCCCATTGGAATTCTGCAATACTGCTCCTATGGCACCTTCTCTATTCGAATGTCTGCAGGCTCCGTCTACCTTCAACGTATATGTCCCAAGTTCCTGGGTGAGTTCCATATCCCAACAATAATCTTTTTGTATTTTTCTTGATTTTATGAATTTTTGTGCTGGTTTTTTGCACCCTTCCGTTCACCGTATATGTACAAGGTCACTAGGGCTACTTTTGATTCTCTGAGTGTTCCCAGTATTCGTGATGCTTCTAGGTCGATCACTTCGATACCTGAAAAGGCGAACATGAAAAGGTGTTACATACTATACAGGTGACTTCGGCTTCTCTTTAACTACGGTAAGCTTTTATCTTGTTTATGTTGGTTCGATGCTTAAAAATATCACCGTTCAACTCGGCTAGCTTAACCGTGTTATTTTCATACAGTTTCACTATTACATATGGAGCGTTCCAGCATGGCCTTAACTTTTGAGGCATCAGCTCGTGTCTAGTGTCGTAGAACAACACTAACTGCCCTTGCCTGAACTGGTAATCGCGCATGTTCCTATCATGAATCTTCTTTATGCATCTTTTGTGGGTTTCTTGGTGATTTAGGGCAGCTATTTGGTGCTCGTCCGAGTCTTGTAAAGTGTCCAGTCGGTGCTGTATTGATTCTTTCTCTCCTAGGTCATGCTTCATGGCAAACCGCAAGGATGGGAGCTCTATTTCTATTGGCAGTACACATTCTTGGCCATACACTAGAAAAAAGGACGTGTGGTTGGTACTGGTCTTATAGGTGGCATTATATGCCCACAATGCTGAATACAATTTTTTGTCCCAATCCCTCTGTCGGTCTGATACGGTTTTCCTTAGGATTCCTACCAGTTGTTTGTTCGTGCTTTCAGGTTGATCGTTGGCTTGCGGGTGGTAGGGTGTGCTTTTCCGGTGCTTGATCGTCAACTGATCGGTCAAAGCCTTGATAGTTTTGTTTAGGAAATGGGTACCCCTGTCAGAGATGAGTTCTCTAGGTGTACCGAACCAGCCTATCACCTGTTCTAGTAAGAACCAGGCGGTTTCTTTTGCATTGTCTTTGGCCACAGCCCGTGCCTCGCCCCACTTTGTGAAATAGTCAGTGGCCACTAAGATATAATGTTTCCGGCTAGATGAAGCTGGGTGTATTGGGCCAACGAAGTCGATGCCCCATTTTTCAAAGGGGAGACATGCCTGTATTGGAACTAACGATCACACCCTATTATTCATCTTGTCAACTCGTTGACAGGTGTCGCAGTTTCGAGCATGTAAATGAGCATCTTGAAATAGTGTCGGCCACCAGTAACCCGCCCTCAGAATTTTCTGCCCTGTGAGTTGGCCAACAAAGTGGCCCCCAGAGACAGAATCGTGACACTCCTCTAGTATAAATTTGGCTTCTTCAGGAGTGATGCATCTTCGATACAACCCTTCTACACCTCGTCTGTACAATGTGCCCCCTATTAAGACGAACTTTAGGGCTTGTAGACGTAGCTTTCATTTTTCTGGAATCTTCATACTGCTAGTGTGAATAGGTAGGTTGCTAAAGCTGTATACCACTCAGGAATTGTGTCAATGTCTACCCTCAAAAGTTCTCTTAAGTGATCATTCTCCCACTCATCGTCTGTCTCAATAACCCCTCCCAGCTCGCAAATACAATGGTTTAACCCCTGCAGTTTAGGCGGCTTGCTTTGGAGGTGTAATCAAACTCCTGAAAGGAGATTATCCACTTCATTAAGCGCTCAGGAGGTTCTAGTTTATTCATCATCAAGGTGACTGCAGTACTCTTGGTAAAGAAAGTCACTTTCCGATGCAATAGGTGATGCCTTGGTTTGGCGGCAGCGTAAGCTATCCCCAAACAAATTTCAGCCTTACTATAATTAAGTTCGGCTTTGTTTAATTTTCTCCCTATAAAAATAATAGGGTGATATTTTTTGTCCCAAATCTAGGCTAGGCAACAGTTTATGCATGTGTCCGTGGTGCTCGTGAAAACGAAGAACTCCCTGTCGTACATAGGTGGTTTCAATATTGGAGTGTTAGCCAAAGCTACTTTTAATTCCTGAAAAATCTTCTCACATGCCTCGTCCCAGGTCCACTCCACGTTGGTTTTCAGTAAGCCAGTCATCTGGTAAGTACGCGTGGCGTAGGCCATCACATATCTTTTGTAATAACCGCTCGAGCCGAAGAAGGTCTGAAGTTGGGACACCGTAGTTGGTGCCATCATGGCTAGGAGCATAGCTATTTTTTCTGGATCAGTTGCCATGCCGTACTTGCTAATGACATGTCCTAACAATACCCCATAAGGAGCTCCGAATAGGCACTTGCTAGCATTCAAAGCTATACAGGTTGTTGCGCACTTCTGCAAACACTTCTCTAGCATGGTAAGATGTTCTGTGACAGTGGTGTCCCACAGAGGTCATCTATAAAATTTTTGAGATTTTCGTCTAAGATATCCTCGAAGTGCTTGTTCATAAACCTCTGATAGGTTCCAGGGGCATTAGTCAACCCAAAGGGCATGACGTGGTAAGTGAAACCCCAAACGTGGTTGTGAAGGTGGTCTTCAATTTATCCTCTTCTGCTATGGCTATCTGATTATAGCCTGCGATACAGTCCATGAAAGAGTACTGATCTCTTCCTACCATTTTTTCTAAGACTTGCTCTATGAACGACAATGGGTAGTAGTCCTTCTTAGTCTGTTTGTTCAACCTCTTATAATCCACACATACACAAATGCATGTAGAGTTCTTCTTGGTGCGAGGTACTATTGGGGAGCACCACTCGGTGTTCTCTATTGGAAATATCAGACCGACATTTTGAAGTCTCTCGAGTTCAGTGTATAATCCTTCCTTTAGGTGGTAGGGTAGCCGACGTTGTTTTTGTCATATAGATTTGGCTCCCTCCTTCAGTGGTATCGTATGAGTCACTAGATCGGGTGAAATCCCCTTCAAATCTGAGTAGTCCCAGGCAAAAATATGCTGGTACTTTCTACACAGCCGTTCGTATTCTTCTTTTTCTCCAATGCCTAGGGAAGCACCTATTTTGATGTTCTTGGGCTCTTCTAGGGTTCCTAGGTTTATCAGGCAAATATCGGCGTCTCGAACTTTGGGAGGCCGCTCTTCTGGAGTGTTCCACTCTATGTCCAATACTGATCTCAGGTCTGGTTCATCTTCACTCGTAGTGGACTCATCATCGTCCTCACTACTCGTGACCTCCTCCCACTCAGATGAAGGTATGGGTGCTCTCTCTGATTGAGGCACCTCGGGATAGCCGTCAACTATGGTACGTTCTCTACCCCTTCCAAAAATTAGTACTCCTGCGGGGATGTTGACTATGCAGTTGCTAAGCCTGAGCCATGGCCGTCCTAGCAATATAGAGTACCCCCGGTTCCCGGCGTACATCCTCATGACGTAAAAGTCCACTTGAATGGTCTTGTTAGCCACGGTAATGGGTGTGAGAGATTTCAACTAGTTTAGTCTAGTTTAGTCACATTTTGGTAAATTGTCAATAAGAGGCCAAAACTCATTTTAGACTTAGAGATAAACTTTTTGAAGTTATATTAGTTTAAAATACATTCAATAAACACTTTTGGAAAGTGTGGGAAAGTTGGTAGTCGAGTTTGAGAGAGATTCAAATTTGAACTTTGGGTACATTGAATCTAGACCCAAAAGTAGTAGGGTTTACATTTTAGAGGGAAAGCCAAGTGGCCAAATAGGGTTTGGAAACTCTATAAAAGGATGTAACTTGTGGAGAGACACATCTTCTCTCTTCTCTCTCTCATTTCATCATTATATATGGTTCTCTTTGGGTTCTACTACTCATTGGTGCACTATCTTGGTGTTATCTTGCAATCTTGTGTGTAGAATGATCATTTATTGCTATTTTCGATTCCACACGTGTGAAATATAGTAGGGTACTGTAATTTTACGGACAACAAACATATTTTATGTTTTGGTTCATGTTTGATCAATATCTCTTAGAGTTTGCATCTCATTTTGTATGTAGATGTTGATTTTTCTACATTGGCAGGATTGTTGGTTTGCTCCTTATTGTAACCAAAGATTTGGGACTTGGATTGGATCTTGAATGATCTGAAATCCCTCACAATGGTATCAGAGCTCTTGTGTTTCAGGTTATAAAAGGATCAGCCATCTTTAGCAAGGATTTTGGAGGAGTTACCAATGCTAGAGCATGCTAGATTGATCTCTACTCAAAAATCAGCATTTTTGCATGTGTAGAATTGATCTTTTGTAGGTCAAAACTCAATATAGGGTTATATACTTGATCAATTCCGATTTCACACTTGGTTTACTGGATTTAGATGATTTTCTGGTGCATTAGGAAGGTCTCATTGGAGTCTACAAAAAGATATACCAAGTTTCTGGAAATTGCATGTAGAATTTGAGATATTCAATTTTTTGTGATTTTGTCAAAATCCTAATTTTGATTGGATCTCTAGTTTGTGAGGTTACTGAACTTCATTTGAGTCTGTTTCAGTCTTAGTAAGTGGCAAGAATCATTAGATTGAGGATAGATCATAGGTTGATCAAGATTTCACTATTCTATGTGTTGATTTTCTAGTTAGAAGTGCTAGAAGAGATTTGAGAGGTTCCATATCTTTGTGATTTCTTCTTGAGTTCATTTGTTGACATTCAAGAGAGTGCTTTGTGCATTAGAACAGGTTTAAAGAAGAAGATCAGGTCACTTCAACATGGCTACAAGTGGTGGATTTATGTTGGAGAGCAATGATAGGCTTACCTCAATCAACTATTCTACTTGGAAGGTGAGGATGGAGTCCTTATTGGAGATGAATGAGTTGATGGAGATTGTTGAAGGTGTGGAGGAGATACCTCAAGCACCTCAAGATCAAGTGAGGTATGACAAGAGAGCAAATAAAGCTCTACACATGATTAAGATGAATGTTACCAATGAACTTCTCAAGGAAGTTGGTAAGTGCACATCATCTTTGGAGGCTTGTGGATCTGCATGCAGTGCTTGAAGAATAAAAAAAAAATCAATATATGAACTTGTAGCCATTGAATACATGTCAATTTATGATGTATGATCTTGAATGCAAATGTGTCTGCTGTTATTCGTGTGTCTGATTCTCCCATTCATTTAATTTCGCATATTGGTTGAATTTGTTGAATGCTATATTAATTTATAAATGTAGATCAGTAGTGACTGACTACATTCTGGAGGATTGTAGGAGTGATTCAGCTGGTAGTGTCCAGCGATCACATCTGAACTCCATCCGAAACACATTGAGTCGTGGTTGTTTCGCTTTCGCGATTGTTTCGCGACAATTTTGCGTCCGCGAAAGATTTTACTATCCTTTTCATTAGTGGTATCAGAGCCTACCTATTTTGTCATAATCTGACATAGCCGAGAAGCTATCAGATCCAGGAGGCCAAGCATTCAGAAAAACAACCATCAACAAGAGAAATAGACTTCAGAAGCAATGGCTCAATCAACAGCATGCAGAGCAAGATCTGCACAATTCTTGATTCTTCAGGATCTAACTTTCTAGCTTGGAAAGTTAAGACATCACTCATACTTAAGGGCGAAGGATTATTCCCTTGGGTGGATGGCACAGAAGAGATGCCTACAACATCAGGCAAGGAGCTACACGAGTGGAGGGAGAAAAATGACAAGGCAATAGTCTTGCTATCATCTTCCATCGAAGATAGTCTCACACTTGACCTGGCTACACTCTCCAAAGCTAAGGAGATCTGGGATGCATTGCTCACCAGATTTTAGAAACAAATAATTTTTTCCAGTTGTTTCTAATTATCTAAAATTGTCTATCACACTCACGCATATATCTCCTAAATCCGCATGCTTTATTCAATCAAAGTAAAAACTACTCTATTAGTACATAGACCAAAATCAGACACGATTGAAGACACTGATATTAGTTTGATTTATTCAAACTTTCATCGTATTCTCTGAAGGAAAATTCTTAGTATTTCTCTTACAAACAGGCCAAGACAGTCATTAATCCTTTTGTCGATACCAAGATCAATCAGTACCACACCAATGATGGCTATTTTGTAGAGGGCATTCGTGATCCAACCCTACTTGTCGTAGCCCACCTTCTGAACAACTTCCTGATGATTTGGAACCTCAGAAAGGAGCGGATCTCCTCGCAAATCCTACACCGCTTGGTCGAATCCAACTATGACTTACGACTGGTACAAAATGGTTTTCGGAGAGCTTAAAAGAGCCACTAAGAGTAATAACAAACATTAGTCCGTTGTTGGCTCTCTTTTGTCATCCTTGGTCGCCACATACTTAGAATATAAGGTTCACTAGTTTCACGTTGAATCCATGCTACAAATATATGTTCTCGCACCAGCTGAATCATCCCACCAAGCTTCCTCATTCCAAAGTCGTCGTTGAGTATGTAGAGAGATTGTTTCATCCACTTGCCTCCTGCGTCTTGTCGTCGCACTCAACAACCATCGTCAGCTGCGCCCATACCCCCTACTGCTACTCGCTCTACTCTTCTCGTCCCCTTAGTCTCTGCAACTACCATTGCCATCGATTCCTCTCAAGGGCTTTATGTAAAAATTAGATCCACCATTCCAATCACAGTTGCCCAAGCCACCTCACCCCCACAAACTTCAGCCGTTTTTGGATGCCACAACCACAGAGTGTGACAATCTGCTACACACAAATATACCAGATCGTCCTATCTCCCAAGAAGAAATCAACTATCTATTCAGGAAGGATGAGACGTATTGCCAATCCTTGACCAACTTCCAAGGCAAATTTGATTTATTTAAAAGCAGAGCATCCTCAGAGTTGGCAAAGGCTAAAGGGATAATCAAAGATTATGAAAAAGCTACTGCTCAAGTTTTCATTAGAGGAGTTTTGAGCACCAAAAGGGCCTTTTGTCAAGATGCTATTTTTGACTTTTCAACTATTTGACGTACACTTGGCCCAGTTATATATTAACACCTGTGAAAGACCGTAACATTGTTGCCGGTCGATTTCTTTTTTTGGAACTTTTCGATCATATTTTTATACAATTCAAAACTCTCACCGGGTAGGGTCCTGACTTGTGATTGGACCGTAATTGCTGTCCGTGAGTTTCCTGAGTGCCCGGGACCTAACACTTGCGGTTAGAGTAAGTCTATTTTGATGTAACCGTAGTTAGAGTAACATATATGATTTATGAAAGACCGCCAACATTTATTACAAATTTGGTTATTTATTTTCATATTGATTCAACTACATTTTGTTTCGGACTTTGTTGTTCATCTTTTTTTAGCTTTGCAATGGCTTCCGGAAGCCGCAGAGCACGAAGCAATATCGTCTTAGTTTCTGTTTTAGTGAAAAAGACTCTGATGGCTCTTGGATACCACGTACCTATAGAAAATTTCACTGGGTTCTCATGCATCCCTCATCAAGAGGTGTTTTTGGTAAAAAGAGAAAATCAAATATGGATTATAGGAATTTTAGACTTCAAAGTTTTCACCCGGTGGTCGATCCATTTCAGAGGTCTTGATTCAACATGTCAACATGCATAAGGAAATTAGAGTGGAAGGCATAAGTTCAAATGACAGACTCAAATGCAATTGTAAGTTTTGGAGAATTTTTTGCTTTGGGCTTTGCATTAATCATTTAGACGTGTATCTGAGTATTTAAATGACATATAATTTTATGGATTTGTGCGGATTTGTATCCATCAAGCATAATCGAATGACAACCTATACAATCCCTTGTCGGCATCATGGACGTTATTCATTCTGATATTGGTCTTCTGCAATACAAGAACCGCTCCACGAGATCACTTTTGGATTCTTGTATTTTCTTCTATGATTCATTTTACACACCATTCAGTTTAGGTGGAAAATTAGAGGTGATATCATTACCCTCTTTCTTAAGCAAAGAATGGATTCCTCCAGATTTCACCATAGCAGAGAGCTTCCGATCAAGGTTTTTTATGGACATTCAAAACTGTATGAAATGTAGCACATGTTCAAAAAACAATAGATTGCATTGGTTTTTTCCTATTGCAATTTTTGTTGATTTTTTTGTTGAATGTAATATTCGTAGAACAGTGACAATGTTTATTTGTAGTGATTTAACAGACAATATGTTATCAAGCCTCCTTGATGATCATTGGGATAAAAAGAGTAATGGCAATATCGAGTGCATAGTTAATAGATCGTCAATGAGATTTAGATATCTTATAGAAAAACAAGTGTTTTCTTTAACATTTTATTATAGAAGATGGTCCAAAGTTGGCAATGGATGGAAAGCATTGGATCAGGGATTTACAGTGAATCATCAAGATTAAATAGAAATCCAAGTGAGGAAAAATAATTCTACTCTTACAACAATTGAGGTGGAAGAAGATTGGACACTCGATCACATTCGATCAGAGCTTACATTGCTGCAATATGATATTCCTAAACACTTCTTTTTTCGAGTCAACGAGAGATTGGTAGGTGTATGTGTATTTATTTCAGTTACATTTGAAATGACTTTCAATGATTTTATTTAAACATGTTTCAGTGTTTTCGGTATTGCAATATTTCATTTAACATAATCTCAATGTTGATATTAATTTAACAAGTTTCTTTGATGTATAGGTAAGACCAAGACAAGAAAGTCGCATAGAGTGCAAGGACTTAAATGGAAGCATAGAAATTGTTGAAACTGCATAAACATTGGGATGATAGACGAGCAACATAAATGTACTTTTTTTAGAAAAAAAAAGGAATACAAAGAAGTCTCAAATGACTTCAAGATTTCATCGAACAATTTGTATTTAGTATTTTGAAAAATGTACATTGTTTTTGAGATCGATATAATATATTTGTGGCATTCAGTAATAGCCAACTTTCTATTTGCATATCTATTGTTCTATGGATCATCGTGTGATGATATATTTCTATGTGTCTGTCAGAACTTATGTGACAATATTTACATTTCAATCAAAGGTGCCTGAGGCATATCCTCGAGCACTATAACCTCATCCACGGATTCCCTGGAAGGTTCATCCGAGGCACCTTCATGCTTGTAGGGCCTTGCACACGATAGTAAAATTTTCAACATTTCATGCCGATACTGATGAATCGCATCTGTTGATACCTCAGGACATTGGAACTGCAACAAAAAAATATCGAGTGTATGTATGTATTAGCCAATGTTTTAAAAAATACAATTTCACAAAGTTAACAATATATGATTTGGATACTGGAACATTGAAAAAAATACCTCACGGATACTAGCATCTGGAGGTTGCACCATATACCAATCCAATAATGATTTAACATTCCAGATTGAATACCATCCGCAGCTGAAAGCATTGTCTTGTTGCGAAGACTGAGAAATCACAACGAAAAATTGTTAAATTATAATTCAATATAATTCTAAACTACATGCCATCATGCAAATAAAATACGTAAAAAGATTCTTTTTACTTTTGCATCAACAACCTCTATGTTGGTATTTACAACTAGCCCATCCAACCTGGGCAATAGCTCCACCATCCTTTTGTACATGGATATAACCATGGAATGGGTGGCATGCAAAGAATTCATTATCATGCACACAGGTGTGCAGCTTCCAGTCAAATCCACTTTCATGGATATGACGTGCACACTCCAATTTTTGCTGTCAGAAAGAGACAAGCAATGAATTACTAGAATCTATAAGAATTTCCCAAAGACAAATTTTACAGAAAACAGATATTACAAGAAAAAACTATCTCTTTGAATAGTTTGGGATGATGAACATTGATGCCTCCTTGCTAGTGTGTTTGAAGAGCCTTCTGGCTTTCTTCTCTTTATTCAACAGATGTCCAAAAGATGGAGATACAACAAAAATCTCCTTCGTGACTGTATATGTATATTTATGTACATAGTATGCACAAGCAGATTCAACTACTGTGTTTGAGATATATGAGGTCTTCTCTTTTAGCTCCCTACAATACGGTTCTTTGATATGCATTGCAAAATTAATATCATCTATACAAAACATAAACTCCCCTTTGAGATCATCTATTTTCTTGGCTATATATAAGTCAAAATCAATGTACCTCTCATAATCAAAAAATGTGTCTTTAGGCTCATTCAAAAGTCTGATGTGCAACTCTTTATCAGTTGCATCAACATCAGAAACAATCATGTCCACCACTGTATTTAGGTCATCCTCATGTATAGAAGGAGAATCGTGCAGTTGAAGATCAGGGGTTACGGGAGGACTCTCAACCAGTGGAATTGCAGACGTACTAGCCAGATCTTTTCTAATGGGAGGAGGTGAGGGTGAGCTGGGAGACCTGGGCTTGGGTTGCGAACGCTTGGGCTGTGCTTGCTTTCTCTTTTTGCGGGGTGGGACAGGCCCTCTTTCAAGAGAAACTTGCCTATGTGTGAATCCAGACTTAAAAATGTTGTCATAGGTGTTTCGAAGCCTCATGACAAGAAGCATGTCCCTGGGCATCAATGTCACCCTCTTGCCATGAATGGAGCACACTATCGAATCCTCAAACAATTTTGTCTGGAAGTCCTCGTATGCAGTATGGAGGGCCTCCAATGTAGTGATATTCCACCTCACTACATAGGGCAGATGGGTGGTCATATCTTGTGTAACCTCCCTCACAACTTGGTAGAAGGCTGCTTTCAGGATCAGAAGTTTGGTGCTCCTTTGCAAGGCCTGATGTCCCTCAACCATGGACGGCGATGTCTACCGCGTCTTTGCGGACATACTGGTTCAGATGTTTGGGGACGGGACGGTTGAACGAAACTGGTAAGCTTAGCGGTTTGCTTCGTCCGAGCCATTGAGGCCGAATATCTATACCACGCAAGGACAAAAACACAACAGAAGAGACACTGAGAACTCTAAC
Organism: Diphasiastrum complanatum; assembly: GCA_029204225.1. Taxonomy (NCBI): domain Eukaryota; kingdom Viridiplantae; phylum Streptophyta; class Lycopodiopsida; order Lycopodiales; family Lycopodiaceae; genus Diphasiastrum; species Diphasiastrum complanatum. Next base: position 46,845,207 of record CM055093.1, read on the forward strand.
GCTGATATCGCTACGACGCGAGAGAGTGGCAGAGGCAGGCGGGGAGAGGCAGAGGCTCGCGTGATGGCGATACTGGGAAAGTCAAGCTGATATCGCTACAATGTGAGAGGGTGTAAGGAACAAGCATGGGGAGGAGGTCGCTCGTGTGATGGCGATATCACGAATGCATTTCGTATGGATGCAATCAAACGTGACAGCAAATTACGCGAAAGCCTGTACAATCCCGGGAATGGACTTATATAGGGGAGAAAAATTGGCACGTGTGAATACCAGCGACACGTAGACCAGTCAGTAGCTGACATGTGGAACCACACGTTTGTATATGCACGTGTGAAACTGCACGTCTGGATCAACACGAGTGGGATCCCACGTGGGGACACGTGGTCGAATGGATCAGTGACATGTGTTCTCGCACGTATAGCACAACAACAAAATGCGTGAATTCCGACACAAGGTTCCGACGGATTCAAAAAAATTTCATAATCCGTCGGAATCCGACATAATAATACGTCGGAATCCGACACAAAAAAAAAATAAATTGCCGAAAAAAAAATTGTGCCAGAATTTTTTTTTTACAGACGTGGATTCCAATGGCCAATAAAAATGTCAGAATCCGACATCCCATTTCGGAGACTGCAACTTTTTAAATGGATGACGTCACCTGTCTGTGCAAAAAAAAAAATCACAAAGCGGACGTCGGATTCCGATGGATAATACAGATGACGTCCGTGACCAAATTCTCAAAGCCGCGTCATTTTTCTAGGGTTTTCTTATTTTTTATTCTTGTAGGAGATTGTTGGAGATCGGCTTTTGGCGCTTCTTCTCAACTCTATCAATTCCATTTGTCTCATTCCAAGTACGATTCTTTTGTTTTGTTATGTGCAACTAAGATTTCTTTCTTTGTAACTTTTTCTTGTACACTATCTTCCTTGTATTGTATATTTTGTAAAGTTAAACACAAATATGTGTCTTAGTGATTTATGATCATGAGCGAATGAGAGAGGAAGAGAAGGATGTGTGTGAGAGACATGAGAGAGAGCAAGAAAATATAGATAGAAGAGTTTGATTTAATATTATGTTCTTTGTAAATTTTAGGGTTTAGATTTAATGTTATGTTCTTTGTGAAATAGTGTGAGACTGAGAGCTCTTGAGGTTTGAATGAAGATCATAACCAGCTCCACCATCAAAGATGTAGAGCTACCACTTTTTCTCACTGATTGATCCAGTATGGCTATCTTGTTGCTACTCCCTATCGAGCCATAAAGGGTAATCCATTGTTGTCTGATACATGTAAAATGAGATATCAGCTAGAAAAAGCTAGTGAAGCTTTCTGTTGAAAATCAGAACTCAAAATGAACTTTGAAGAGTGCCATTGACTCACTATCTCCGTTGGAAGCTTGAGATATCTTGGCTATGGGGTGCTTAATTATCTTTGGTCTGTGAGTTAGAACCCAGTTTTCCTTGCAAGATATTTGGAGAGTTGGCCTACCATTGTTGCTAGATGAGTGAGCCATCTAACCATTCAATCACATTATAGCCGTTGAGGAATTGAACGTTGACTTCCAAAATACTGAAGGATTATTGCTGATTTCCAAGAGAGAGTTGAGAGATGTGATTATTAACATCGCTACCTCTATAATACACCTGGCCATCGCTGCTACTACTTTGCAAGCCTTCAATACGCCTATGAGTATTAGATATGAAGGAAAGCCATCACTAAGCTAGTTGTCAGATGAGAGACTCAGCTAACTGAGCCTTTATGGCCATGAAAAGAGAGCTTGCAACTGTTGTCTACTGCTGATCTATCAACGACCATTGAGAACTCACTGATTTATTGTCAATGGGAGCCCTCGCTCATGGCTGTTCTAGTTGAGAGCAGTTCTGTCCTAGAAAAGGACAGAAGCAAAGTGACAAACATAGTAGAATCAATTGAAGCATTCATGACTAGCACTTCTTCGCTTTCTAGCTACATGCATATGCACTCAGAAATAGGTATGGCTTTATCTGTTTTCAGTTCGTTTATCTATGTCATTTTTTGTAATCATTTATTTTTCGTATGCACTTCAAATTCCTGTCGATTGGAGTATGTTTGGTTTTTGCCACAGTTTTCTTTTTGCCACGTCTGGCCACGTGGACGTCGGAATCCGACATCCACGTGGCAAAAAAAAAAAAGAGTGAATTTTTTTTTTCAAGTTCTTTTTTTCACATGGACGTCGGATTACGACGGCCCCGCCACGTGGACGTCGGAATCCGACGTCCATGTGGCAGGAAAAAAAAACAAGAAATTTTTTTTTCCCCACGTGGACGTCAAATTCCGACGTCCACGTGGCGGGGCCGTCGTAATTCGACGTCCACGTGGCATGTTCTCCGGTTCGTTTTTACCGGCCGGTTGTCGATTTTTGGGCTTGGCGTCAGATTTCGACGGATTTTAAATGCGACGGATTCCAACGACCCTATAGCGACGCATTTTTCGACGCCCGCGTCAATTCCAAAAAAATTAAAATGCGATTTCATGTCGAAAATCCCGTCAAAAATCACGGCAATTCTTGTAGTGAATATAGGCTCGCACGTGTGGTCACGTGGCCCAATTAGTACCTGACATGTGGGACCTACACCTCTGTATCCGCACGTGTGAAACTTGCACGTGTGGCCACGTGGTCGAATGGTTTGGTGACATGTGTTCTGGCACGTGTGAGCTCGCACGTGTGGGCACGTGGACGAATGGCAGATTGACTCGTATTGTAGCACGGGTGGTCTCGCACATGTGGACGGTTGTACTACGCGCCATAGATCTGATCCACTGTTGGATCGACGAGTGTACGGCTTGGATTTTATTGGGTTTAGCTATATGAATGTTGTTTGATCAGTTAAAACATTGTGCTAAGTTTTGGATTTTCACTCCTTGTATCTCTCTGTGTGTGAACAGTACTATTTCTTTGTAGTATTGCTACCACGCGAGAATCTTTCAGAGATTTTAGACGATCTAAGATCCTTCACGTCGTTCCGATATCAGGTCATTCGCCAATATCACCATCACGCGAGGATTTCCTGATTGTCTTCTGACTCCCTACCAACCCGCGTTGTAGCGATACTCGGCCATACTGGTCATACTTTCGAGATGGCCGTCTCATCCTCTAATACTTTTGATTCTGCGTTGCACGCCTTCCTCGTTGAATCCGGTGTTGGTAACTACATAGGTCACTATAAGACATATTTCAATATGTCTTTTGATATTGAGAGGTTTGGATCAGAACATAAATCCTATTTTCCAGTGTTGTATAAAGAGTATTATGATAGTTTGAATCAGTCTATGTTGATAATGGATTATCTACGATTCATCCACTTTCATGACCTAGTACTTGCCCAACCATCTTCAAAGCAAAGCCACAACCGACAATTCACGAAAATCGTGAGTGATTTTAAACGTGTGGTCCATTGTAACCAGCACAATCGATCATGTCGTTTTTTGCAGGAAGGCATGGGCTTTGTGTTTTATCTTTCTGCTCTTATTCATGAGGAGGCAAAAACTTTGAGGCTTAGCATTGAGGGTGCCTCATCATCAACTGATTCTGTGATATCAGAGTCATCTATTGTTGATGACGCCTTGGGTGTTGACAAGGAGGCAAGATTGGCATCAATGTACGACCCAAGTGAGTCTCATGCATTGTCCATTTCTTCCTTATCTGACGTGAATCCATATGACAAAACCAAGACTCTCCTCGATTTGCCAGTGTATTACATGAATAGTGTCGCATACCTCTCACTGAATGATGTTGGAGATGTTCTTGATCTGAGGGAGGACAAAATATTATCAATTTTGTCTAGTTTCATCACAGAATTTGGGGACTTCATAGATCTCGACGGTGATGATGATCTACGTGCTTCTATTGATTACAAAGATGGAGATGAATGGATGGATGGGACTGAAGCACAAATTAGTTGCTAGTACTCAATAGAATAGATTTAAACCTGGAAAGCTACCAACCGCCAAATATTATTTTCGGACTGCACACTAAAATCAAGACTCTTCGAGTTTATCGTATTGCTTAATGCTCCATTCATAATTGTAACACTAACCCTTTCCAGCTTTTGTCCCTTTATTACTTCTGATTCATCTAACTTGAGAACTAATATCAATTTTTCAACACTTTCATTTGTGATTCCATAAAACTTTACAATAAATCTCAGTAAATGATTTAGATCTACAAACATATTGTTGGTAGAATCATATGACAAAGTGCTATGTTTTGAGTTATAAATTTCATTTATATGGTAAGAAATACCAATGATGTTTTGCAAACCCCTGTTTAACACATCCCTCTCTAATTTGATTTGAAAGGGCCGGGGAATAAGAAATTTTTTTATATGTACTTGTCCAAATGCCTCTTTGATAATTTTAAACATTGTGTCATATGCATCCCTGCTAATACCAGAATAGTCACATGCTCCTTGTATCAATTTTCGGTCAATGATCTTGCCGACTTCGCCCATAAGGGCCTCTACAATCTTGGACTTGATTCGAGAATATCGTTGATTTCCAAGTAGACTCGTCGTTGACTTGGCTGTAAGTACTGCACTCAAAGACTTTCCAATCATGTCCTTGTCTTTCAGATTCTCATTAGTGACTAAAGCTGATCTGCAAAAGAAAAATAAGATTTAGAAAAAAAAACAATTCACAACCATTGAGTGCAAGATGAAACAAAACACAGGAATAGTTTAAAACATAATCTTACTTGAAAGCATATATTCTTTTTTTTCGTTGACCCCCACTTGTTGAAAGCTCGTCAATACTTTTTAAAATTCCGTAATGTGTTTACTTCTACATTTATTTGACAATATGAGATACGCAATGTTTGTACAGTTAGTTTCATATTGTCAGTTTCTTGGTTAAGGTTTAATATAATATCTTGCAAACGAGAATTATCTATCTTCAAGATTTCATTCTCTTCTTTTGTTTGCAAAAAAATAGTTTCTTTTTCTCGGTAGTCAATAAGCAAACCATTCAACATATTTTCCAAACAATGGATTTTTTTCATTGAAGTACTAATGCCATAACTTTTCAATCTTTCACAATAACCCAATAGACCATTGTGTCCTTCACACAAGAATAGTATGAGTTGTGTGACCGATCTAAAATTTGGATGTTGCATTGAGCTTGGATCGATTGGATACAAACTTCCATCAACCCATAGATCACAATGTTTCCTGTCTTCCGTCCTTAGGTGAGCTGGTAAGGTGGATCCTTTCAGATTTTTTCTCGACAGTGGAGCATATTCTGTGGGAAGATCAATATGGAGATGATATTTAGACATCTTAATAATCGATAGATTAATCTAGTAGAAAACCAACTTGTTATATATCTTGCAAGCTATTAAAACTCGTCTTAATTTTTTAAAAAAAAAAATTTAATTGGAAAAGTTTGAAATGACTTTGGTGCTCTTTCTGATTCATCACACTCCATGTTTCTTGCTTTATATGCAAAATCAAAGCTTTGTAGTTATGAGCAAAATAAGCAAAATATTTTTTCAATATATGTGTGTTGAAATTGCAAATTTTTTAATTGCAAAAGTTTGAAATAACCTTGCCGCTCCATTTGATCCAACACACTCCGTATTTTCAGAATTGCAAAAATTTAGATTCACGTTGGTGCTCATTGTGATCCAAAATATTCAAAGTTTCTTGCCATGATTTTCAGATCGATAGGACTGTTTTCCACTGATGTGAACGCTTTGAGTAGATGGAAAGAAAACTTTGATGTGCAATATGATTTGCATTTACATGAGAAGTTATGTTAGTTAATGGTAGCAAATAGAATCTTGAAGTATGGACCCCACGCGTTGCGGCTACCCAACTTCCAGTTAACTACATACGTTATTAGTGAGGTCAAGTCATCGGAGTTGTGCGGGCAAACCAAAAACTCGGTTGGAGTTTTAAAATCCGACGATTTTCTCTCTCTTACATGGCATTTCTTAGACAGCCCTTTTGGGCCTTGGAACTCCTCTAATGGCAGACTACCCCACAAATTATAGTGTCGAGGTCATGCCAGCCTTTTCGCCAGGACCACAGGATCAGGGACAAGATGATTTGGGCACGGGTCAGCTGCCAGAAGGAGAGACAACCGTAACTCAAGAAACCGAAACATGGCCATCCACTTCAACGGTCGTACCACTGTTTCAAAGACCAGTCACCATCACGGAGGAAATCTAAAAATTCTTACAACAACATCTGTATGAGTCCGCGAGGGGTGGCTGGGTGATCAAGTTTAGAACTTCAAAGATTGAAGCTGACAAGAAAGTGGATAAGCTACTCGCATTGGGTGAGCAACCACCATGGTGCAGATTGTTTTTGAGAAACGTACTCCACTCAATTAGGAGTTATGTTGCGAGCCCACGCCAGAGCCCATGGTGGATCCATACTATGTTATAATGCCGAGAATGAATAAATGGAAGGACTTTGGTGTGCCAATGGATAAAATCAGCATCCATACACCAAATTGGCCTATAACTCACCAGCCATACAACTGGAATATCTTAGTTGATTTCAATCGGGCCCTGCAAAATCAATCCCGAGAACACATGTTTTCACCAGATCTGACGGTTAGGCAGTCCGCCTTATTTGCAAAAGATTTGGCATTGTTGGCGTCAGTTCAAGCACGATGGGACAATTGTTTACTAGCCCTCTGCTTTGATCCGAATCTTTTAATGGCATTCGACAAAGTTCAAGATCAATTGCCGAGGCTTTACTACCATGCTGTGATGCTGGGTAGATCATGGGAGTATTCCTTGGACAACATCAAAGTGGTTGTCAGGAGCGAATAAGTGTTTTTTTCGGCACAATATTGACTTAAATACGATGCAACTGGAATTCATGGAAAATATTCATTACCACCTAATCAAGGTAACCAAAGCCCAAAATAAATCTCGAGAGGTGTCATGGGACCGCCACCAATTTTGGTGGAGGGATACTATTGGAGGGTTTGCAGATACCAAGGCAACCCTAACTCTAGTTAATAAGTGAGAGGGGTTTGGCACCCCCTGCGTGTGTAAGTCCAACCCGATGATCACATAGTTATTTGATTAATTAGAATTTAATAAAAGGACTTTAGGCCTTTTTGTGGGGCTTTTAATGTCGCAAGGCCTAATAGTCAAGTTAGTTATTAAAAAGGGCTCAGTTCCCAAAAAAAATTCGAATTTCAAATAATAAGGGAGATGGAGATTGGCCAATAGGATTTGAGACCAAAGCCCTAAAATCTACTATATATAGTGGTGGATTCGAGGTATTTTGTACATTCACTCTTCATTTTAGTAAAGCAGGTGGATCCTCTTTCAAATAGATATGGAATGTCCTTGCTCTTCTTTTTTCTTTCTCCATCTCTCATGTTTTCTTTGGATTTGCTAATTGTTGGATTTGATGCTTGTTGGAGTTTATCTTTACTATACTTTTTGTGAGAGAGAAAGAGAGAGAGAGAGAGAGAAGAGTAAGATCTATCATTGCTTGAGTAATGTTAATGGATGTAGTGTTAATTGCTAGTGTTAAAGGATCGTAGTGTTAATGGTTAGTATTAGATGTGGATCATAAGCATTTTCTTGATTATGAATATGCTATCGCTCTCAAAAAACAAATCTTCTTGTGACGACGTGGGTGTAAATTTAAGAGATATGTTCCTCAAAGAGCTGCTCATTGAAATCTTAGGCCCATGGGGAGATGCTCTTACCTTCCTTGTATTAATCTCATGTTGAAAATTGAAACCACCCTTATAACGACAACACTTATAGCATGTTGCCATGGTCCATAGAATGAAATCGGAACCATGGAGCATTCTAGAGAAAAGTTTCACATCATTTTACTTCCACCATGTGTGCCCAAGAAAAATAGGGACTTGCATGCCCGTGTTTGGGAAAATCTTGGACCCACAAAAAATCATGGAGAGAATGCGACCCGGGACCTCTGCCTTGGAAAAATCGGGACTCATGCAACCGTGCCCATGAAATTACAGGACCCACAAAAAATCGTCGGTACAACGCTAGTTGGGACCTCTGCCCCTCAGCCCAATATGTCCTCTCGGTCCATGTGTCGCGCGCCCATCAATTCGCTCGTTACTCCTGTCCCCACATAAACGAGCGGGCCAAGGGGAAAGAAGAGTTATTCTTTTTTTCTTTTTTTTTTGCAACATCTTAAGCAACTAGTGGTCGGTTATTACAACATATATACAACTAGCAACGCTAGAGCGATGCCATGTGACCTAAAATGTCACGTCGCAGCATTTGGGAATCGAACATGTGCCTATCTAGTCGCAGTAAACTACACCGGACTCTGATTGACAAGACTTACTCTTAAGGTCTTCCAATGCATAGAAGAGGTCTGCCTTTTAGGGTTAGGGTTGAGGTTAGCTTAGGATAGGGTCTGGAGACCTGTATCTGAAAGTCTTCCAATGCATAGGACATGTTCAGGCCTTAGGGTTAGGGCTAAGGCTATGGTTAGGGTATGTAGAACTACTCTTAAGATCTTCAAAAGCACGGGACAGGTCCACCTCTTAGGGCTAGGGTTAGGGTAGGACTAGCCACTTTATTACATCGTGACGTTTCCGTGCAGTTGGTGTACCATGGTCCCGTCTGCGTTTTAGTCATTATTTTTGTTTCCTAGGGGCACGAAGTTATCTAAAGCTCATGACCGTTGGATTCATGTGTTATTGCCACCTCTAGATCTTAGTCGTCGAAAACAAGCCAAATGGGTACATCGCAGGAATCCGAGCGGTGGGGCGTGAAAAATATAGTGTCATTAAGGACCAACCCAATCTGTCTGCTGGTGGCAGCATTACTGGCGCAGGTTTACTCGCATATCAGAGGCACTGTAGGAGTCAAGCACAACCGTTGGATATTCCTGTAAATGCTCAGATCTTGACACGTTTCTACCTCCGATGGAGTCCAAGTGGCAGTATGCCACTTGGCAGCGATCTAACTGGCTCCGCTGAGTGTGTCGAAGGCACAGTTTCCGTGGATGGAGCCGGGCGAGGCGACATTGGTCCTACTCTAATGTAGGCCTGCATTTTGAAGTTTTATCGGCCCTTCAAAGTCGATTTTCCCTGCATTGAGATGCATTTTGAGTTTGACCTTTTTCAACTGAAAGGCGGTTGATGAGTGAAATCCTTCAAAACACCCTTCAACTTGAGTGAAGTCGTTAGTATTGAAGGTCGCTTCTGTTTTGCACCTTTCACTAGGAAAGTACAGGTGCCCTTCAAAACAAAGGCCTGGGTTTTGTTTGCGAGGAATAAAATAGCAGAAGAATCAAACAAGAGTGAAGTAGAGATGGAGATGGAGATGGAGATGGAGGAGTGTTATGATGTGGGTTTTGATTTGTTGGTGAAGAAAATGAAAATGGGTGATGATTCTGTCTTGCTCAGCTACAATAATTCCTCCTCTTAGGATTCTCAGAGATGCTGTGCTGCTGAAGAACTCAGTTAGAGATGGAGGATTGTCATACTGATGTTGGTTTTGATGTGGGTAGTGAAGTAAAAGGGTGAGATATGTTTCTTGCTCAGCTACAATAGGGATGATAATTATTCCTCTTAGGATTCTCTGAGATGCCGTACTCTGAAGAAAGTGGTTAGAGATGGGGGATTGCTTTGATGTTGGTTTTGATAGACGGAGGATTGTTATGATTTGGTTTTGATGTGGTTGTGAAGAAAATGGCTGATGATTCTATCAGCTACACTAGGGATGATAGTACGTCCTCTTAGGATTCTCAGAGATGCTGAAGAAAGTAGTTAGAGATGGGTGGGTTTGTTATGATGTTGGTTTTGATGCGGTGACAAAAAACGGCTGAGAATTCTGTCTTGCTCAGCTACATTAGGGATGATAGTACGGCCTCCTAGGATTCTCAGAGATGCGGAAGAAAGTAGTGGGAGCTGGAGAATTACTATGATTTGGTCTTGATGTGGTGGTGAAGAAAATGGCTGATAATTCTGTCTTGCTCAGCTACATCAGGGATGATAGTATGTTCTCCTAAGATTCTGATCAGATCGAAGATGCTGAAGAAAGCAGCTAGAGATGGAGCATTGCTATGATTTGGTTCTGATGTGGTGGTAAAGAAAATGGCTGAGAATTCTGTCTTGTTAAGATACATTAGGGATGATACTACGTCCAGCTCTAGGATTCTCAGAGATGCTGAAAAAAGCGGTTGATCTGAGAAAATGACACAGCGTCTGCTTTGGTTGCTTTATGTAATTCATATTGTAGCCCTGAATGCGAAGAGGGAGAGAAAGTGAGTGTGTGTGTGAGAGAGAGGAAGTGTATACAGTATTGGGTAGTCCCATTCCTGTTGTGCAACTGCAAACTGCAAAGACAAGCTGTACATTTGGTTTACAACATAGATCTGCATTTATATCAATCTGGCATGCAAGCTAGTCGTACAAAATCACATGCCTTAGATGAGATTTCTTCATGAAAGTTTAACCCAAGTCAACTTCACGAGCAATTTCTCCAGTCTCCAGCTCGTTCTCGTGTACTTTTCGCTGGCATTGGATGCAATACATGTGCATTTGTGATGGGAAGAACTCCAGCAAGTCGCAACGTTCTTAAATTGAACATAGGATGAGATGACAGAACTGCCACCATATGGGATGACGATCCGTGTCACTGCATGGAGTTTGTTTTACATGTTAAACAGCTGTTTTGCTTTGTAGGGTGCGATCAGTACGATCGTCCTTTAAAATATTGCAGCTGACACCGGATTTCCTTCATTGCTCAGTAGTCCTTAGACGTGTGATCACCAGCAGGATGTTTTTTCATAGATAATACAGATAGATTGCATCTTGCCACCGTAGGAGACTAATAAGCCATGGGTAAAGCTCTCCGCATTGGCGTGGATCAAACTGAGGCCGGTGCGTTGTGGGATAGCATCAAATCCAAAGCCGGTCACCGCAATATGACAGCAGGCCTGACATGCCTCCAGTTTATCTTCGCCATCTACGCTACATTCTTGCTCTACTTCCTCAGCCCATCTCTCGATCTCTCCACAGGCAGCGCTGGCATCACCTGGGCGTCTCAGATTGCCAGGCAATGGCAGAATCTTCTCCTCACAAGCTCCTCCAAGGATCACCCCCTCGTGGCCATGGTGACCAATGATACGGTTTGCGAGTTCGAAGAGATTGATTTCGAAGAGCAAAAGAGTAACGATACCAGAATCATTGGGATGAAAACAGATCTCTACAATGAAATTCTCCACTTCCAGCAAAGGACGAGAGGATGTGAAACTCTACCTGAACTAATGAGTTTGTCCTCCACCTCCACGCATCACACCAAGATCACAGTCATCCTCAATCACTACAAGCGTAAGACATTGTGTGCTCAGCTTGATGCTTTGCTTCAACAGACACTTCCCTTCTACAATCTGTGGGTGCTTGCCTTCAGCAGCCCAGTGGAGAATAGCGTTCGCCAAATCGTAAAAACCTACAATGATTCCAGAATCCACTTTGTTGGATCCACCTACAATTTCAAGTACTATGGCAAATTCCAGATGGCGCTGCAGGCTGGGGGAGCAGACTATGTGTACTTCCTGGATGATGACATGATTCCTGGTAGAAAGATGCTTCAGATTTTGGCGCATGCAGCTGGGACGGAGAAGTATCACAATGCCGTGTTGGGCAGCGTAGGGAGGGTATTGCCTTTCAGGCAGAGGGATTTCAGCTTCCCTAGCTATCACAAACTTGGATCAAAGGAAGCTGGAATCTACTTGCCTGATCCTGCTTATGGCATTATCGTGGATAGAGCTGTGCAGGTGGATTTTCTGTCTAGTGGTTGGTTCATGTCAGCTGAGCATGTGAAGACGATGTTCATTGAGACTCCCTTCACTTTTGAGACAGGAGAAGATCTGCACCTGAGGTGAGATATGTACATTTTGAAAGAGAGAGAGAGAGAGAGAGAGAGAGAGAGAGAGAGAGAGAGAGAGAGAGTTTTTAATTATACTATTCAATAGCGCTGTGATTCTGAAACGGTTGATGGATATGGATGCAGCTACCAGCTACAGAAGTACAGGGATGCCGGCTCCTTTGTCATCCCAGCGGATCGCAACGACAAAGACACATGGGTTGACAGTCATCACAATCTTGCATATATCTCTGAAACAACAATCAACCATAGGAACATAGTAGAAATCCGTGATGATCAATGGTGGAGGGCATTCTCGAGGGGGTATGTCACGCAGTGGGCTTCCATGTATCCCCAGCAAAGTGATGTCTTCTTCTATGCCCACTCGCTGGGAGAGGTATTGGATCTCGCACCACTCATTCTCCGCTTCCGATCTACCTATGCCAAGAAAGCCTTTGTTGTGGTGTCAGGAGGATCGTACTGCCCATGTGAAGATGCTGCACTCATGCTTGGCTGGAAGCCCAGCTCCTGCCACGATCGCAGATTCAAGATCTTTGATCTCGAACTGGGTGCGGTGGCAAGATCTGGAAATTCTCATGTGCCAATAATTTCTGAAATTGTGGCGAGCATGAAAGGGTTGATCAAAATCCACTCACCAGCATTAATTATCACCGTTGCAAATGTAGCTGCTACTGTGCATGATGCTCTAGATATGGCTTGCAGACATGGAAACGTCACGCTAGTGCAAATTCCTCGGACAGCCATTCAGCACGCTCTATGGATGGCAGATATCAAGACTCCAGCTCTAAGACGTACTTCCTCTTGACCATTGACTAGCTGATGTGCAACCTAGCTTCTATGTTGCTTGTTTTAGTTCATTGATTGATTGCCTAGTTTTTACATCTCTTGTTCAGTCAATTGATTGATGGCATATCACCTTAACTGACTGATGGCTACTTTCCCATTGGTTTAGATGGGTCGGCTGCTTGCATACTAAAATTTCCTTATAATGCTTGTTTTTCTAGTTGTCAATTCTTGCCAATATGTCATTGATGTTTTGCTTGGATCAGTGCGCTTGCCTAAGCAAGCTATTGCCTGCTTATCTGATGGAGCACTTGCCTGTGGACTTCGTCACTGAAAAAACTATAAGTTCCTGGCTTGAATGCGTGACGAGCTGTAAAATGGAGCTCAATTTGAGAAGTGTCAAAATGGAGCTGTGTTTATATTGGCACATTTCAGAATCAGTCTTAAGAGGATATAAGAAGCATAATATCCACATCTGCAGCAATTACCTTAACATGCTTCCCTCTTTTTGCAGAATGGAGCAAGATGAGAATTTCGGTGAACATCATTACCCAAAACAGGCCACAATCTCTACAGAGACTTCTGAATTCATTACTTAATGCTCATTACTTGGGAGACGTGATCGAACTGTCCTTCAATATGGATAACCAAGTTGATGCAAAAACACTACAGATGGTCGACAATCTCAACTGGACTCATGGGAAAAAGATACTACGCCGTCGCATTGTGCAGGCTGGCTTGATCCGAGCTGTGAGTGAAAGTTGGTATCCAGCAACAGATGATGACTTCGGCTTGCTGCTTGAAGATGACATTGAGGTCTCTTCTTTTTACTACATGTGGCTGAAATATGCACTTCTGGCCTATCATTATGATGCAGCAATTCCAGAACTAAGTGCTATATCTCTATACAGTCCACGTTTAGTAGAAGTAGTAAAGGAGAGGCCCAGATGGAATGCAACAGACTTCTTCAAGTCAATTCACCCTAACATTCCCTATTTGCATCAACTGCCATGTAGCTGGGGTGCACTATTTTTCCCCAAACACTGGCGTGAATTTTATAAATATATGGGTATGAGATACACTGCAAATGCTAAAGAGAATTCTGTGCAGATTCCAAGATCTAGAACAAATGGCTGGCAAGCATCCTGGAAAAAATTCCTAGTAGACATGATGTACTTGCGGGGTTATGTAACTTTGTACCCCAATTTTCCAAATCAGACTAGCTTCTCAACCAATCACATGGAGCCTGGAGCTCATATTAATGCCTCAGACAACTCTCTTACTCACAAAACAGAAGATTTTACTGTTCCTCTTCTGCAGGAAGATTTTTGGAAGCTGCTACCACAACAGAAGTTGCCACCTGCCTCTAAATTGCCTGTTCTGAATCTTTTCAATCAGGCCATAAGTCTTAGGGGACTCAAAGCTGCAGGCTCCAAGCTGCTTCAAGATGTGCTCTCATGCAATCAGACACAGACCGTCAGAGTTGACCACATAACTGGAGAACCCATTGCATGCAGTGCATTCTAGATCCTTGCCTTTTCCCAATCTCAATTCCAGATGATTGCTGGATTATGCTCCCAAGGTTCTTTCTGTTAGGTCCACAAAAGACTGAACTAGCAAGGAACGATGCTCTGATATTCTAGGGTATGCTTACCTTGCTGGTCTTTGAAACTAGTCTAAACAAGTGCTGGAAAGTTTAATACATGAAAAGCCATACTTAGATTAATCCTTACAAAGATGAGAATTATCAGAACTACTGGCATTCTGAATCAAGGGCAACAAAAGGAGAGGTGTATGCTAGTGCACCAACTCTATCAATCTGTAAGATCTTTTTGCTTAGAAATTCAAATAATCAATACCTGTTTGAGCTTTTTCAGGAATTTTTTTATTATTGGTTCAGATACATTTCTATTGGCTGTAAAATGCGAATCAAATTAGATATGTTCCTGATGATGCAGAACATCAAAGTTGCCTTTTGAAGTAAAGATGCTAAAACCTGCAACAATTCCACATTAGACTCGAAGGTTTAAACTTTTTGGGTGTTGACTCTTGAAACTCCTTTATCCGATCAGCTGCAGGTTTGGGAGTTACCACGAAGAGGCGATGATGTTGCAATACACTGACCAAATCGGATCTTAAACATAAAGTTAGTAAGTGGCAAAATCAGAATTATAAAAATTTGATTGTCTCAGTTTTTTGGATTGTCTAAATTTGTCTATCACACTCACGCAATATATCTCTTAAATCTGCACGTTTTATTCAATCAAGCTAAAAACTGCTCTATTAGTACATACGCCATAATCAGACTCGATTGAAGACACTTATATTAGTTTGATTTATTCAAACTTTCATCGTGTTCTCTGAAGGAGAATTCTTAATATTTTCCTACACCAGCTGCTCAACAGTTGAACATGGTCGAAGTGACTGAAGAACCCTACTACCCTAGAGAGGAAGCGCAGGAATCTATTCCAGTGCATTTCATAGATGGAGAGAACGAAGACTTAGTGCCTATCTACGCCAATCAACTTAGAGGTACCGGATTCAGAGCTCCCATTAAGTGCTATGGATGTGGGGAGAACCATAGAATCGCCGAGTGCCCTAACAAGCCACAAGGCAACTTTGTGCGGACACCCATATCTCACGTGTCCAAATAGACAGGAGAAGCAAGGAGAAGTCTCTCCCCCTTTGCATTTGATGAGTGTGGTAGGAGAGCCCAAGGCATCTACGATGCCACTATTTATCCAAACGAGAGTCTTGAAGAGAAAAGAAAAAGAGCCATCCAAGTCTGCTACCACTGGTCCTGCTAGTAGATCCTCATACTCCTTATACGTAGGGGAATACCCCAACCCCATAGTTGAGCAAGGTAGCTTTAGGAGAATGAAGAAGTGGTTGAAAGAAGCCCAAGCCTAGATCAGGCTAGAGAGGCGGCCTGAGAGCAAGATCAACATCAGCCTAATGGCGCTAACAATCAACGGCCCACCGCTTCCCCTCGTTCCTTAGTGAATCCTGGGTTACTACGTTCATCTGTGAGACCGGACAGAATGCAAACGAGCATTCGAGTTTGTAAGTCCCTTTCCATAGCAAGGAAGAAGATTAGATTAAACCCTTTCTCTCTCCATCCATATAAGCAGATTGAAGATGAGAGAATCGGTTGAACATCAGATTGATAAAAATCAAATGTGAGCTAGGCACAGAACTGTCAGCCGAAGTCCGAGAAGTCCGCTAGTAAGCGAGACGATCTGATATTATTTGTGAGAGACATAGCTTCTCTTACGCCGATGCGCTGGGTGGGTTTGTCACACAGCGCTCAAGAAAAGAATTCACTGATAACATAGTGGATGTTATGTAGATGGTTTTCTCATCTTGAATGAAATCGAATGCTTTGATGTCTAATTGTTGTCTATACATGTTCAGTTGTTTATTCTTTATTCTAAACATTGGTTCATCCTTGTCAAATGCTTATACGAATTATAACGTAGGTTAACAGTGTCTATCTACACTCTGGAGGGGATTGTAGATCTGATCTAGTAGGCTGTAGCCAGTAGACATAATTGAATTCCATCTGGGTTCACAATAGTGGTATTAGAGCTGCAGAGGTTCGTTGAAGAAAGCGAACACAAACTATTTTGTGTTTCCCTGCTTGAACCTTGCACGCATTCTCCTCTTGTGTTTTTTTATTCACAACATCTATGCTCCTAGATTGCAAAGCTTAAGTCCCCCATCTCACAATTCCTACGATCTCAACATTGTGGTGGCGAGTATCACAATTGATGAAGACACAACTTTCTCAATGGGAACATTATATAGAAATCTAAATCCAAATAACATGAGAGAGATGAAGTGAAAGGAGAAGCAAGGACATTCAATTGCCAAAATGGTATACTTTTTACCTTTCTTTGATATAACATGAAAATGAGGCCACAATATTTATGGTGGAGAATGAGGCATGGGCCAATTTCTACCTCCCTACACATTTGAATCTTAAAATAGCTGGGAAACACCTTTTCATTCATCTAACTTGACTTTTAGGCCTCTAATTTGATATAATTCCACAAAGGCCTTACAATCACTTTTATTTCTAAGTATCGAATGAAATAATGACGTGCTCATCGGGTTGGGCTTGCACACATAGGGTGCCAAAGTCCTCACATTTATTCTCTATTGATTCTGCACCATTTACATGGAATTCGCCAAATGCCCAACATCCATGCCTCAAATTAAACTTAAGAATGAATATTGGCGACGGTCTAAGTTCATTGTTATATAGCTCTGAACCAAGCCATGTTTCTAAGAGTGCCTGTGGATTCCATGTGCATTCTAGTGTCTCAATGACTAGGCTAGTTAGATATCTCAAATTATCCCTAGCATAACCCTAGTTTATTAGGGACATAACAATATATAACTTTTACAAGCCAATGACAAAAGCTCAAATATGTGGAGATAAAACAACTTGCATCCATGAAAGTCAAGAACCTCTTAAGGCCTATGTTGAACTATACTTGTATATATATATGTGCTTGTTGAGTTATGCAATTATGACATCGACTTTGACTACGGCCTTTTATATGGACATGTTAGTATATTCTAGACAAAATCATCCATCATGTCGAGATATATCATCTTGCTCATATTTTTCAATTCACATAATAGTAAAAATAGCTAGCATACTTGTATACAATAAATAAAATATCTAGCACATGATGGACAACAATCTACAAGCCCGAGCTATAGAGTTCAAAATAAGATTAGCTTCTTTTGATAAGGTGACAAGGAAGCAATTTTTAATAAAACTCTTTGTTGCACATGCTATACATTAATGTGCACAAAGTTTCACAACTTGAAATATTCCATACAATTTTCAACTCAAATAAATAGGTAAATAAGCTAACATACACAACTCTTTTGACAATGTGAAATATTAAAAAGTGGTACCTTACCACACTAGAATCAACAATTCAAAGTATACACAAACATTTGAAAGGCAAATGCACTATATACAAAATGATGTGAAATGGTAATTCCAGTTACTATGATGAACACGCTCATCTCCCCACTCTATCAGTAACATTGCACAATTATGAACTTGATATTTGTGTAGACTCCGATCTCATGAGTTCTAACATCCTTTGCTAAAAATTGCCTGTAATTCAAATCAAAAGCACACAACATATTTGATTAACAACAAGTTTCATGCAAATTTACAAATGCATCATTTTTCTGGCTCAACCGTGTATCACAAGGGCAACCAACAACCATATATTATGAAAGGACAACCAATGATTCATGTGTGTCTTTAATATAGGATCCAAATAGACTATCAAAGCCTTATTCATAAATAAACAAACCATATCACATCTTTATACTTGTAATGTGTCGACAATTTAAACCTTGTGATCTACATGCCATATGCACATTTGACAACAATGACTAATTCAACCAGCTTCATCTTATACAATATACATGTTATACATCACATAAAAAGTCCAAGCCATGAAGAAGCACATGGCTTCAAATATTTACTCACACAATAAGTTCCAATTTGACTATTGTTAAGGATTAGATAATATTCTCAAAGCCTTGCATACAAACGTACATTATATGATTCTTTAACACTGACAAATTCTCTATTGACAACATCCAAGAATTGATATGATTCACATTAAAGTCTATCTATATCCACAATCTTGACAAAAGCCAATTAGATCACATTGCACAATTTTATACAACCCAAGATGTCTCATGGAGTAACATATTCTTAGGGTGGTTTCAGCCTAAGAGGATGTCAAGTTCAGTGGCATGCACTTCATTATGGGGTCTTATTGTTGAGAATATATGAATTTGCCATTTTGTCACAGGTACAAGTAGATCAAATTAAATCATTTCAAATTAGAAAAAGGGCCTAAGTTAGCTCATGCATGAGTTATCCACCTATATTGATGACATATAGAATTTGGTGTTACTCTATTTTACTTTTAAGAGGAGACTTTTAGAGTTTAGAGAATTCTTAGTATTGAGCGTCTTTCATATATATGTAGATGACTTATTGATTAACAATCTAAGAGAGACATATGCTCACTAAGTTTCTATTCATTAGAGTGATCTTCAAAGTTGTTCATGAGTAGAGGGGTCGTGATTGAAGCATCATGTGAAAGCCTTTTATTATATTTTATTTATTTATTTATTTCTTAATCTATTGATCAATATACCGATCATTAGGGGTCATTCCTATTCATCTTTGAATGAATTTTGCTCTCATATATGTCTATTATGTAACATATATGTTTCATAGATTCAATTCATGGTATCAGAGTTAGCTTTGTGCAAGCCTTGATTGGGGAGGAGGAGGAGGTGATCTCAAGAATGATTTGCACACATACATGTTAAAGAACATTCAATTCCTTGAAATCATAGAGTGCTTATGCATGTAATTTAGAATTTTGTTTTTACAATTTCATTTGTTCTATTGTTGCATCTTTGTAGGATGTTCTTGGTGTGAAGACACACTTATTTGGATGTGAGGCAAAATTTTGTAGAACATTGTTTCCTTTTTTAGAGCTATTTGTTGTGCATCAGTTGGCCAGCTAAAACCTTCTGCTTGTAGATGCACACGGTTGTCCACACTAATTGTAGATGCTATGGCCATGTGGCTTCATAGAGCAAGGATTAGATTAACACTGAGTTTGCCTGACAATAGAAGTGTAGAAGTCCAGAGAGCTGGAGCTACAGATTGTGTGGACCCATAACCTGTTAGAAAATTTCTATGTTACTCTATTTTACACACAAACATGAATCCAAGGTCCAGCAAAAGTAGTAAACTCAAAAACATTGAAAAATAAGATGAGAACAACACTATTGCAAAGAGATGACAATTTCCAGATCTGTCATTTGCTTTATATCATTCTAACTTGTCGCTAGCAAGGGCTAGCAAGGTTTCAAGAAAGTACATGCACTTTTAGAACGTGTATGTGCACTTTTAGAAAATGCATGTGATTTGTATCAAAACACTTTTTAACATGGCTCGTATGATGTCAGGTTGGATGACATGTTGCTATTTTGGAATAGTCTAAACAAAAGGGAGGTAAGGCCATTTTCTTTTTTAACCTTTGGACCAATTTCAAGACTCCATTTTTTAAGTACGAGCTTGTTGGCTGCCCTAGCCTTAAGCCACCCATATATTGTCATCCTGAAATTCACAATGTTGACCACACAAGATGAGATCAAAGTGTTGACAACACAAGATCACTGACATGCATGATGCTGAAAACTGCGCATCACATTTGTTAGGAGCTTAGAATTCAGGAATAATGTACTGTGTTTCTCCTGCTAAGATTTCCCCTGGGGCTTTGAGTTCTTACAACTGCAACAGACCAACATGTTGTCAATAATCGAGTTAGTTGTAATGGGTATGGGACTTTATGTGAGTTCAATGAATAATTTAGTTTGTGTAATCCACATGAAGCAAAGACTCTTTTCTTTGCTTCATTGATTTGAAAACCCGCTTTATTCTGCTAATAAGGCCTAGAATTATGTCTTGGCAAATACATCTCTTGCTGCCTTGTTGGTTTCTCTGTTGTATTTACAACGAGTAGTGCACATGTATTTATATTGTTACTAACCTGGTGTTAGGACTTTTGGCCTTCTTCCTTCTGTAACAGACGATCTAACCGTTAAGATGGTTGATATTCAACAAACACTCTGTTTCCAGACTCAAAAACGTTTTGTTTTCAGACTTGAATGGTTTTTGTTCGCAACAGTTTCGTGACATTTGGCAGTTTCAAGTTTGAACAAGAATCAAAAAATATTTCGCGACAATTTATTGTTCACGAATCTTTCGAGTTTCAACAAGATATTCTTCACGAAACTTTTGAGTTTCAACAAGATATTGTTCGAAACTTTCGAGTTTCAACAAGAATAAAAATGTTTCGAGTTCGAGTTCGTTTGTCAACCTTTGTCAATTAAACTGTGCACTTTGTTGGTAGAACTGAGATTTGTCTGTTGAGGTGTTCTATAGCTCCCTCTCAAAGTGGGCAGTTGGATTAACCCCAATCTTCTTCGCTACTTCTCCAACAAAGCTTTACTGAGTGGCTTTGTAAAGATATCGGCTGTCATTTTCTCTGTAGGTATGAAGACTATCTTCTTTTTGACTAAGTCCCAAATAACATGATACTTGATAGCTATATGCTTCATTTTTGAATGAAATACAAAATTTTTCGTAAGATAGATTGCTGAAGTGTTATCCATTCGTAAGACATAAGATTCAGAACTAGTTTCATCAAATCCTTCCAACATTTGTTTGATCCATATTAGCTCATTTGCCATCTTAGCTGTTGCTACATATTCGACCTCACAAGAAGATTGAGCTACTACTGTTTGCTTCTTGCTTATCCAAAGTATGGTTGCGCCAGATGCTAGAGTACAACCTCCTGAAATACTTTTGCTATCATCCTTCATGGATGCCCAGCTTGCATCACTATAAGATTCGATACAAAATCCAGCTTCCTTCAAATAACACAATCCATAGTCTTTCGTTTCTTGGAGATATTGTACTACTCTTTTTGCTAACTTCCAATGCAATGATCCTGGGTTCTGATTAAATTGGCTTAGCCTGTATACTGCAAATGCTATATCAGGTCTGGTGTTGTTTGCAAGATACAACAATGATCCAACCATCCTTCGATAGGATGTATTGGCCATTTGTTTCTCTTCTTCGAGAGTTTGCGGACAATCTGCCTTACTCAGTATTGTTCCAAGAATCATGGGATTATGCACACCTTCGCATTCGAGCATGTTGAAGTCTTTAATGATTTTTTGAGTGTACTTTTGTTGGTGAAGATACAACTTGCCACCTTCAAAGTCTCTTTCGATTTGCAAGCCTAGATAGATTTTTGCTTCTCCTAGGTCAGTGATCTCAAATATTTCAGAAATGTCTCTTTTGACATTTGAAATCAATTTATCTTTTCTTGAGAAGATAAGCGTATCATTAACATAAACAGCTAGAATGATAATTTCATCTTTGACATGTTTGATATAGACATTCGACTCAGCAAATAAAGGTACGAATCCTAAATAACGTAGCGCTTCGTCCTTCTTTCTATACCATTGTCTGGCTGCTTGTTTCAAATCATAGATGCTTTTATTCATGTGACATCCAAATTCTGGATGTTCTTGGCTTATAAAGCCAAGTGGTTGATCCATGAATAAATCTTCTTCTAATTCTGCGTGCAAGAAAACAGTTTTCTCATCCACAATATGGATTCTGAGATCATGAGCCACTGCATAAGCGAATAACAAGTGAATTGATGTGTGTTTGACCACTGGTGAGAAAGTATCAGTGTAGTTGATCCCATATTTATGTGAAAAGTCTTTCGCAACCAACCTTGCTTTGTATTTGATGTTATCTCTATCAGGACCTATTTTGATCTTGTAGAATCACTAACTGGTCTTCTTCCATCAGGTACAGGTGCAAGTGTCCATACATTTTTCTTATACATTGATGACATTTCGTCTTCCATTGCTTGAATCCAATGATCTTTATCTGGTCCATCAATAGCTTTCTCGAATGTTTGAGGTTCGTCTGTGAAGCCACAAAAATCGATGGCTATATTTGTTGAAACATCCTGACCAAACCTTACTGGTAGTTTTCTTTGTCTATCAGATCTTCTCATAGTTTGTACATGTCTCGAATTCAATTCTGCATTTTTGGGTTTGACCTGGTCTGCTTGAATTCAAACTGGTGATTTGAGTCTTTCAGGTAGTCGATCTTATCTGCTTGCTTTACTTTTGTCGTTGGTAACTCATAGTAAGTCTTGCAAATTTCATAGCTGACTAAGTCACTGTCTGCTATGTACTTTGACTCATCGAATTTGACATCTCGAACAACTTTTATTCTGCTAGTTTTGGGTATGTAGACTCGATAATATGACGAATGTAATTCGAATCCTACCAAAAAAATCTTGTTTTGTGACGTAGCCACTGCTTCCGCCCACAATTGCTTTGGTGCTTTCGCATGAGCCATCATACACCTGGCAGCCTCCATTAGTGTATGATTTCTTTGTTCTGAGGTGTGTATGATGCAGTCTTCGTATGCATAATACCTCGATCAGTACATAAGTTTTGAATTCGTTGGAAATGTACTCACCTCCATGATCTGTGCGAATTTGCTTCAACTTGTTGCCTCAGTTTCTCAGCCCAATTCGTATACTCAATGAATTTCTCAAAACCTTCTGATTTTGTACGAATAAAGTATACTACAACGAACTTGTTGAAGTCATCAATAAACGTAATGAAGTATTTTGCATCTCCTAAAGACAATACTCCGAATGGCCCACAAATATCCGAATGCACAATTTCCAATACCTTGGTTGCTTTATAAACATCTTTACTAAAAGGTGTTTGAGTCATTTTGCCTTTAAGACAGGATTCAAAGGTAGTTCGAATATCTCGACTCTTGATTTCGACTCCTTCAATTCTCCTCTTGTTGGTTTGGTACAAGACTTCTATGTTCATGTGACATAACCTCTTGTGCCACAGAATATCTGTCGATTCTTGAGTTTGATTTGCTTGTTTGATTCGAGTTCGAATGTTCAAGTGATACAATTTTTTTTTTCTATTACCTTTAGCAGCCAGGTTATCAGAATCTTCATCAAACAATTTACAAGAATCCCTTGTGAAAGTTACTGACATTCATGTGTCTACTATCTTTGCTACAAATAGAAGATCTTTATCAAGAGTAGGAACATAATGAACTTCCTCCAGTTTCTTGTCACCCCGATTCGTGTCTAACCATAGTTCGTTTCAAGGAAACAAAATGTGAGGTGACTCCCGAATCAAGTACTACTTCTCGAATTTTAGAATTTGATGAACAACATAGATTAGCACAAACATATGCTGCTGAGTTTTTTGTTGTCCTGTCTTCTGCTGCTCTGGAGCATTCTGCTTTGTCTTTGACAAAATTTGAATCTGAAGGTTCATTTCAATTCTGCTCCTTGTTCTTGGGATTTTAATAATAGTCTACTGTTGCATGACCCCGTTTATGACAATGAATAAAATCAATCTTTGGATTTAACCAACACTTGTCTTCTGTATGACATGATCTTTTGCATCTGTTGCAAATCTTCCTATCACCAGAATCTTTCTGTTGTTTTTCTGATTATCAATCATTTGTCTTGGATTCATCTGAACGATTTTCATTCTTCTTAAATGACTCCCTCTTAGACTTAGACTTCTTTGAAGATTTATTCTTCTGAGTAAATAGAGCATTTTCCAAATTACCATTATCATCATAGTGTTCGCGAGCTTCTACTTCCTCTTTGACTCCATCTATTGCCTTTTGAAGTGTCATAGTCGAATCTTTTGCCAGTAAAGTTTGAGTTGTGTGGAATGACCTAGGTAGGGATCGAAGAAAATAGCTAAGCTGTTTTTCCTTTGAGATTGCATTTTCCATGCCAGAATTATGCAAAGAAATAAACAGGTCCTTTCTCTTTCGTACGAAAGTGGTCAGGTCTTTGCCGTCCCATTGTAGATAAGTCAATTGGTCTTCCAAGAACATGATTTGATTACGAGATCGAGTCTCATTCTTGGTTTGCAATTCTTTCGACGATTCTTTTGCATTCGAAGTTGATGAAAGATCTAGCATTATGTTGTCATTCACTGAAGACGCAATAATTGCTATAGCTTTGTCATTTTTCAAACTCTATTCTCAAAGTTCTTTGCCAGGAGTAATTGGCTTCTCTTCTATTGGTTCCACCCAGTGCCAAAGACCTTCGCCCTTCCGTATGAGTGAAGTATTTAATTTTTAGATTAAATAATTCGAACCTTCTATATCCAAGATTGTACTGATCTTAGACTGAATGTTGATGATCGAAGACATCTTTTATTCTTCTGAATAAGCTCCAAATACGGTTGTTGATGGATGTATGAAGGATGCTGAGAGGGGTGTTCTGATACCACTGTAGAAAAAATATCAAGTTCTCCTTCAGAGAACACGATGAAAGTTTGAATAAATCAAACTAATATCAGTGTCTTCAATTGGGTCTGATTCTGGTCTTTGTAGTAATAGAACAATTTTTAGCTTGATTGAATAAAGCATGTAGATTTAAGAGATATATTGCATGAGTGTGATAGACAATTTTAGACAATCAAAAAAATTGAGAAAAATCATCTGTTGAGAAACTTTGATCTGATTCTTCAGTATACATCTCTTGCTGCCTTGTTGGTTTCTCTGTTGTGTTTACAACGAGTAGTGCACATGTATTTTTTTTGTTACAGGATAGGTCTTTTGGCCTTCTTCCTTCTATAGCAAACGATCTAACCGTTAAGACAATTGATATTCAACAAACGTTCTGTTTCCAGACTCAACAACGTTTTGTTTTCAGACTTGAATGGTTTTTGTTCGCGATAGTTTCACAACATTTGACAGTTTCAAGTTTGAACAAGAATCAAAAAAGATTTCGCGACAATTTATTGTTCGCGAATCTTTCGAGTTTCAACAAGATGTACATAATTGTCTCCAAACAATGTAACTATTTCTTTACCTCCTGAACATGCTTCTCAAAATCTATCTCAGAATGCTTATTAAATAGCCACTCGTATCCTAGAATTATGTCTGTACGTGCTAAGTCTAAAACATGGAAATCTATTAACTCTCTATAATTTTGGATCCAAACTGGAAGTCTTGGAACTTTAACATCCCACGTCTCCAACTCCGCACCTAAAGCTAGATATACTCGATATCTATGGTTACTAGCTTCAGTTTTCAGGTTGAGTTTCTGCACAAGACCAGAGTTAATGAAATTATGAGTAGATCCACTGTCCACTAAAATACTAACTTCATGTTCATTAACAGTGTCTTTCAAATGAAATAAATCATTTGGCAAGAATGAAGTAGTACTAAAAGAACAATCACACTCACAATTAACCTTATTAGTTTCCAACTTAAGATTTTCTTTACCTGACATCTCAATCATTTGAACTGTGTCTTTCTTTCGTTTTGGGCAAAATTTCATATTGTGAAACATACATTGGTCCTTCTAGCCTTTTTTTAGGACAAATGCTTCTGTTGTCTAAACTCAAATGGAGATTGATCCAATTCGTCGAAATGCTTGGATTTCCCACGAAGTCTTTTCTTTCTTTTCTTCTGGTTGGGTCCAGATGATCCAGATGGATTGGCTTGTAATTGCTTCCTAGATGCCACCACTATGGAATCATACGCTTCGTGACTCGTACGATGTCATCGAAAGTTTGAAGCACATTACACTTGCACTCATGTTACAAGATTCTGGTGAAGATTCTTCTAACAGATGATTCTAGTAAATATTCTTCTAACGGATTACAAGATGTTCTGTGAGCTATGAGGGGACTGTATCATTCAATTTGAATATGGAGGAATCAAAACTTAGAAAGAGGATTTTCCCATTGCTCCACTGACAACACATTCAAAAGTTAAAGAGAGTGCAAAATTTTTGTCAAATGAGCTAGCAAAGAAAGTTACTTTCTCCTCACCGAGTTGGTATGAAGAAAGTTGAACCTTTGATCTTATAACAAATATCGAAAGTACCCAACAAATATCGCATGCTATCGTGCCGCCAAACTACACCAAGGAACATTGACGAACAACCAAAAAGGAGTTCCAAAATTCAGATTTACCAGGAAAGCCAATATCAGAAATTCAACAAGATTGCAAACTGGCCGACGAGTGAAGACAAAGCCCAGTGTCTCCCCAACAGATTTTACAGTAACGAGAATAAAAGCATGGTCGAATCAGCATAAGAGTTAGATATATCAGTGATATAATGTCGTGTCACACAAGCACTTATCATGCTCCTGTCACACTATTGAACATCTTACAATCACAATCACAAACCATACACATTCAACCTGCTTCATCCCTGAAAGATACACATCCATAACATTAAAACTATTGTCAAACACCTCCACTTCCTCCTATTCCACTCGCCATCTTCTTAACCCGACCTCACTTTGTTCACCCACCTTTACTTCATCACCCACACCGCCATCTTCCACATAACTCTTTGTCCAAACCCGTTCATACATCCCTCCCCCCACACTTTCCGAACCATTCTGCACTGCCACTTCCCATCTCAACCGGAGCCCCCTCCTTCAACACTCGATCGTAGTCCTACTTTCCCATTTCAACCGAAGCCACTCCGTCAAATCTCAATCGGAGCCCAACCCTTCAGATCTCAACTGAAGCCACTCCATCAAATCTCAACCGGAGCCCAACCCTTCAGATCTCAACCGAAGCCACTCCATCAAATCTCAACCGGAGCCCAGCCCTTCAGATATCAACCAAAGCCACTCCATCAGATTTCAACTGGAGCCCAACCCTTCAGATCTCAACCGAAGCCACTCCATCAGATTTCAACCGGAGCCCAACCCTTCACATCTCAACCGACGCCCTTTCCACTGTCTCAGCTCTCAACCGAAGTAGTTTTTCCAGAACCCTCCTTCTTCCATTTTCCAACCATGCCATTGAACCCCAGTTCTAGTTCAGATGATCCCGAAGCAAGCAAGCTCAACATCCAGCTGTGCAAGCTTGACCTTACAGAGATGCAGACCTGGTACCAGCAGGCGGAGTCCTACTTCAAGGAAATCGAATTTCAGATCCCTGTCTTGACAGGTTATCAAAGCCCCTATCTAGTACACATGGCATATGCCAATTATCATACCATGGCAAGATCATGTTAGATCATAGTTTCTCCTATAAGGAATTATGTCTATAACGTATCCTTTGCAGCAGTTGACTTGCAACCTTATGATTTCCCACGAGGGCCAAACACTGTCACAAGGACACTCTAGAAGATAGAGAAAACAACATATTTCAAATATATTGATCCCTTTGTGACCAAGTGGAAGAACAAGGATGGGTACAAGCTGGAAGCAATCAACGACACACAACTTCAAGCCGCATGTGCATATCTCACCAGATGCACACAGAAGCCTCGAATGAAAGTGCTGAGGATACCCATGTCCCTGTTTCACATGATGGCAGATTCATGACTGCATGCCCAGATCCTCTATGATTGGGCACAATTTGCTTCGAATTGTCTTCATGAGTGCATTAAGCACAAGCAGCCTATCATGATATTAGGATATCTGATGACAGACTCTGCATCAAGTACAAAATGGGTCAAAACTCCAACAACAGTTGTAGCTTGCGGACAAAGCATGGGATATTCCCATTGAACACAAGAAGCCCAAGCGTGCAAGGACAACTTCACCATCGGGGTCCCAAGCCAAACTAGTCAACACCAGTATCCTCCCTCTGGTACACAAGCCAAGAAGCCCACCCCAGAATCCACAAGCAACTGCAACCTCCGGAGCTCAACATGCAGATACCTCAAGGGCTCAGTTGTCAGGTACACGACAACAACGAAGACAAGAGAAGCTTCAAGCTAGGAGCACATCACCAGTGGGATCAGTTTCACATGGTTCCACATCAGATGGTGGCAGCTCGTCCACAGCATCACAACAACACTCGTCACCCTCACATGTCATCGACGGGGGTGATGGAGCAACTACATCCACACTGGCACCTGACACGACAGTACCTCAAGTACCAAGTCAGCCAGATGAGGCCACCACCCCACCCACACTGATTACAACGCCAACGCCACCAACATCACCACTGGCACAAGTTTTGGAGAGGGGAGGAGTGGGGATATCCAGTCTCCAAGACACGGGAGCAGCCCAACAGTCACAAGATCAACAATCACAGGCCCAACAAGTCCACATATTGGACACATCTCAATATTTTGATGCTGCGGACCTGATGGAGATAAGTGACGATGAACCAGAAAAGGGGAAGCAGCAAGGAAGAAGTCAGACACCTCCACCTCCACCTCCACCTCCATCTTCAGTTCTAACACCACGCCTATTTTTTGGTTTAGCCTCACCATCCCACACCCCAAATCAGTACCCAACCCTCTCTAACCCTGAAAAGCTCACTGAAGCAGCCAAACGCTCAATGATTGGCCTATCCAAAACGAGCTACCACATGCATTGGTTGGTGAGCCAACATCAAGTTCTAGAGAGCAAGGTCCAACATCAAGACCAAGAGATTGCGCGATATCAAAGGATGGCCAAAGAAAAAGAAAAAGAGGCAGTAGAAAGTAGATCCGTGATGGCCAGGCAGAAAATCAAGGCTTGGAAGAGGTCCAGCAGCAACTGAAGCACCAGATGGTCCAAATCGACCAAGTACGAGACGGATCGTCGGGTGCAATGACAGTCAATGCTCCTCCAGTCAAGCCCGAGGACATTCAATCCGGGCCCCAGGCCTCAGCCATCTGGATGGTGAAATACATAAGGCTGATCCAAATTGAGAGGCCGATAAAAAGAATTTTAAAAACATTGTGGCAAAACAAGAGAAGATCATCCTGGAGTCCCAGAAGCAGCTTGAAGAAACAACGAAGGCCGTACAGCAAGTCTTGGACAAGGTGAAGAAATTATGGGACACGGCATGCAAGACCCAAGCAGGTGCTCACGTAACGAAGCCAGGGGACGATGATGGAGCAGGGAATTGGGATAGGCAAACCCACTGATCAGACGGTAGCTCAAGATCGGGTGGCCAGAGAGCCGGTGCTGCTTCCATGAGCTTTCCCCGATCCCCTCCCACCTTTAACCCTTCCTCCTACTCCGCATTTAATTTCTCTGAAACATTCATTCCAACTTACCCAATTTTTCCATCTCTCCTTTCTTCATCACCTCCTAGTCAAATAATGGGCCCATCAAAAGGTCCAGTTGACACCCACAAAGCCCGACGGGACGAGTTCCTCCAACAACTCCACTCCCCCGGTGCTGCGTATAACTTATTATTTCTGCCTCCTCCTAAACCGTTCACCCCCGTACCTCTCTCTCCAAATCACTCCATCCCCAACCTTCTGAAAACTAACACAGACATTGGAGCCGATGATGACTTCTTGGCTGACCAACCGGAGACAAAAAGATTCTCGCCTAGGCCAGACACGGGTGCAGATGAGCCGTCGACAAGCGAGCGAGCAAAAGAGAAAGACACGGGCACCAAGGCCCTTGATGATTATCTGGCAAGGCCGCCCCAGCTGCGTAGGACAACTTCCCCTACTCGGCCTAGAAGTAAACTGGCTGATACAAGGGAATCAGAGCGATTTGAAAGGAAATACCCTCCCAATATGAGGGGCGGCAAAGAAGACATCGATCAAAACCAATACTCCACCAGGGCTGAGATCATTGCTGCACTACAACCGCAGCCCAAATGGCGGAGCAAAGTCCTGAAGGATAGCAGGCGACTCCAGGAATATTTGAGGGCATCGGCATGGAAGCGAGTGGATCTTTTTTACATGCCGCTCAAATGTAGAAACCCATGGCCGGTGGAAAAGCCTCAAGTGGAGTTAGTAAACTGGCCAGTCATTCTGGAAATTATAGAGAGAACCTCCTCGGATGATCTGAGGCTACAGTTACTAGACTTCGGTCACAAATACAAGTCAAGTGCCAATCTTTGCGTGTAGGAAAGTGCCGAGTATTGCAGATCCATGGCCTTCCTGATGCAGCAAGAGTGTTTCTAGGATCGAGGTTTGGATCCCATTAGGATCAACCCCAGTCAGAAGAAGACCATGAGATGATGGCCAGGCTATACTATGGAGCGGCCTTCATGTCGTCACGCTATGTGACCATGGTGGAAGACTAGCAGGAAATGGGCTTCGTAGAAAAAATAAGAGAATATCTGGGGCCCCTTAATTTCGGAAGTAAGCTCCGCTTCCAAGTTTTTGAGGCCCTGGGCCGGAAGATGAGCGAGCGAAAGCAGACGGCGCGACGACGAGGCGAACAGGATTCATAAGAAGTGCTCAAGAGGGCTGGTATGTAGCGGCCAATTGAGGGACTTCCAATTTTGGTGAATAATTTTTGAGGATAATAAGCACCTAGTTTTTACGGAAGCGAACGAAAATCCATGATTTTCCAAGTGCCAAGCGGAAGACATCACCGGTGTTGCAGTGGGTCCTGCAACAGATTAGGGGTGGATAATGTTAGCCGATTCTCTAGTGCCGAGCCAAGCTGAAGACATAAGTTATCTCTCACCCATGACCGAGGAGGTCTCAGAAGGAAGAGAGTAGAAGAAGCTGAGAGCCGAGGAAATACTAGCTAGGAAGATAGTGATTAACTATGTGAGCCTACATGGTGTATCCCAAAGAAGGAATGACCATGTAGGAGCTAGTAACATTTCCTTGAATAATTGTAATAAATGTAGACCCCCCTTAAAATAGTAAGAGTGAGCCACCTTTTGATGGTGACCTCTAGTGGAAGGGCAAATTCCACATGTAATTTCTAATTTAATGGAATTGCCACATGGGCTCCACATGGGTAGCCTTCTTGCTTATTTAAAGGCCCCCCTCTCTTGTGAGGGAGCTTTTTGATTGTATTTTCAAGTTCTCTTGAGCTAATAAAGAGGATCCTCCACGAGTTCTTGAAGATCACTAAGCTCCTTGTTCATGGCAATGATCTTGAGTGATATTTCTATGAGCATGCTTGATTCCTTGCTTGTGGATTAACTAGATTCTTGTTTCTTGTTCTTGTTTAGTTGTGGATTAGCTTCAGTTCTTGCTTGTGGAATCTTGTAGGAATCAACATTCAAGTAAACTATAGAGGCTAGAAATGTGGTGTAAATCTTGCATAGTCTTGACATTCTAGTTCTTGATGTTCTTGGATAATCTAGGTATTAAGTAATGTGTGTTTCTTGATTCCTAGATTGTTAAATGCTGCTAGGAATCTTGTTTCTTGTTTCTTGAATCTGGTTTTAGTTTCAGTAGCTAATCTAGCTTTTGATTGTTCTTTGATTCAATAGTTAGTAGTAGGATCGCTCTCTGTGTTGAATGTTGATCTGCTTGAGCTGTAGATGGTTGCATGGCTAGTGTATGCATGTAGCTGAGTATCGGATTTGAGTTACCCACTGACAGGCTGAGAAATACATAATGCATCCTTGAATATTGCTTCTGCTCTGTAAACATTCTAATAAGAAGAGTAATCACAAAGAACCATAACAACAGAGGTAATCCAAGAGAGATAAACAACAAAAGGGAAAAAACGTGTTCACAGATTCGGTGAATCTGTGAACAGGCTCATATCCAACTAACATCCAAAGTACCAAACACACAAGCATATAGGCCCAAATCCAACGTATATACTTGGGACTTGTATCCCGACGAAGTCTGGGATACAATCGATGCCGATATGGTAAGTGAGGCCACAACACCACCTATTCAAAAACCACAAAAACCTCGGTTACAAAAAAATAAAATTATTTATACAAAATTAACCGAGCGTCAAAAACAAATGCGTGCCAAGCTTAAACAGCCAATCAAGCCCTTGTCAGAGGGGACAGACAACAACCAGTCCGACAAAGCTTCCACGTCTGGTAAAGAATCAACTCAAATGATTGCTAAAGTCCCAGAATATTTTGTGGACCCACCTTTCGATCTTCCACAAAAGTTCAAAGACTTTACACTAGATGAACGAAGGATGCCAACGCAAAAATAGTTGCACGTTTTCTTTACGAAAACATTATTACCTGTTTTGGCTGTCCCATTGAGCTTGTTAGTGATCGCGGCACGCATTTTTTAAATGCTGTCATTGATAATCTCCTACGCCATTACCTTGTCGTTCACAGAAAAAGTACACCGTACTATCCTAGGTGTAATGGCCAGGCTGAATCAACTAACAAGACAATCTGTAAAATTCTAACCAAGATAGTTGAAACTAGTCACTCTGATTGGGAAACAACTTTTCTCAGCTATTTGGGCTTACCGCACCACCCCGAAAAAAGCCACTGGGTGGGTTACACCTTTTCACTTAGTATATGGTCAAGAAGCGGTAATGCCCGTAGAATTCTTAGTAACTTTGCTAAGAGTTATGGAAGCTTTTTCAACAGATCTCTGTGAAAAGGCTTCAATCGAACAACAAGTCAAAACCAGGCTATTTACGTTAGCCCAGTTATGCGAGACAAGAATAATATCTTATCACGCACAACTAGTTAACAAACGACGCCAAGAGGCCTGGCATGACCGTCACCTGCGCAATAAAGATCTCCACTTAGGTGACCAGGTGCTTCTTTATACATCAAAGAAGCACCCCGACAAGTTGAAGTCCAGAAGTGAGGGGCCATACATTATTAATAAAAATTTTCCTAATGGTGCCGTCCAATTACAAACACTTGACGAGATACTCCTAGACACTGTCGTAAACGGTGGTCGTCTATGGCGGTATTACGAAGAGTTGTTCTTTGTTGACCCAATTTAACATCTTTTCCTAGTACATATTCTACATTTCTCTATGTTTATTGTTTTTAATTTTAATTTTATTTTTTATTACTTGTACTTCTAGTTTTGCATGCCTTCTTTTTATGTCCCTTCTATGCATTTTTTTCCTTCCTGTACATACTCATGGGTCATGAAGGTTCTAGGTCAACAAATGCTAGGCTATACCATAGGAGCTGCTTCTCCCACTTTGGCCACCTCATCTCTGTGACTAACGGGTATCTCCAAAATACAAACATCCCTGGGGATACACTCTTTTCATAAAAAACTTCGACTCTGTGCCTCAATCATATTTTTTTCACCCTTGAAGTTCTTCACTTGCATACCACAGATCCATCCCTTCATATTGAAAATTTGATCAATCTCAACCGACGGGATCCACTTCAATCTCAACTGACGGGATCCACTTCAATCTCAACCGACGCGATCCACTTCAGTTTCAACTGACGGGATCCACTTCAGTCTCAACTGACGGATTCCAGTTCCATCTCGACCGACGGGTTCCAGTTCCATCTCGACCGACGGCCTTCAGTTCAATCTCGACTGACACATTTTTATCAGAACTCAACCGACGTGACGCCCTTTAAATCTCGACCGACGCTACACACACGTCCTATCGCGACTGCGCCGACCCGACGGCCTCCATAAATGCTCCCATTTCAAACACTTTTTCACCTTAGCGACGTGCGACCTTGGAGCTCCTGGCGAAAGAAAACTCTGGCGATTTTGCGAACACCCTCCATGATCCTGGCGCTCTTTCATCCAGTGCATCCATCACCGTGTCTACACCATCCTCACCCATTTTCAGCAAACCTCATCTGAGTTCCACAAAGAGCACCATCACAGACAATATCTGAACCTCAAATTGCCAGAGGAGCACCACATCATATTTTCACGTTGAGGGGTATTGTCACGCAAGCTCTCATTACGCTTCCGTGACACTATTGAACATCACCAGTTATTCTGCATATCCCACTATTTCCCTATCCAAACACCCGCCTTAACCATGAGTTACCTTCTTTACATTTCTTCATCTCTTCCGCTTCGTTACATGCCAATACCAAAAGTCCTCTTTTCGCCACTCCTAAAATCCATTCTGCACGCCCTACTTACCTACCCATAGCACCTCCACTTCCCATCCACAGTTCCCCCAGTTACCTCTTTCCCACCATCGCTCCTTCCCGTCAATCTATCTCACCTCTATCTCAGCCGACGACATCTCAGCCGACGCCATACACCCCCATCTCAGCTGACGCCATCTCAGCCGATGCCATACACCCCATAGAACCGACACCATACACTCCATCTCAACCAACACCCCCCACTTCCATCTCAACCGACAATGTTTTTCCAGATCCTTCTTTTCCAGTTTTTTCATCATGTCTACCAATCCTATAACCAGCTCTGATGACAGTGAAGCTCATAAGCTCGACATCCAATTGTCCCCATTGGATCTGACAAAAAATGCAACACTGGTATCAACAGGCAGCCATATTCTTTCAAGCAATTGAATTAATACCTGTACTCACGGGGTATCAAAGCCCCTATCTCGTGCATATGGTCTATGCAAACTACAATGCCACAGCAAGGTCCTGCAGCTTAATAGTTCCCCTTGTGAGGAACTATGTGTACAACCTCTCTTTTGCACCGGCAGACCTGCAACCTTTTGAGTTTCCACGAGGACCCAATGCTGTGACGAGGACACTGAAAAAAATTGAGGAGACAGCCTACTTCAAGTTCATTGACCCATCAGTGCCCACGTGGAAGAACAAGGACGGGTACCGTGTCGAAGCCATCAATGACCCACAACTACAAGCAGCTTGTGCATATCTGACCAAGTACATGCAACGACCAAGGAAACAGCTGCAGAGAGTACCCATGTCCCTGTTTCACATAATGGCAGATTCACGACTGCATTCCCAGAATCTCTATGACTGGGCACAGTTTGTCTCAAACTGTCTTCATGAATGCATTAAGAACAAGCACCAGACAACAGTGCTCGGGTATCTCTTGACATATATCACCCTTCAACAGGTACATAACGGGCCAAAGCTTCAACAAAGCCCGCAGCTTGTGGACAAGGCATGGGACATCCCCATCGATCAAAAAAAGTCCAAGCGTGCACGGTCACGAGCCACCTCCCCATCGGAAACACAGCCTAAACGGGTCAACACCAGCATCCTACCACTGGTACAGAGACAAACAAGCCCACAATCGGATCCACAAGCGGCAACAACATCTGACCCTCAAGCGACCGACACCTCCAAGGCCCAGTTGCCTAACACTCGGCAACAACGTAGGGATGGATAATGTTAGCATATTCCAGAGAATTCTCAGATGCCGAGCCAAGCTGAAGACACAAGTTATCTCTCACTCATGACCGAGGAGGTCTCAGAAGGAAGAGAGCAGAAGAAGCTGAGAGCCGAGCATGAGAGCCGAGGAAAAACTAGCTAGGAAGTTAGTGATTAACTATGTGAGTCTACATGGTGTATCCCAAAGAAGGAATGACCATGTAGGAGCTAGTAACATTTCCTTGAGTAATTGTAATAAATGTAGACCCCCCTTAAAATAGTAAGAGTGAGCCACCTTTTGATGGTGACCTCTAGTGGAAGGGCAAATTCCACATGTAATTTCTAGTTTGGTGGAATTGCCACTTGGGCTCCACATGGGCAGCCTTCTTGCATATTTAAGGGCCCCCCTCTCTTGTGAGAGAGCTTTTGATTGTATTTCAAGTTCTCTTGAGCTAATAAAGAGGATCCTCCACGAGTTCTTGAAGAACACTAGGCTCCTTGTTCATGGCAATGCTCTTGAGTGAGGTTTCTATGAGCATGCTTGATTCCCTTACATTGTGGATTGACTAGGATCTTGTTTCTTTGTTTCTTGCTTAGTTGTGGATTAGGATTCAGTTCTTGCTGTGGATTAAAGTAGGATTCAGCATTCAAGTAAACTAGATAGGCTGGTTTGTGGCATAGACCTTGCACATTTCCTTACAATCCAGTTCTTGATTGTTCTTGAGTAATCTAAGCATCAAGTGATGAGTGTTTCTTGATTCTTAGATTGATAAAATGCTGCTAGGAATCTTGTTTCTTGTTCTTGTTTCTTGTTTCTAGAATCTTGTTTTCAGTAGCTAATCTAGTTCTTGATTGTTTTTGGATTCTGTAGTTAGTGTAGGTTTGCTCCCTGCTCTGAAACGCTGATCCTCTTGAGCTGTAGATGGTTACATGGCTAGTGTATGCATGTAGCTGAGTATCAAACCCGTTCTCCCATTGACAGGCTGGGAAATACATTGAAACTGAGAAACGCTTCTGCTGTTGACTGTTCTAACAAGAAGATAATCCATAACGTACTGTAACGTCAGAGGCAATAAAAGAAAGGAAAGAGACAAAGTCGTGTTCACAGAGGCAGTGAATTTGTGAACAGTGTTATCTTTGATGAATCTAAATGTATGAAGACGAGGATGCTGAGAAGACGGACACATGCAGTGGAAAAGATGGTATAGTGAGGATATCTCCTGATGATGATCCATTTATTGACTTTCCTAGTGATGGACATGAGGGTACACCTTAAGATGCTACTACTCAACCTCAAGAGACAGGTTGGAGAGGTAGAGATAAACCTCTTGGTGCAAGAAGGATTGAAGTTGCAGGTGAAAAATGCAAGGAGAAAGATGTACCGTGGGATACATTTTCACCAGGAAGCCGATCACCTGACAAGAAGCTCCCTAAGTGGTTTGAGAGATTGATGGAGAGCCGTGACATGGATGACTTTCTAGGATCATCTAGCCAAAGAGAGCTACGAAGATCAACAAGAGAAGGCACAACCTGAAAGGTATGAAACAAATTATGCTCTCTTATCTAGCATTATTCAAAGCAAAGAACCTTCGACTTATGTTGAAGTGAAGGATGATGACATTTGGGTCAAGGCCATGGGAGAGGAGATGGAGTCAATTGCTAAGCATAGCACATGGGACTTAGTGGAACCACCAGTTGGCAAGAAATCCTTTGGTTGTAAATGGGTATACATGACTAAGTACCATGCAGATGGAAGTGTAGCAAAGCACAAGGCTAGATTGGTGATCAAAGGGTATGCACAAAATAAAGGCATTGACTATGAGGAGACCTTTGCACCAGTATGTAAGTGGAATACTCTATGCCTACTTGTTGCTTTAGCTTCACATTTTGGTTGGCCTTTGCATCAGATGGATGTGAATCTGCTTTTGTAAATGGTGAGTTAGAAGAAGAGGCGTTCATGGATCAACTTGAAGGCTTTGTAGCGAAAGGACAGGAGAATAAAGTATGTCACTTGAAGAAAGCACTTTATGGTCTTAAACAGGCACCACGTGTGTTGGTACAGCATGATTGATGCCTAATTTCATTCTAAGGGGATGGTGAGAACAAATTTGGACCCAAATCTTTATGTCTTATGCTTTGATGGTATGGTTGCTTTGATTGCTCTTTATGTTGATGACTTAATTATCACGAGAAATAATCAAGAGATGATAGACATGATCAAGAAAGACCTCATGGAACAATTTGAGATGACAACTAATGCATTATTGTCTTGGAGTGGAGGTGTGACAAAAAGGACACGAAGTGGGTCTAATACATGTGAAGTATGTCAGAGAGTTGCTGCACAGGTTCAGGTTGCAGGATTGCAAGCCAGTGAACACTCCTATTGAACCAGGTAAAAAGCTTTTTAAGCTTGATGAGTCACAACCATTTGATGCTACGCTATATAGGTAGTTAGTAGGGAGCTTGATTTACCTTACTGTTGTGGGTATTTCATGTATACAAATAAATAAGTGGGTCCCACCACTTAAAATACTGTTGGCCAAGCCTTGCCTAGTGGTCCCCGCCACAGTACAGTAGAATAATAAGTGCAAGGCACTGACATCCTGTGTGTATAAGCCTAGCCACCAATGAGCACAAGTAGCAAGTTGTAATTCCTAGGAATAAGAGACTAGGGGCTTAAAACTCTAAAATGACATTAGAGGCCCTAAGTCAAGTTGCAAATAAAAAAGCTAAAAGGGCCCAACTTAAAACTCACATGAATCATGTGAGTGCCCTTGTGCTTTCTTAGCACCATTAGATTTAAGTTGTGTTTCTTTGAAAGGCTTGGATTAGAATCCTTGTCCCAATGAAGTGGCCAATGAGAGTAAAGGAGGCTCACCTCTAAAATGAATAAGAGGGAGTCATTTCCTTTGTACCGTATCATCTTCCATTTTCATTCTAATAAAACTCTCTTGGTTTCTCCATCTCCATCTCCCTCTCTTTCTCTCCTCTCTCTCTCGCTTCTCCCTCTCTCCCTACGTTGGGATAAAATAGCTTTGGGTAGGCGCTCGAGCCCCCGAAGCATTTCTCAACCTAGGCGTTCTCTCTCTCCCTCTCTCCACTCTCTTCCTCCTCTCTCTCCTCTCCCTAGGGCTCTCTTCTTGCTATGCAGGTGAAGGCGAGGTTGCCGCTCCCAGCGATGGACCCCTATGCTACATCGACGACACAACAGTGGCGCCGTTGCCGGGGAGCGCCACACACTCGTTTTGCCGCACAACTTTCTTACTCTCTTCCTCTTTTTCTCTATCTCTCTCTTTCTTCTCTCTCATCATTCTTTTTCATCAAAAAAATCAAATTTTAAGGGTAGAATAATGTGAGTAGTGTTAGTTTTTGCCATTTTTCTGTGATATTTTTGTTTGTTTGCACTGTAGGGAGAGATTGTGGGGTGGGAGGATCAGATCCAAGTACCAAATCCTTTTATTAATCCATATAATCCATAAAAATCAGAAAAAAAAGCTCAAAATCTGTTTTTGGAGGAAAAAAGAGAGCCAAAATCCCATCAGATTTTGATTTCTCAAAAACCAGCAAGAACTAACCTTCGCATGACTGGCAACAGCTCCAGGGTACTGTTGCAGACCTGCATAGAAGCCTGTGAAGGTTACTTCCCAATAGATTTTTAAAAAACAGAGAAAAACCCATAAAAATTCAAAAATCCCTTGTAAAAAGCAAAAAAAATTTCAAAACTCAAAACTAACTTTCGCATAGCTCTCTGAAATTCCATCTCACTAAGACAAGGACATAGAGAAGTCTGCGAGAGTTAGATCCCAAAAAAAGTGCCCCCCTTCTCAAACAACAAATTTCTGAGTTTCCTTGGGAAGTAACCTTCGTAGAGCTCTCTGAAGTTCCATCTCACTGAGACAAGGACACAGAGAAGTCTACGAGAGTTAGATCCCAAAGAAAGTGCCCCTGTGAAGGTTCTCAAGAGCAAAAACTGGCCTAGAACCTTCTCATACAACAAATTTTTGAGTTTCTTTGGGAAGTAACTCTCACAGCTTGGTAAGCAAGTGGATCTGACTCAGATACAAGCACATACCAGCCTACGAAGATTAGTTCCCAGAAAATTTCAAAATTTGGCCAAAAAACCACAAAAAAATGCAGTTTTTTCAAGATTTTTTGAGTTTCCTAGGGAAGTAACTCTCGCAGCTTGCTGAGCAGGTGAATCTAACTGAGATACAAGTGCATACCAATCTGCAAGGGTTTGTTCTTAGAAAATGTTAAAATTTTGCAAAAAACCCCAAAAAAATGCACTTTTTTCAAGATTTTTTGAGTTTCCTTAAGAAGTAACTCTTGCAGCTTGGTGAGCAGCTGAATCTAACTGAGATACAAGTGCATACCACTCTGCAAGGGTTTGTTCCCAGAAAATCTTAAAATTTTGCAAACAAACCCCAAAAAATGCACTTTTTTCAAGATTTTTTTTGGGTTTTCTTAGAAATTAACTCTTGCAGATTGGTGAGCAGGTGGATCTAACCGAGATACAAGTGCATAGTAGTGTGCAAGGGTTTTTTCCCAGAAAATCTTAAAATTTTGCAAAAAAACCCCAAAAAATGCACTTTTTTCAAGATTTTTTGAGTTTCCTTGAAAAGTAACTCTCGCAGCATGGTGAGCAGCTGAACCTGACTGAGATACAAGTGCATACCAGTAGTAAAGGGTTTTTTCCCAGAAAATCTTAAAATTTTGCAAAAAAACCCCAAAAAAATGCACTTTTTTCAAGATTTTTTGAGTTTCCTTGGGAAGTAGCTCTTGAAACTTGGTGAGCAGGTGAATCTGACTGAGATACATGTGCATACCAGTCTGCAATGGTTTTTTTCTCAGAAAAGCTTAAAATTTTGCAAAAAGCCCCCCAAAAAATGCACTTTTTTCAAGATGTTTTGAGTTTCCTTGGGAGTTAACTCTTGCAGCTTGGGGAGAAGCTAACTTTGACTGAGATACAAGTACATACCAGTCTTCAAGGGTTTTTTCCTAGAAAATATAAATTTTTTTTCCAAAAAGACCCCAAAAAAATGCACTTTTTTCATGATTTTTTGAGATCTGCTGGGAAGTAACCTTTTCAAAGAGTTTTTTTAGATAGATCTAACCAAGATCTGGCTACTGTAAAATTTTTGTGAAGATCCAATGGTTAGATTTAGAAATATCTAAGAAAAAGTGCCAAAAAGTGCCAAAAAGTGCCAAAAAACTGAGTTTTTTCAAGATCCTGACAAATCTGCCCATCGAGAACTCTTGAAGAACTCACATTGTCTAGAAATGGTCCATATACAGCTACTGTAGGAAGGTTGAATGTTAAATTCACTCAGATCTGAAGAAATCTCAACCGAAAAAAAAAAAAAAAAAAAACCACAAAGTACCAAGAAAACGGGATAAAATCACACTATTAGCCAATTGAAACTAATCAGATCTTGTCAAATCTAGGTTGCAGTCACATATCCATCAAGATCCAACATCCCTGGATTGAACCAAGTGAATGAACCTCAGATCAAGTTGATCAGTACCAAGAAAAATCAATTTCCAGACT
Organism: Diphasiastrum complanatum; assembly: GCA_029204225.1. Classification (NCBI taxonomy): domain Eukaryota; kingdom Viridiplantae; phylum Streptophyta; class Lycopodiopsida; order Lycopodiales; family Lycopodiaceae; genus Diphasiastrum; species Diphasiastrum complanatum. The sequence continues at coordinate 46,886,014 of CM055093.1, forward strand.
CTTCTGTCCATCTCCATATTCTCTTGACAATGTAACTTTCATTGCGGTTATCTGTTAAATCCATTTTTGTTTCTGTTCACATCCATACGGATCCCTCTTTTCTTGATTCCTTTCTCCTCTTCTTTTTCTTCTTCCACTTCAAAAAAAAAAAAAGTTGGAACACCAGAGTCATTGAGCAAATCTTGAAGCAATTCACCAACCAGCTACTTTGCGACATTCTAGTACTGAACTATGGAGACCGCCCTTGTAGGATTATTTAAAAACTTCCCTGCTGAAACGGATCTATCATCTAGTGAAGGATTGTAATCCACCAATTCCTGAACAGATCGTCATGGCAAAATACTATGCTGGACTGCCCAAAAGGATCAGATCTGGTATGGCAGAATTAGCATCCTATGTGTCACCTGTACAACTCTGTAAGGATGCTGCTAAGATGGAAATCTCACTCGGGAAGAAAGATTTTCCCTATCTAGATGGGGAATCAGAGGAACAAAGGTCGACAACGAGCAATGATCCAACAAGAATGGAACCCCATGCAAGGCAACAAAGTGCAGCAAGGTCAAGCAGAACAAGTGCAGCGGAAGACCCAGAACCTTGCACTTTAAGCTGTCAACAAGCTTATGCTCTCTCTATTAAGTTTCTTGAAAAGGACGAATGTACCTTCTACTTTGGAGATCATCCAAGTACCAGGTGTCCAATCAAGAATCCGCGCTTGTTAAAAGGACAAAATATAGAGCAACAAGCTTGTCGACAGCAAGATCCAGCGGTTCAACTGTCAGAAGCATAATCAATCCAACAAGGAGCTCACCAAAAGGGTGGATGTCAGATTGATCCATCTAAATCACGAGTTTCTTCAACAAACAGTGGCAAGATAGAAGTTTTGGTTATATCCTCTTGCATGTCACTGAATTCAATGGAGGACCATAACAGCCTACCAGTCTATTTTGTGGAAGATCCTAAGGGGAATCTATTACCGGTGTATGCCTATCAACTTAGAGGTGATGGCATACTGCACTCAGTTAGGTGCTATGGATGCGGAGGAAAACACCGATGTGCTGAATGTCCACACTGAGGGGATCCGTCAACATTTGATCCCTCGTGTTCACAATGCGGAGTTAATCATCCATGCCGAGATTTCCCAATGAGAAATTCACAAATAGCCAGGAGGCATTTGGCCTATGTAGACTGACATGCACATGTGGTAACCCTTCCACCTCGAACGTACTACAAAAGAAAAATCTTAGTGCCATCGGGTTATGAAGCGAGTGACGAAGAAGAAAATCTGACAAAAGTCCCAAGGTACGCAAAGATACCCTCAGGAAAACAAGTAGAACCATCACAGAAGACAAAGATGGTAGAATTCTTCAAGCCAACGACTATCGAGGAAATCAAGACACGAGCAACCGAGGAACTCCAGCAGATTCTGTCAGGGCTTTTTTCGCACTCAATGCGGAATATTCTTAGTGATGAATTACAAAGGGGAGTAGCGTCAACAGGGCAACTTGAAGTCAATTCAGCACAAGATCCAAGAAAAAGTGCCATCACGCATCCTTCAACGGGAAAGTGCAATGACCAAGAGAAGACTAAAGTTGATGATTGCCCCTCAACGAGCAAAATTCAACCAAAGTCTAATTGTTTCACAATTCAACAGACCCCCAAATCAATGCCAATTCGGGATATATCCATTCTTCAAAGGCCAAATCCAGGGAATCCAAGCCCAAAATGGCCAATTGTACAACAAGAACCAGAACCTACAATGATAAAGCCTTGTCCTAAATCTATGATATTGACTGCTGACAGGCTGATGCATACTTTGAATACCTAGACAGACAAGAGCATCAAGCAAACACGTCATATCCACATTATGATTTGGGGGAGTCTATGACATTGGGACCAGTTGCGCCGATCTATGAAGATCCATTATATCAGCAAGATTTATCTTGGGATCCTCCGATGGAATGCCTCGACTACCCAATTGTCAATGAACAAGTTTATCTGATATGGCCACTAGACCCTTATGTGTATTATTGAAAATCTGGCAAGTCTAGGTTCTTGCTGATCAACAATCAATAAAGCCTCAGGTTTTATGTAAGCGAATTCTATCCACGCTTTTCTTGAAGCACCCATGTCCCAGCAATAAACGAACCGACAACAGCACCCCTTCAAGACAGTTGCAGCCTAGTGCCGAGGGATGGTCACTACTTTGGGCCGTGGAACCTGTTGTGGGTATTTCATGTATACAAATAAATAAGTGGGTCCCACCACTTAAAATATTGTTGGCCAAGCCTTGCCTAGTGGGCCCCGCCACAGTACAGTAGAATAATAAGTGCAAGGCACTGACATCCTGTGTGTATAAGCCTAGCCACCAATGAGCACGAGTAGCAAGTTATAATTCCTAGGAATAAGAGACTAGGGGTTTAAAACTCTAAAATGACATTAGAGGCCCTAAGTCAAGTTGCAAATAAAAAAGCTAAAAGGGCCCAACTTAAAACTCACATGAATCATGTGAGTGCCCTTGTGCTTTCTTAGCACCATTAGATTTAAGTTGTGTTTCTTTGAAAGGCTTGGATTAGAATCCTTGTCCCAATGAAGTGGCCAAGGAGAGTAAAGGAGGCTCACCTCTAGAATCTATAAGAGGGAGTCATTTCCTTTGTATTGTATCATCTTCCATTCTCATTCTAATAAAACTCTCTTGGTTTCTCCATCTCCATCTCCCTCTCTTTCTCTCCTTTCTCTCTCTCTTCTCCCTCTCTCTTCTCCCTCTCTCCCTACGTTGGGATAGAATAGCTTTGGGTAGGCGCTCGAGCCCCCGAAGCCTTTCTCAACCTAGGCGTTCTCTCTCTCTCTCTCTCTCTCTCTCTCTCTCTCTCTCTCTCTCTCTCTCTCTCTCTCTCTCTCTCTCTCTCTCTCTCTCTCTCTCTCCACTCTCTTTCTCCTCTCTCTCCTCTCCCTCTCTCTTCTTGCTATGCAGGTGAAGGCGAGGTTGCCGCTCCCAGCGACGGACCCCTATGCTACATCGACGACATAACACTTACCATGACTAGACCAGATATATGCTATGTTGTTGGTATTGTAAGTCAGTTTATGGCAGCACCTATGGAAACGCATTGGAAGGCAGCCAAACGCATTTTGCGATATGCCAAAGACACTTTCGATTATGGCTTGGTTTATAGGAAGCATGAGGGTTTACCTGAGTTATGTGGGTATGTGGATGTGGATTGGGGAGGTGACTATGATGATCGTAGATCCACCACATGGTATGTATTCCAGATTTGTGGTAGTTGTTTTTCCTAGCCTAGTAAAAAACAAAGTATAGTTGCTTTATCCACCACAGAAGCAGAGTATAAGGCAATGTGTAGTGCAGCACATGAAGCTATATGGTTGAGGCAAATCTTGGAAGAAGTTGGCATAAAACAGGAAAATCCCACGACTATACATAGCGACAGTCAGAGTGGCATTCAGCTAGCAAAGAATCCAGTGTTTCATGCGAGAACCAAACACATTGAAATTCAGTATCACTTTATACATGAGAGGCTGCTGAGTCGTGAAATTCATGTTGTTCATTGTAGTACGGAAGAAAAACTAGCTGACATTTTTACTAAGCCACTTGTTAGAGAAAAGTTTGATAAGTTTAGATCAAAGCTTTTTGTACGTAAAGTTTGTTGACTTTAAAGCTATGTATATGACTGTATAAAAAGTAGACTCACTGTGCTGTATTGTGGGTCATATCAGTCGATAAGGATTAGTTGGCCTCGCCATGAGGCGAGGTGAGGGGACACGCATCCCGTCAACAGCAAACTGGGTCATGCATGGGTTGCTTGAGCGAAGAACTATATGTACAATGTATTTTCATTTTGAGAAATATAGTTGCTATGTGAGCTTGTCGTGGAGAGTGTTTTCTCTCTGTATTACTATGTAGCATGATCTGTGTTCCTGTTTTAAGCAAATTCTAAGTCATTTCACAAATCGAATGGCATAACTTGATAAGCAAATGTGCCAAACTCTGTAACAAAGGCCATTTTGAAACGATCTTCAGGAGCAATTTGGACTAAAAAATTGCCAGTAAAACCGTCTAGGAAGCCAAAAGCTTCTACTCCTGCCATATCTTCGCGGATTTGTGTGGTCAAAGGTAAGGGAAAGTGATCCTTCTTTGTTTGATCATTAAGCTTTTTCAAATCCACACAGATACAAAGTTTACCATTTTTCTTTGGTACCACCACAATTGGTGATACCCAACTGGTGTGTTCGATTTTATAAATGAAACCAGCATCGAGAAGCTTGTGAATATCTTCTCGTATCTTCTCTGGGATCTAGCAAATGAATAAGCTAATCGTTAGATAATTCATATTCTTCCACAATATTGAATCACTCCGGCCATTTCTTACCAAGGTGTTCCAAGAAGGAATTGATAGGTTTGCAGTTCATCAAAAAAATCTAGGACTACACACTCTATGGTGAAAATCAAACCGACGATTTTGATCAATAAATCGTTATGTGACCGGCGGGTGTCATCATTCGTTGGACAGCCATACGTAACTTTTGTACTTAGGCTTTTTCAATGTGGACATGCCCCATGCCTTGCTAAGGACATGGCGATAATATTCACGCCAGACCCACTATCGAGAATGGCTTGCACGGATGGGTAAGATTGATAATGCATGGGTAAAGTGATGTTGTCACCTTTAGCCACACCTATATGAAGTAAGCTCATGTCAACATTATGAACCACTTCAATGTTTTTCGGAAGTCTCATCTCATCGGGTACATTAGGCTGCTAGGAGCTTTGCAGTATGGCATCCCGCAAGGGTTTGGAAAACTTCACAGCCATGTAGAAGGGCATGGTGATTTGGGCTTGTAAGAGATCGAAAAGAACCTCTATTCCTCATGGTGGTTGCCCCTGCGTAGGTAACTGGGTGGATGGTGGAGTAGAAATCCTATCTTCAGCTCTATCAAACTCATCTCGGAACTCATGGTGTTGCCTTTGAGCTTCTACAGGGTCAGGGTAAGATTGTGGAATCATAGAAGTATTAACAGAAGGATGAGGTTGTGCGAGGTCCTTAGACTGATCTAAGGCCTTATGGGAGCAGATCATCTTGGTCTTGGAAGTGCCAAGCATTGTTGTTGTGCAGGTGGTTGTTGTCTAGGAAATTCCTGGACTTGTACTAGACTCATATAATGGGGATTATATGGTGCTTGTGGTTGTCCTCGTGGTGCATATGGCTGTGGGCAAGAATATTGCATGTTGCGTGGGTTGTACCTATAGCTTGATGTGGTATGAGTGGTTGTATCATAGAGTATACAATGCTGCGTTTCGTAAGGACGGTGTGATGGGCACTCATTACTTGTATGTGGTCCACGACATTGGCACCAGGTATCTTCTCACCTATGAATAGCGTTACCAGATGGCAATTGCCCTGGCAACTGACTCTGAATAGATTTTAAGACTTGCTGAAAATATTTACTAATTTTCTCCATCTGTTGTTGATGTTGTTGATTCATCAACTCAAACTGAGACTTCTAGACTTGGTTTGAAGCTTGGGGCTCACTTGGACGATTATCAAGATAAACACGGTGAGCTTTTCTCTCTTTTTGGTCGTCATCATCAGACCCTTTATCTTCTTCACGAATGGCATCGGACATAGCGGATTTAAGAGTAAAATGCTCCTCGCTAGGTTTAAGCTCTTTCCGGATGCATCTTGGAAGGCCAACTATAAACCATATGATTAACATTTTGTCAGTCGGCTGTTCCTAAACTTAACTTTTGAGATGCTTGAAGCGCTTGATGTAGTCACGTACGTGTTCATCTTTTTTTATTTTTATATTACTAAGGCATGCAAAGGGGCTTTCTGTGAGTCTAAAAGGTTGGAAGCGTTGTAGTGTGAACTCATCCATAACTTCTTCTAGTAAATTAGCCATGAGAACTGAGTGAATTTGATTCAACTCTTTTTTGTTATTTGTTTGTTTGTTGGTTTTTTTTTTTTTTTGAAATATGTGATTAACAATACCTTAGAATAGAATTAGATGTTCAATAGAAATTCTATAAAAATGGTATGTCGGATGCAATGGTACTGAGACCTGTTGGATGCAAAACAGTTTTGATAGTGTAGGATGCAATGTCGGATAGGGAATAAATGCATTGTGTCATATGAAATTGAGTGGCAGTGTCAGATGGAACAGTATCAGATGCAAATCACAAAAGTCGTCGGTGCAAGCTGGCGAATGCAAGCTGGCGAATGCAACGGTGGATGCAAATTGGCAGATGCAATGGCGAATGCAACGACAGATGCAAACTGGCGGATGCAATGGCGGATGCAACCTAGCGGATGCAACGACAGATGCAAACTAGCGGATGCAACGACGGATTGAAATGTTTTTTTTTTTCCTGGAGGTTGTTGGATGCACGTCAGGGACAGAATGTCGTCGGACACAATTTTAACTTGACATCGGATGCACGTTGGATGTAATTTTTGTTGGATTTGTTTCCTCTGCTCTCCCAAATCCCATATTTAATCTGCCTCCATTCATGTTGCATATTTACTCACATTGTCGCGCAGTCTGCATATTAACATGCAAATTCTCACAGGCTATGAGAGGACGAAAAACAAAGGCTGACGTCACACCCTCTTCACGCTCACCCCATGCGGCTGCGCTAACAGACTAGACAACGATTGCAGCCACCCATGATCTCTTATAGACAACAACTTTCTTCATCTGCACACCTGTAATATTATGCATATATACAGAGAGAGAATCAGAGAGTATTGATCAAGAGGTTGACTATTGGACGATTGAGTCCTAACGAAAGATGAGCAGATGAGAGTGTATGTAAATTAGCATCAGAAGCTTATCATCAAGATAGACGAAGTAGATGCTTTGTGCATTGATTATTTATCATTAGTAATAAGGTTTCATTCCTTTACAGATTGAATAAGCTTCGTAGGGCACGCAGTTTCGTCCACTATTGTCTTGTGCTCTACCGCGTTATTGACATGTATACTTGATATACTTAATCTGATACAGTTTATTGTTCTGCGTTCAGATCTGTGTTAATATTGCTATGCTTATTATTCATTCTGTCTGATCTTTCTCTTTCTGGTAATAGACAACTAACATTTAGTCTTGTCTTTCGTGAATCTTTCGCGACTAGTTATCAGTCAAGCACAGTCTAGCTCTTCGCGAATCATTTGCGACACATAATTTGTCTTTCTATTCGCGACAAATTATTCTTCTGGCGCTTCTTATATTATGTTTGGCTGCGTAATCCAGAATGACCGTGCAGACAAACAGAAACTGCTAGAATCGAAAGATAAACTGGTAAAACGAAATCTTAATCAGATGAAAGAAGATTATCAAGAGTAGTGACACCAATGTTTGCTATTATTTTCTATTGTTCCTCCGACTGTTAGCGCCTATTTTTTGATTGACAGATTCCAACCAACTATCAGTCAATAGGGTCTGCCTGCTTCTAACTTTTATGGTTTGTAGTATAGTGGTAATGCAATGGTGATGTACCCACCTGTCAATTTGTACATCTATGATCTGATCTCGATCCTATTGATAATGGATGCTCAACTTCGATCTAGATCTATCAGAATTCGAATACCTATATTCTATAGTCTGTTTAAAATGTTTCTTGATTTCTTACAGATTGTAGATTGTTGCTATACTAATCTAAGTAGGAACAGGGAATGGAATTGGAACTAATCCTATTGAAATCACCAGAATCAACAAAACTGAAACAACTAAGATCTGCAATCCTACAAAGTGCTTACTATAATTATCACTCAACAATTGTAACAAGAACTCCTCAGGGAGTCAAGCACAAAGTAGCATCAAATTAGAATGGTATTGATCTACCACAAGGCCCTACACATCTACCTGATCTTAATCACAAATCCTTGAGATCCACTTTTCCATATGTCCACAATTATATAGAATTAACATGTCAATTTCTTTTTTAAAATTGAGACGGAAGTCTTTTTTCCCCACCATTTTCTTGTGGTACTTCACTCTTACACATTCTTCTTCTTCACATCACATTTGTGGACTTGTAGGATGCAATTGTGAGATTATAACAGTGATATAAAACAAAGATTCTTGAACAAGCCAACTTTTTGATTGCTACCTTCTGGCCTTGCCTTTTGCCTAACAAAGCCCTTCAAAACTTTCATAAAGCGCTCAAGGTAAAACTCTCCATCTTGTGTGCACAGGTCTTGCAATGGATACTACTTCAAACAAATTAACTAGATGAATTTGCATATCCAAAAAAGAAGTTGGAAAATCTCTTTCCAACAAACAGACCATTTCGACCATTTGTATTTTCATGGAATCCAATTCATTCTTTTTTATTTCTTTCAAAAAAATTCACGTGGGGAAGATGGAGATCACATTAAGTTGATTAGCACATGCACAAAAAAAAATTGAAATAGCACCTATTTGTACAAGTTTTTAAAAAAGACATACAAATCCAATCATCGATGATAATTTGTAAAGCATATTTTGTACATCATCGTTCCAACAACCTTGAATAGAAAGAAGAAGTATGAATTGCAACATCTTATGCCAATGATGTGATTTTAATTCGCTTAATTTTTCATCTTTGGTAAATGGTTTGCATAATGAATGTGCATAGCCTGTTGGAGTCATCATTTGTTTTATGATGTATTTAATATGTGAGAGTTGCTCTTTTGTAAGAATCCGTATTATGTTAGCAAGAATTTCATCTCCACTTTTAGTGTAATTAATCCATTAGGGTCTTTTTACGTCGACCGCTTGTAAATCTTTACGAGCTATTGAATTGTCTTTTATTCGATGATGTGGTTCCACAGTGATTCACCGATGGTTTTAAATATGTGCATAGAATCCAAAAAGTGATTAATCAATAAAGCCCTCCAATAGGATAACTTATGAAAAATGGACAATATTTTCATACTGTCAATTGATTAGTCCAGCACATAAGCATGAACTAACCCTAGAAAACAGCAAAGAGAATGCTTAAAAGAGACTAAAGAGAGAGATCAATATCATCAACTATGAAATGAATGACAATAGGACATATTTAAACCCACAAGAAGGCCCTAAAATGGAACCTTCATGGAGCCTTCTAGAGGATAAAATAATGTAGTGAATCTAATTAAAATGGATAAAGAGAGATAATAGTGCGCCTACAAGAGGGCCCCCACTGAAATATCATATGGTCAAGTAACTAATAAATGAATAAATTTGGCCAAAGGCCAGTACATGAATAAAAAGGGCCCATAGGCATGTTCATGCTTAATAGTAAAGCAATAAAAAAGGATGCGACAAATGTGATAAGCCAAGTCCATAGCTCTCCCCTAAACAAACCCCGTCGGTCTAAATGAAGATACATGATATAATCATGGAACAAAAAGCTCTAGTGGATCAACAACTATATCAAATGTAGACAACTAAACAAGGGCAGCTAGAGCATGAACTTGATTCGCAAGTAATGGTGTATGATAAAAAAATATCTATAAGCTCCCAAGTGGCCTCCTCAATAGGACAACCATCCCACTGAACCAAAAATTGAATCTAATGTTGGTGTCGACTATGCTGAAGATGAACATGAAGTATAGCAGTTAGAAATAAAGAAAATAGCTTTGGATCATCAGGAAACACAACATCATTATGAGCATCATCCTCAATAACATACATAACAAACTAACATGGAAGATGCCACATGCATATGTAGAAGGCGGTAGTTGTAAATAATAAGTCACTGGACTAAGACACTCAAGTATGTGGTAAGGCCCATAGTAGTGCGATCTTCTCAGTAGAAGCGTGGCCCTCAATAAAATGATGTCGTGTAAAGCAAAGACGAAGATAAACCATATCACCAAGCTGAAATTAAGCATGGCAGCAATGGTTGTCTACTGAATTCTGGTAACAGGACCTGTTGTAATGTGTACTAGATTGAGTAATAAGCTTCTGGGCACTTGATAGAAATGGAGCAAGGGTAGCATGCGTATCATTGGAGAGAAGAGAAACTACTGGTAAAGAAGGAGCATAACCGTGAGCTAGTGAAAATGGGGATACACCAAAGCTGGTATTGATAGAACTATTATAGCTATACTTTGCTAAACATAAATGATGATCCCAATCCTTTTTTAAAGGAGTAACAAAATGTCATAAATAATCTTCAAGGAACCAATTAAGAACCTCAGACTGTCCATTGATTGTAGAATGATAAGTAGTTGTCATAAAAAGATGAACATCTAGAATACACATAATCTCTATCTAGAATATGAAAACAAACTTACTATCCTGATCAGATAGTATTGAACATGGAAACCCATATAATCAAAAGATCTTTGATAAAAATAAGTGTGCATAGTGCTTTGTTGTGATAGTGCTGCGGACCAAGATGAAATGTGTATGTTTTGAGAACCGTTCAACCACCACCATACATGAGGTAGGCTAGCGATAAAGTCCATAAATATGTCTATCCACTAGATGAAGAATGGGCCAACTCTGGAGCAAGCTGGCAGAGTTGGCACGCTTATTACGTGCACAAAGGTACACTGATGGATAAGAAGTGCAAACTTCATGGATGGCCAATATAAATGGTCCTTAAGACGAGTATAAGACTTTTGAAAACCAAAATGGCCACCAACAGGAGAAGAATGGGCATCAGACAACAACTTAGGAAGAACATAATTGATAATACAAACAGAATTGTAATGATAAAGATGATGATAAACAATGGAGTACACCTGATGAGGACGAGATGAAGGAAGCAGAGCAATACTATAAACATCATGATAATCAGGACAAGAAAGATAAGTAGAAGAAAAAGCATACGATAAGGAGGACATGAAGGAGGAGTGGATCCAAGAAGCAGATCAATATAGTGGTTGACATCATGTAATGGTTGCAGAGCTATAGATTCTGAAAAGACATGAGCATACTAATGTAATAAATGAGAAATCATCTGAGGTACAAGTTGAGCCCATATTGACGTAGTATAAGTAGCAACTAAAGCATGTTGGACACATAATAGAGCTACACAATGAGCCTTCGGTAGGTTATGCATAAAATGCTTCCCAGTAACTAGTAGGTAATCTCCCTGGGAATCAATACCAACAAGTGAATGGGTGACAATACCATGTAAGAATGTAAGTATTTGTTGAGTCAAATCCAATGTAACAACACCAAGTGAAGCAAACTAATCAGCACCAAGGACGAGGTCATAATGCTCCATAGGTATAATTTAGAAATATGCTTGTCTAATAAAGTTCCCAATGCAATATTCCAACTCCTGAAAAATCTAAGTGCTGGTAAGTGAATGAGAACTTGCAACCTCAACACTATAAACGTCTGTGAAGCAAGAACATATAAAGTGTGAATTTGGTTGGAAATGTAACTAGTAAGAAGAACATGAGTAGTGTCGACCAAGGCATTATACTCACACCTAGTAATGAGCACACATAACCGAATAGAACGAGGACCAAGACACCCATACCAAGTAGCATAAGCAAGTTGAGCATGGCATGTAGCAGGTAAGATATCAATAGTAGATAAAGAACTCTTAGATATAGAGTTAGGCTCATCAAAGATCTAGATATAAACATCAAACTCATGTATATCATTAATGCCCTCATGATAGAAAACAACAACGATAGTGGTAGGGGTCTGCTGACGACAATCATGTGCAAGGTAGTGTGGGCTTTTACAATAGAAATAGAAATGTTTCTACTAAATCTCAAAGAACTCTGTAGCAATATAACAACATCAAAGGAAAAGATAAAATAGAGTTTGAGGTAGCAGGAGAAACAAAAACAAAAGAAATAGGGGCGGAGGGAATAAAAGTGGATATGCCACTAGGGCAGGAATGGGAAAAACGAGATAAAACAGAGGTCTTGGGATACTTATGTTGTAGTGTAGTAGCAAGTGATATAGCATCAATAAGATCCATAGGGCAAGAAGATGCGACATTGTAGTGTAAGGGACCTTGAAGGCCAACTACATAACGAGATATGAGCTCAATAGATTGTAAATCAATAAAGAGATATGATAGCTCCATAAAATGGTCAGTATAAAGAGCCAAATCACCTATATGAGAAGGGATGAAAAAATTAATATGTTCTTGGCGACTCAATCACTAAGGATCAATCAAAGCATGGCAGATGTCACAACAAAAAGTAGTCCACACATGCACCACCTCTTGGTAAGGCTCAATATGGTAAACACGCCACCGAATAGCAGCTCATTCATCCAAATGTTAAGGTAGATGACTAGATCTTCTAGACATTAGTCTTGGGGTACATAAGGTAATAAGTTAGAAAATCAATTTCTATTGGATTTCCATTAGAGGAACCATAATAGGTCATAAGTTGAATCTTATCACGAAAGTCATGAGCGTAGTGTGGCTTACACTAGCATGACAAGAAAATGGGTAAAACCCAAGTGGTGAGGAGTAGGAATGATAGGACTACCAAAAGGACTAGCAATAGGAGAAGCTGATGAAGTAGCACCAAAGCCAGATAAAGATGTCATGGGGGCCTTGCTAGGACCAGGATGAGGCTTAATGGCATCAATTTGGGATCGAAGAGAGGCAAAGCCTGTTATGACAATATTTAAATGGAAAAAAATTCCAAAAATAATACTATCAATGGCTTGTTGAATGTGTTCAACTAAGGCATCCTCTCACTAGTAGATGGAGACGAAGCAGCCATAGAAAAAGTAGCGATAAGTTGAAAAAAAATACACAGAAAAAGTTGAGGGAGAACTTTTGTCGTCACCCCAATTTAGTCTAATTCAAGCACCAAAATATGACTATTATGGATAGCCAAAAGCAGGTAACAATGTTGTAAAAATGAAGCAGCTAAGAAGATAAAAAAGTTAAACAAATAATAGCAAAAAATAGCATAAGGTAAAGAAATAAGAACTATTGTAAAAGCTATATAACAATGCTAGAAAAATTACCTCCAAACTTATGGAGACATCTCGATAGGGTTGGATAAAGATAGGCACTCAAATTGCCACCATAAAAGTCTCCAAATAGCTGAAAAATGATTACCATATAATAGAGGTAATGGTTAGAAAAAATGTCTAGAGAGAGATGCAAAAGATAGGTATAGATGGGCACTAAAGACAATAGTTATAATGACAAAAAGCGAACAACAAATGAGTGAAATGATGGCTATCGAATGGGTGCTTGATATGGTTGTAGATGTGAGTGTTGAAAAGTGGTAGAATAATGCCATATAATCGACAATAAAGTAATTGGAATATACGACATTGGATGAGTGATGGACAACAAATGCAAATGGTTGAAAAAGCTGATAAAATCTGCAAAATCAGCAAGGTAAAGTAGTTGGAAATGAGTAATGGACAACTCAAGAGGTGGAGACAAAAATTAGACAGGAAAGGAGTAATGGACAAAAATAAAATGGATAATATATGGGCTGGAAACAGGCCAATGGTGTGCTATGCAAATATGGCATGATATACTCAAAAATGATATTTGAGGAAGGGGATATGTGATGCCACAAAAATGTCAAATATTGAATATTAACATAAATATGGCATGATATACTCAAAAATGAAGATATGAGCTGATTAAGTATAAATTATGAAGAGGCCTAAGTCATTTTTTAGGAATATATCTTCTAAGTACTTGCCTTGTAATTAAGGGCAAGACCTTTAAAAGGAAAAGGCATTGCCTTGGATAACCTTTACTAGGTCGTCCATACGAAACGACTAGATACAAAAAGACATGTTAAACTAGAGTAACTTTAACTCATAGTTAAATATACCTCCTATGGTATAGTTGAACGTATTTTCAGTCTAATTGTTAACTAGACCCTTTCGCGAGAGCGACGCACATGTTGTTTTAGAGGTGTGTTTGTTCGCCCTATAGTAATATGTTCTAAAAATCTTCGTGCTCTTTAACCATTAAGTTGGGCTTTAGTTGTTGAGGACTTCTGTCTAGAAACAAATAGTTTGCAAATGTGATTAATTAATTGTCTGCACAGTCGCGAATACATCGAACAATTCTCGATTCTCTGTTGACACCTTAATCAGCCAGAGTGTTGTACTGCTGTAGTACTCTGATAACATCTCATAGAGGCCAGATTGTTGTTCTGAATTTATTAACATTACCCATCCCAAACATAAGTAATACTGGTTACTTTTTATTGTTTGTCGACAACCAGAATAACACTTGAAACCACTTGTCATAAATTGTACCAAAAACATAACTTTCTAACGATGTCCTCTGTGGGAACGACATTATTTACTATAAAATCTATATTAACGCTGTTGGTATAGTACGACATATACCAATTTTTGGCGTCGTTGCCGAGGATAGTTTAGGAAAGTTATAAGAAATCTGACAAATCCATTTCCATCTCTAGTGTATGTCGGATAGAAAATCCAGATTAGAACGATACCCTAAGCCTAGAGATGAATTTTTACGAAGACAAAGTGAGAGTACTAGTCAAAGAAATCTAGACAAAATCACTGCCTAGTTACTTGAACTCCTAATTAGCTTCAGTATGGAGGGTCCTGCTGCACGTTTCACTTCTATCTCTAAAATTAAATACGATTATTTTAAAGGGACTTCTTCCGATGATGTAGATAGCTATGTCTCACAATTCGAGTCAATCGCTAATGCGAATAACGAGGGAACTGACGTAGACAAACTACAAATTTTCCTTGGTCTGCTAAGAAAGCAGACGCGCATATGGTACAACCAAGTTGAACCAAGCTGTGTAGGAACCTGGTACTTGCTGAAAGATGCGTTTCTGAACCAGTTCAGAGAGATCGGTTACAAATCTAGAATTCTTGGACGTCTGAACGATGTTCAGAAGAAGAGTAAAGAATCCCTTTGCAAATATACACGAAAGGTTAAAAATCTCATAGGAAAACTAACCGGTGTGTATCCCGTGGATATGTAGATCAAATGGTTTTTGGCTGGTTTGCCACCAAAGATTGATCAGTATTGGAGAGAAGGGGATATGACCTCCTTAGCAATAGTAATAGCTAGTGCCAAAAATTTTGAGACCTCGAAACTAGCACGAAAGCGACGATCGACTAAGAAATCTCGAAAGTTGAAGACTGATTCTAGTGACAGCGATGATGATTTAGATTCTGATTCAAGTACCAGTTTTCTGAAAGCAGCGATTCATCAGAATCAAAAGCTGACAAAGGAGAGAGAAAGAATAAACGACGAACTAAACGAAAGGACAACACAAAAGTTGTCGAGGATAAGTCGTCAACTTCTAAAGTTGAAAATCTTTGGAAGAGTAATATGGCTGACCTTAAAAGTTTAATGACTTGAAAGTGCAGATCTCTGCAGTTGTAGATAAAAGACCAAAAGTGTCTTCTTCCAACTCAGGAATGTGGTGTATGAAATGTGGAACTACTAGACACACTAAGGAAGACTGCACTATTGTAAATGTCAAATACATTGAAGATCCTACGTAGGAGGTACTTTTTATTTTTCAAAATGATGCGACTACTATCTATGTATAGGGTACTGCAGCATCAGCCCAACAGGACAGACCCAAGTTCGCACCAAGAAGACATAATCCTCCTAAATTTGTTGGACCAGCGAAGTCTCAAACCGTGACTAAACCAGTTTTGGACAACTGCTACAACTGTGGAGAGCCGATTGGTTATGTACCATTATGTTCGAATTGTAGAGAGCCTGACCACAAGTATCCTGACTGCCCTCAGCCGCAGAAGCCGCGACCCAAATATCAGTATGTAGCAACACCAGCTGCTGCAAACACGAAAGCGAAAGTTGCGACTGATGCTGTTGTGCAGAGAATTGACGTTATTGAAGGAAAACTGACAAAGAGAGAAGATCAGTCCTGGCCAAGTGACGTAAAAAAACTATTCAAAGTCACAACGAGAAGCAAAAGCTCCTCGAAACCTGATAAAAAATCTTCGACAAAGCGCAACAAATCCTCGAAGAAGAAATCCTCTAGCAAAACAACGAATAAATCTACGACTAAAGAAGATCTCAAAGATGACCCTGACTATGACCGCGATTCTGCGAAGTTATTTGCAAAAGATATCTCGGCAGAAGCAAAGGAAATCATCAACGCTAAACTTCAGATAGCTACTGTAGAAAAGGTGGTCACTTTCGAGGAAGAGGACGAAGGAATTGCGAAGATGAAATTGTCTAGTGCTGTTATTGATAAACCAACCTCAAAATCGAAGACGAAAAAATATGACATCGTGACTGATATCGGATCTCTTCATCCGAACATTACTTTTGAACAGCTATTGGCAGATAACACTTATTACAGAAAGCAACTTAAAGGCCTTTCTGTGCACAAAAAGAAGAAAAAAATTTCTCTGCCAGATGCTGGTGTTTTGTCTATCGATTTAGGTGATCTCAGTGCACCTGAGATTGATATTACCATTGTGGGATGCCTGATCAAAAAAGTGCCAATTGACTCTAGTTCTAGTGTGAATATAATAACAGAAGACACAACTCATGCTTTAAGGCTGATTGACATTCAACCAACACAACGAAACATCAAGTTAGTTGATTCGACATGACGAAAACCTATTGGAGAACTGAAGGATGTCACTGTGTACATTCAAGCCAAGCCATTCACAATGAATTTCATTGTTATCAAACCACTCGGTTTGTCATCCTATTCTGTGCTGATTGGACGACCTTGGCTTTATCAATCAAACACAAGTGTACATTGGAAATCCACAGAGCTGAGATTTCAGACTGGTGAGACAATAACCGAGGTAAGCCAGCAGAACAAATCATAACTTGGAGTCATGACAAATATGAAGGTGAAACTCCTTTGTCCGACACCAGCTTTACATCAGAATAATCTTCGTATGCATTGAATATTTTTTCCAATGAGTCTGATATTGAAGTACAGTACTTTGAATGTTACGAGAATGCTGATGACGAAGAATTCTTTGAGGCCTGTAATGCTGAAGCGGATGTTTCATATGAAGAAATTAACGTTGCAGACACGAACTCGAAAGACTCTGACAATTTGAGTGACAAATTTGAACACAAATTTGGTAACAACAACCAGCTTTATGACAAGAAAACATCTGTGGAGTCAACCATGCCCAAAATTCATGGCCATACCAAGGCCAGTATGATAGAAGGTATCATATTACCAGATTCTATTGAACTAATTGAACTTGCACCTGGCAGATTTGTGCATGTTTCAAAGTCACTTGGAGAATCAGAGCTAGTGGAATTCATTGAACTATTGAAGGAGTATCAAGACGTTTTTGCCTGGTCGCTCGACGATTTGAAGGGTATACCTGCAAAATTCGGAGAACACCAAATTGATCTTAAGGAAGATGCTGTACCTATTCGACAGAGACAATATCATCTCAATCCTAAGTACTCTCTCATGGTCAAGGATGAACTTAACAAGCACCTTAAGGCATGTATAATCTATCTCATCTTAAGTAGTGAATGGGTTTCACCCATTGTTGTCGTCCCAAAGAAGAAGACTGGCAAAACACAAATATGCCAGGATTTCCGCAAACTCAATGCTGCCACAAGGAAGGACCATCATCCTCTGCCTTTCACTGATTGCATCCTAGATCAGGTTGCTGGTCAAGAGCATTACAGTTTCTGTGATGGCTTTTCTGGATATAATCAGGTTGGAGCGAAAGGAGGATCGTTCAAAGACCACATTCATAACGGATTGGGGCACTTATGCCTACAACAAAATGCCCTTTGGTCTTTGTAACGCTCTAGCGACTTTTCAGCGAATCATGATGTTAATTTTCGCTGCCTTCCTGAGAACTTTTCTCGAAATATTTATTGATGATTTCTGTGTATACAGTGATATAAAGACACACCTGCAGAAGCTAAAATCAACATTGCAACGGTGTCGAGATACTTGTTTATCTCTTCATCTAGAGAAATGTTTTTTTGGTATGAAAGAAGGAATATTGCTCAGACACAATATCTAACAGAGGAATAGAAGTTGACAAAGATAAAGTCGAGCTTATAAAGAATCTCCAGATACCAACCAATTTACGTGAACTAAGAGCTTTCTTAGGACACGTTGGCTATTACAGGAGATTTATTCAAAATCATGCTTCTATTACTGCCTCTCTTACACATCTACCGAAGAAACAAGTGGAATACTTGTGGACGAATGAACAACAGAAAGCATTCGAAGATCTTAAGCAAAGGTTGATCAATGCTCCTATTCTGAGACCACCCAAATGGGCTATTTTATTTCACAGTTATGTGGATGTTTTTGCATTTGCTATTGGCATCTGTCTAAGTCAGAAGGATGACAAAAGAAGGATCATCCCATCTACTATGCGAGTCGATAGCTCAGTGCATCAGAGAAGAATTATTCGGCTACAGAAAGGGAAGCACTTTGCGTGATTTTCACTATAAATTTTTTTTGGCATTATTTGTTGGGATATGCATTTATTTTTCATGTGGATCATTATGCTCTTAAGTATCTTGTAAATAAACCAAATCTATCAAGACAAATTGCTCGATGGGTTCTACTTCTGCAGGAATTTACTTATCAAGTAGAGCTTTGTCAAGGTATCGCGACTCAGCACCGGAATAACTGAAGACCCTATCAATGATGATTTTTCAGACGAACATTTATTCGAGATTTCATCTACAAATTCGCTATATTCTGATATCATTACTTATCTCAAGGACCAGTATATATCCGGATGGTTACGATTTGGAGCAAAAGACAGTTCTTCAATATAAGGTAGCACCTTATACAATTATTAACAATGTTCTGTACAAGCTTGGTGCTGACCATCAACTACGAAGATGTCTCGAAACTGAAGACATTAAAAAGGTCGTTAAAGCCTTACACTCAGGAGATGCTGGTGGACATTTTGCTTTGAAGAATACAGTTAATAGGATATTGACTGCCAAGTATTGGTGACCAACAATGTTCAAGGATGTATCAAATTTTATTCGTTCATGTGATCCATGCCAGAGATCTGGTAAGCCTACAAAAGCAATGAATTGGCCGTTGACACCAATCCTGCCTCTTGCACCATTCGAGAAGTGGGGGATTGACTTTGTCGGTCCAATCAAACCTGTTATCCAACATACGAAATGTCGTTATATTCTAGTTGCAACGGATTATGCTACCAAGAACGTTGAAGCAGAGGTGACGAAACGAAACGATGCAAAAACTGTCGCGACGTTCTTATTCAAAAGTATAATCACAAGATATGGTTGTCCACTCGAACTAGTAAGCAACCGAGGTACGCATTTTTTAAATGACACTATACGGTTGCTGACAACTTATTTCATGATCAAACACAGAAAAACTACACCGTATAATCCAAAAGCAAACGGGTTGATAGAAAGAGCTATTGGAATTTTATGTAAGATCCTGAACAAAATTACTATTGCACATGCAACGGATTGGGATCAAAAACTACCATCAGTTCTCTGGGCTTATTGCAACACAGAGAAAATCACGACGAAATAGACACCATATTTTCTTACGTATGGTATGCATCCTATTTTGCCAGTTGAATTTGAGGTGAAAACCTTTCGAATTCAAGCTCAACAAACAGATGCAGAATGTATAAACGAAAGGTTGACTAATATTGAAGAACTAGCTGAAGCTCGAGAGACTTCACAAAAACTAACGAAGAAAATTCAGAAACAAAGAAAGAAGAAATATGACAGTCATATAAAAAAATGTGATCTTAAAGTTGATGATTATGCGTTGATATATGACAGTTTCCATCAAAAGTTCCCTGGAAAACTCCATATGCGATGGCTTGGACCTTATAAAGTCATAGAGGTGTTTGACAATGGTTCTGTGCAACTTCAATCACTTGAAGGTGAACTATTACCTACACGTATTAACGGGTCCAGACTGAAGAAATACTATCTTTGACCAGATTTTTTTTTTATTCTTATTATTCTCTAGTATTTTTCTGGAATTAATCGCGAATTTTCTTTTATCTTGTCTAAATTTTTTCGCTACTTTTGTTTTATTTTTTCTAGAAATTTTCGTGAAATTTTCTACCACCATCCAACATTTTTCATAATGTTTCGTGAAATTTTCGAGAATTTTTCTTGATTTCTCTCAATCTTTCAAATATCATTTTAAAAGTATTTTCGAGAACTTTTCGAGATTTTTTCGCGACACTAAATTTGTTAATCAAATTTTCGTGATTCGTTTTCGAAATTTTTTCTAGAATCTTTTCTAGAAATTCTCCAGTTTTTCGAGAAATTTTCTAGTATGTTGCTAAAATTTTCGAGAAATTTTTGTGAGTTTCTGTATCATTTTTTAAGATCCTTCGAGAAAGTTTTGCGAAACTTTCTAGAATCTTTCTAGCATATTTTCGAAAATCTTTTGAGAATCTCTCGACATACTTTTTGTATCGCTCCATTAAAGATGATGGCCACGTGATCATCATTATTCACATGTGTGTACGCTCACATGTATTGTTTCACGTCCTTCATAAATGGAAGTGACAGATGTCAAGTCACCATGCCATGTCATCATCCCACACCGCTACTGCTTATCAGAGTTATTTTCCATTTTTCTTCTTTACACTTTCTATTGCGAGTTTATGCTTTCCTGCGCTCATTCTCTTTGCAATCAAAGCACTCTTTTGCGAACTATTGCGATCTACGAAGCTATCGTCAAACATTCGACCAATGGCTTTCGGATCAAGTTCTAACTCTAATATCTTCTGGAAAGCACGTGCAGGAATCCGCCTGACATCATCCAGGTTGGGAAATTTGAAAGTAGACCCCTCCGTCATCCTCTCTAAAGTCAGTATTGAGTTTGTGAACTCTATCCATTCAATTTTGGAGGAGGAATTCAAAGTTCACATACGAGGCAAATTCTTCACCATCTCTGAAGACTTGTTTTGCACAGCCCTCGGACTACCATTGGATGGGAAGCTGGTTGTGACAAATAAAGATTCGGTGGATGAAGTTGCCCACTTTCTAAGCAACTGCTTCATACCCACAAAGGAGTACAAAATCTCTATGATCCGAGATGCAACATTCAAATTGTTTTGTAAATACGCAAACCAAGCAATATTTTTGACGGATGCGGATGCGACAATTTCAGTTCAAAATTTTGGCTACATATTGGATGCGCTTGCGGGTAATCCAGTGTGCTTCGGCGTTATCACATACAAAGCTTTTTTGCGCTGGATCAAACATCAAAAGTTTTCTAGAGTCGGAGCCCATGTTTCTCGCCTATGCGCTCATTTTTAAATTTTGACTGAGCAAGAGAAAATACTGCTGATAGGAATGATGTTGGCTCCCAAGCCAATTGATCTTTCCAGCCTCATTTTCGTACCTATTCTGGTAACATTTGATGCTGCACCAACAGTCGAAGTAGCAGCCACCACTACTATGGAGAGTGAAGCTATGGCAATGGAAACCGATGGAACTACTGCTGCTGCTGATTCTTCAAAGCCAGCATCTACTTCCACATCTCAGAAGCAGCACAGTGCATCCACCTCTGAGGATGATGCAACCCAGTCCGATACATCAGACAAAGGACAAATAGCTGCTGAAGGCGACACTGGGGCACCTGTGACAGATGAAGAAGAACCAGACGACCAGCCCCAGTGGCTTCGATCCATGACAGAGAAAGCCAAGAATCTAGTGGCTGAAGTATATGAGTTTGACAAGTACCACCGACAACTCACGATGCAGCTTATCACCTCAGAGAGAAAATCTCTAGACTCTCTGAAGGAGTCCTTCGAGAAGATCGATTCGCTCGAATCAGACAACACGAAGCTGATCGAACAACATCGTTCTCTCGAAACACAGCTTCAGACTCTAATAAAGGAAGCTGATTCTTTGAAGCAGACAAATAAGACGATTCAGGCCAAGTCTGACAATTTTCAGACTCAAACGATTCTTTGAAGCAGCAACTTTTGGCTGCGAATCAACATAATGTTGCGCTCCAGAAATATTTACAAGAGGAGCAAATGACAAGGCTAAAGACAGAAGCTACTCTATCTTTGAGCACCAATGCAGGGTCAATCACAGTTGATCTCACGAAGCTGAACCAGCTCCAAGGCCAGATGCTCGAAAATTTTCGAGTCCAGTTCTTACAACCGCTCGAGGATGCGAAGGCTCTTGTCGAGGAAGAGTTGGCTGAGCTGAAGGAGCTCTCGAGTGATGTCACCCCATCTTGCAGCGGGCCCAATGCACACGATGAATACCTTCAAGCCCTTCTTCGAATTGATGACCTAGCAAATCCAAGCTGTGCTTGCCTGCACTGGAGCCTCAGACCATCCAGAATTCTGACAAACTCGAACGGGAGCTGTCAAATCTTAAGCAACAAATGGACGATCAGAAGCTGGCTGCTGAGTTGCAAACTCAGGTTTTGGCAACTGCATTTACACAGCCAAAGCAAATGCGGCGAAATCAGTCAAAGGTATGTGTTGACAGATTCCGTGCATTTGCTGAATGCTTCTGGAAATGGTGTCCACATGCTTTAAATATTGAGTTGCAATGGCGTTTGGATTACATGATGCTACCAGGCATAGTAGGCATCGCCTTCGACGAATGGAAGCGACCTTGAGAGAAGGATGACTTTCTTTGGTTATGGGCCCAGCTCTCTATCGAGCAGAAAGGATGTCTCTGCTGGGGGATAATCCAGGGTAAGTTCCAGGTCGTACCTTTCATATCAGCAGAGTTATACATAGGCTCTTCGACTATGTATGCTCTCGAATATATTCGTATCAAAGAACTTTAATTTTTGCGGAACAAAAATAGTAAGCGACATTTTTGGAAGCGAAAGTCGCAGTTTCAACTGTACAAACCACAAGCTGTTGCGGATTTAGGCGCATTCGACGATGCATGTTTGCTGATTAATATAAATATGGCTTATTTGGAATTATTCAGTCTTTATGTGGATTGGGAGCGAAACCTTGCAGAATATTTTGCGGAGATTCGCCATAATTTACAAGATGGAAGGAAGTCATTCCGTTATAAGCAATTATGTACATATACATTTTGGCAGTTTGGTACCTTTGTAGCAAAGACATTATTTTTTGTTCAGAATCTTTATGTTAAAAGCAATTTTATTAGATTTTCAGTTCGTTACTGTAAAGAAATCACTCTACGTAGTGATTCAGATGAAGATACCAAGTTAACCCAAGAGCTGTTCGATGGAACATTGCTCTCGGTTAAGTTAGAAGAATTTGGCAACTTACCAGTTGGCCGCTATACAAAATCAAAAGAAGACTTGCTCTTGATCGAAGCTCAATAAAACCTGGAGCTTGCTCAGAAATTATATGAAGAATTGAATCATTCATGAATATTCATTCGTGCCTTTGTCGTGGTGATGTTTCTATGGGATGCTGAATTTTTGAAGTTTAAAGATGTTTTGAAATTTGATTCCAGTTTTCATCAACAATTCAAAAGATTAACTCAAAACAACCTATTCAATTAAAGAAACAGCAAGACACATATTCTCTAAGGCGAAGAAATATCTAAAGGACGAAATACATGAAGAAATATCTTTTCGCCTCAACGAAAATCTGACGAACAAGAATGTTTCTCGAATAATCCTCGAAATGAAGATAATATGTTCACGAGGACGTTTCACATTTGAGGAAGGGGATATGTGATGCCACAAAAATGTTAAATATTGAATATCAACATACATATGGCATGATATACTCAAAAATGAAGATATGAGCTGGTTAAGTATAAATCATGAAGAGGTCTAAGTCATTTTTTGAGAATATATCTCCTAAGTACTTGCCTTGTAATTAAGGGCAAGACCTTTAAAAGGAAAAGACATTGTCTTAAATAACCTTTACTACGTCGTCCATACGAAATGACTAGATACGAAAAGACATGTTAAACTAGAGTAACTTTAACTCATAGTTAAGTATACCTCCTATGGTATAGTTGAACGTATTTTCAGTCTAATTGTTAACTAGACCCTTTCGCGGGAGTGACGCACCTGTTGTTTTAGAGGTGTGTTTGTTCGCCCCGTAGAACATATATAGATCTCACACTTCAGTCTCGACCATCGAGAGAGAAGAGCTTATGCTTATGTAAGAGATTGAAAAAATAAATAGAGTTATGTGAGTTATTCTCCCTTATCTCTGTTCTTCGCACTGCTGAGTGTGAGTGATCTTGAGTCTGCTAACGATCTCTAACGCATTTCATGAATTACTCTCTGATCAGACAGACACTCTAGTGCATTACAGTCGTTTGCTGTGTTTTCGTAAAGCATGCTCTAAAGAATTGTCTTAAAACCATCTTATTCGTCTGTCGCAAATACTTTCTTTTCGGCACTCGAATAACGACTATCTTTGGTACAGTCTAGCACGATCATTGAATAAAGCTATATGTATACATATGAGATGACAGTCCCTGTCTGAAAAATTGAGTCTTTGATCTGTTTTTCCTGATTGGCATTGACATAAGTTTCTAACGTGTTCTAAAACTCTTCGTGTTCTTTAACCATTAAGTTGGGCTTTAGTTGTTGAGGACTTCTGTCTAGAAACGAATAGTTCGCGAACGCAATTAATTAATTTTCTGCACAGCCGGGAATACATCGAACAATTCTCGATTCTCTGTTGACACCTGTAATCAACCAGAGTGTAGTACTGCTGTACTACTCTGATAACATCTCATCTGTAGAACACGCTTCCTTCAATTCGATAGAGGTCAGATTGTTGTTCTGAATTTATTAACATTACTTTCTAACGCTGTCCTCTGTGGGAACGACATTATTTACTATAAAATCTATATTAACCCTGTTGGTATAGTACGACAAACATGCAAAATGCAGATTCGTATGCTAAAAATCCAATTTGTAGATGGACGCCTTCATGGAAAAAAATGTTGACAAAAAAGTGGTGAAAAGCTCCTCAAAATAAGGCGCTAGAATATGCAATAGGTGGTTGCCAAAAATTGTAGCGATATCTAAAAAAGCCCCCATAAATGACATCTCAATTTTTTTTTGATAGTCAAACCCCGCGGGGCACAACAGGTAACAAATTAGTTTTGCATAGTAATATAATAAGGACACCTTTTAAATCTCACGACTCCCGAGTTACTCAGAATATTGAATTCGGTATTGGGCATTTAGCAGAAGGCTTCTTCTAAAGATCCACCAAGGAAAGTGCTCTAATACCAAGTTACAAATAGATTTATAGCAGATCAATAGCTAGCCTAAGAAAGCAACAAATAAGCAGAAACAAACCTTAGAAAGTGGCAAAGAGAATGCTTAAGGAGGCTAAAGAGCGACATCAATATCATCAACTATAAAATGAATGACAATAGGTCCTACTTATACCCACAAGGAGCCCCTAAAGCAGAACCTTCACGGAGCCTTCCAGAGGATAAGATAATGTCAGTGAACCTATTAAAATAGATAAGGAGGGATAATAGTGCGCCCTCCTACAAGAGGGCTCCACTTCAATATCATATGGCCAAGTACCTAGTAAATGAATAATTGGGGCCAATGGCCAATACATGAATCAAAAAGGCCCAGGGCCTTGCCTATCCATAACAATAAAGTAATAAAGAAGGATGTGACAAATGTAATGAGCCTAGTCCATAACTAACATCAACCATTCACATGATACAATCACATTTGATGAAAACTTGGAGTATATTAAAATGATGTATGAATGCACAGAAAGATTTCTTTAAGTAATTTGACTCATAGTAGTGTATTAGCCTAGAAATAAGAGTCTAAGAACTGATCAACAATGTACTAGGCATCTGCTTAAAAAAAATTGAATCTCATATTCCCCTATTTACAATGTCTATGCTTGATTATATAGATGATTAGTCAAGCTTAATTGATCAATAATAGATACTACTAATTGTTCTTAAAAATAGATTAGAAAAACTGCTAAGCGAAGCATACAATACAATTAACATACAAATTGCACGATCCTAACTAAGAAAAGTCCGTCAAATATGTTTGGAGTCAAGAAGGATCGAATGTAATTGAAATCGCGAAGGGTCAAATTTGTCAAATGTCGTGTAAGGCCAAATTCAACTGTTCATTGAATAAGTTCGAGTTGAGTTACGTCGACAACGATTCGTCCCCTACCAATATTGTCCGAGCTGAGATGGGTCGATAGTCATTTGAATCTATTCAAGTTGAGGTAGACGATTGTGCGAACTTCTATGTATTTTTGTAGGTCCTTTGTCTACAACAGGTTTTCATGTAAAATACCAGGTTTGGGACAATGTCATGGATACCTGCAATAAAATAACTAGCAATATAAAGTGGCAACATGATCAAATGTGGTTTGAAGTGGAATTAGGGTTACAACACTTTCACCATAAATAACCCAATTTTATTGGCAACATAGCCTTGGTTTGCATCAAATGAAAGTCTACATTTTGCAAAAAATTTGTTTGGTTTGCTCTCACCACCATTGACATAAGCTTGAAATACTTATCTTTAACCCATGTTTTTCCACCTTCAATCTCGACCAGGTTTTTCACATTGGAGAACATATTTTCTATCAATTTCATCGGATCATTGCTCTACTACATAACATTTATCATCAAGAAATTCACAAGTGATTGAGAAACTAAATCACATTTATAGATCGAGAAGGAGTTTTAGAGATTACAAGATGATCTAGGCAAAACTAATAGTCAAATGGAAAAGTGGTTGCATGGAGTCCCAAAAAAAGAGAGACAAATTCATTGTTAAGCCGCAATTTTTTTTTGGAAGAGATGAAAAAAATCAACAATCAATAGATGATGAGATGAAAACAACTAGAAAAAAAGAGAATTTAACCAAACCCATTTCTCCCATCTTACTACAAAACTCAATAAAAAGAATTGGTCGAACAACCATCCAAGATCAATGATGTAATTGGATGCAACAAGTGTTTTAAAGAAAAAATTCTCACATGTTGGGATGTGTAAGAGGAATGTGCTCTAGGTCTAGGTTATCCTATTTATTCTCCATACCATGTACATTTGTACAAGTAACTGGGGACTAAAATAAAATCATATGAGATCAATCCACTCCTTGAGCACACTTGGGCACTTATACACACTTGAGGCTATTTGTTCAACTTTGAGTCAACTATGTAGGTAGAATAATGATGCCATCAAGCTTGGCATTTGATGTGCATACTCACCTCTGATATTGAATGTATTATTTTAGTCGTAACTCTCATATTAATGTTTAGACAACATGTTTCAATCTGAAAATGTCAAGAAGTATCACCTTTTAAAACATAATTTTAATGTATTTGGAGAGCAAAAATTTAAAATTTGGACCTCTTATGGAATTTGGCTTTTCAAATTACCATTCAAACCAAAGGATAATTTTGAAGTTTTCCTTTAGATTAACACTTTGAATTTTTTTTGAATGTCAAATAGGTAGAGCACAAGGGGCTTTCTTGATACTTGGTGAGTCCCTACAAACATGTGGCATTTTGGTAGAGCATGTGCTTTCATCTTTGCACCATAGGCCTTTAAGCCCACCACCAACCACCTGCATGATAGATTTTGCCACATTTTCGTGCAAGAACATGCAACATTTTGTGTCACTTTTGACTTGCCTTAACATCCAAGTGGGTGGGCCATCAAGTGTGTTTGTTGCCTAGGCATTGAATTAGAAGACCACACGTTCCTTTTGGATTGGTAGGGTTTTAGTTTATTTTGAGCTTTCAAAAGAGCTGAAAGTTGCCCAAATGCATTACAAATTATGTCATGTAAGAAGATCTCAACCTTTCCAAACATAATCTTATTCATATTTTATTGAAAATCTACACAATATTTAACCCTCATGTGATTCTACTTTTCGATTTAACTTTTGAAAATGAATAAAAAATACCCTATCAATGCACATACTTGTTTCACCTTTTGCCTTTTTGTTATTGGCAAATCACATGCATGCCATGCCATGGCATCTTGTGATTGCCCTTTTTTTTAAAGACAAATCACATGCATGCATTGCATCTTCCAACCCAAAGCCCAAGGCTTGGCAAGCTTCAATGCATAAGGCCCTATGCAATTGACTTTTTCTTTTAAAACAAATAACATCATTGCTCGAGAACATGAACAAGGTATAGGAATGGAATCTACATAATTGTTCAAAAATCGATATCATAAATCTTTGAGGAATTTTTTATAAGCATATAAACCCTATTATGAGTAATTATCTTCAAAAAATCGAGAAGCTTTAAAAAAATGTAGGTTTTTTTAGGATAACCCAAAAGAGCTTTTTCGAGGACTAAATCACATGCATGCATTGCATGTTGCAAATGCAAGGCCAAGCCCAAACCCAAGGTTTGGCAAGGTGCAACACATTTCAAGGCCTATTTACCTTTCAAACAAAGGCAAAAGTGCATTCTATAATGTAAAAGGATATTAGAGATATGTGTTTAAAAAATCGTAATTTTTTTTACATGATGCACATTGAAATGATTTGATATGAAAATTTATGTTTACTAAATTCTACCTAAAGGGCACCACCTTGTCCTTTGAAAAAAAAAAATCAATTTCACTTTTAGAAGACATGGAATCTTATATGAAAATAAAAGTAATGACAAAAGGCCATGTATGCATTATGCATGCCAAATCCGAGGCCTAATGACCCATCATAATGGCATTATACGATTAAGACTATCAGTTGTTGGATTTTTATAAAAAACAATTCATATTTTGCGAGATTTTCTTAAATAAACGAGCCCAAGTGCCACATATCCCACATGGCAAGTACCCAATGGTCAGGTATATATATATATATATATAGGCATTAACCACCCCTCCAATTGCGATGGTCTTTTCACACTCCTTATGAAAGAGCCCATCACAAGACATTAGTAATCACATGCTTGGTGACATTAGTGGTCACATGCTTGGTGAGGCCCAAAACCCGTGACTCTTTATTTGGGAGGATGTCATCTCCCCAAGGTACTTTCATTGCATAATGGGCATTATGACTTTTTCTTTTTCTCATTTTCGGAAGTGTGACTCTTTATCGTGCATAATGTTATCTGCCCAAGCTACTTTCATTGCGTAATGAGCATTGTGACTTTTTTGCATGTGACCCCGTTATAAAACGGACTCGGCATCTAGAAAATGAAATCATAATGATCATTGTAGCGCAATTGTGCCGATGATTTTGATTTTTAAGTCTCGTGCAATTGTGCCGATGATTTTGATTTTTAAGATCATCTCGTGCAATTGTGCCGATAATATTGATTTTTAAGCTGACCACAAAAACAGGCAAAAAAAGGCCTCAAGTGGCCATTCCTTCATCTTTTTTCTGTTCGTTTTCGTTCTAATTTTTGCATCCATTCCCCTTTTTCTTCTCTCTCTCTCTCTCTCTCTCTCTCTCTCTCTCTCTCTCTCTCTGCCTGCGCGATCTCTGCTTTTTTTCTTTTGTTTCTGTGATCTCTCGCACGCATTTTCTGCAGTTGCACAGCCATCGCAGCAGCAGCAGCAGTGATAGCAATAATTTGTTTTCATAATTGTTTGTTTTGATGTGATGTGAGCTGTGTGCCCGCTCTGCTCTGCACCGCTCCTTCCTTGCTTTGCTTGCGTATCGCCTCTCTCAGCTTTGCATTGCCAGTTCTGCGAATAGTTCTTGTCTAGAAGCAAAGCCAGAATTGCTCATGCAACCATTGCTCACACACATCTTGTTCATACATCTTATTTATTTGCAATTTTGTTCTCTTTCGTGGTGGCGCTTGCTTGCAGTAGATTTTACGGCTTCTTTTCTCTTTTTGATGTGAACTTTGAAAGCATGAAAGCAAAACCCTATTGAATCAGTGATGGCGTTTTCCTTCTTTGATATGGTTTTTTGTTTGCTCCGAACCTCCCTGGTGACCTGATCAGACTTATGCTGATCACCTCGCCTGCCTTATTCTTGCTCCTCTAAGTTAAAATTCCCATAAGTGATATAGTGGAGCTCTTCTAGGATGTAATAGCTGTCATTGCAATTTCTGTTTTGCTATCTGCACTGAGCGACAGATATGCTGTAGCGGCATCTAAGAAAATTGCGGAAAATAACAGGGGAAAATGAGGAGGACGGGGGTGGCTTTGGCAATTGTAGGTGCCGCTGCAACATGCGCCGTTGCAGCTCATCTTGTAGCGAAGCGCGTGCGCCAACGCGCCAATTGGAGTCGTGCTGTGGCCATTTTACAGGAGTTTAAAGATGGCTGTGCCACACCCTTGCACAGGCTTCGTCAGGTGGTAGACGCATTGGTGGTAGAGATGCATGCCGGCCTTGCCCTAGAGGGAGGCAGCAAGCTCAAGATGATACTCTCTTATGTGGACAACTTACCCACTGGGTACACATACATCAATTTTTTTCTGTAAAAACGTTAATTATGTTTTCCAATCTGTTAGATACTTTCGTTTCCAGACATCCAATAGCTAGATATGAAGAGCTTATTCTTTATACTATGCATACCATCCTTCAAAATGCAATGTTATATGCATGCATGACATCTAGCCAATGTTAGAAACGTAACAGAAGGGCAAGAAAAGAGAGAGAAGGTAACACATGTAATTTCCTAGCTCTCTCCAATCCAATGCAAGAAGAAGGCCTTATTCAGCACCTCGTGCCCAATGCTGGGAGGCGTCTCTTGGCTTGAGTGTCTTCAGGAAATTCCACTCAGCATTGTCATCGCCGGATCCTTCAAGAGATCTGCTAGCTTTGGATTATTTCACTTTTTGCTGAAGCGAATTTGCTCCAAAGAGCAGAGGCTGGATTACTTTTGTAAGTGATGCCGTTAGCTTCTTGTCTCATGGAAGGGTAATCTGCGTTTGAATACTTGTGATCGGGTGCTGGGCTCAACCTTCCACAGCAGTAGGCCACTTACCACTCTAGCTACAGCCTTCACATTCAGGAAATCTAGCACTTACTGTCTGTGCACAGAGTGGATATCTCTCCTTTGTACCGATATACATGCCCTCAAGCATTCTTTTAGGGTCAAACAGAAAGGATTTGCAATTGGACATGTGGTTGAATAGATCGAGTCAACATACAGTGGGTTGGTAAGCTACAGTGCAACTGGTGCACTTAATTCCCTTATCTTTTAGATTTCGAGCAACTGTTTGCTTTTAATAATGGAGTAGTATAATTTATTTTGTTAAGGATTTCTGTCAAGTTCTTTCTGCTGCATCAACACATGAATACATATTTTGTACCATTTGTGGACTTTGTCAAGCTCTTTGTGATGATCAATCCGGGGAGCAATAGCATGAATCCTATAGCTCCACTTCTTTATCAACTGCTACTGTTTCTGATCTTGGTGGTTACCTCTCCCGTGAACTCATAATTATGACACTTGGATTGAAGAGCAACGCAAATGCATAAATTTGAAAGAACTGGATCAATCTTTACTGTTAAAACGATATGCTAGGGGGGTGTTTTGTGTATTGTGGATCAGATTAATAGAAACCACTAGGTTGGCTGATCATAACATGCTTTATTTGTTTTTGAGTTGGAACTAACATCATCAACAACTTTCTCTCAGGACAATCAATTCACCAGAATCAGTTCACCAGAAAATGGTGGGATTGTTGTTTATGAAATGCTTTTGTACATTTGAGTTGCAAGAGGAAGTAAGGCTGTGACTAATTCTGTGTAAAAGCTTCAAGATATGTGCTGGTATTCTTAACATGAAATGAAATATGCCATTCTGGTCACTTGAGCTTAAGCTTGAGTTTTCTTACAACAGTCCTTAGGTGCCAGTTCTGAACGTTGTTTCAAATTTTGAAGCACTTCCAACTACTTATAAAAATACTATTTCCTTTAGCATCCAAGCTAAGTTATGAAACTTCTGTTGCTGATCACGAGTGGAAAGTTTTAACCTACGAACTCAGTTCTCTTTGTATGCTGAAGGAACCACTTGTTATTTCACTTTTCAAAGCACTTCAAAGTCCTCCAAGAGACCGTATTTTATGTGGCATCATAGCTTGGGTATTAAACTTCTGTTGCTGACCGTGAGTGGAAAGTTTTAACCTGTATAAACAGTTCCGTTTGCAGTTTCATACTGAGCTCTTATGGCTCATGCAGGATAGATTCTTCTTTTTAGCCTTCATAAATGTTGTAACACATAGGTCTTGAAATGTTTTGTCATCCAAGCTGTTGCTCCTAAAGGACTGCCTTTTGCAGCTCTTTTTTGAATCTCTTCAAGTATCTCAATCTTTAAGGAGCTGTGGTCATTAGCACTTACCACAGCAATCACTTTTAAGATGCTGACACAATCTTTTCTGCACATCAGAGAGGAATGTGGGCTGTACTATGCATTAGATCTTGGTGGAACCAATTTCAGAGTGCTACGGGTACAGCTGGCTGGAAGGGAGGGGCGAATTTTGCAGCAGGAATATGAGGAAGTTTCCATTCCTGAGGCCCTTATGGTTGGATCGAATGAGGTTCGTGTGCTTTATGTCTATGAAGCTACCTACAGTCACATAAGATACTTAGAAAATGCTTGCACCGAAACTTGTCAAAGATTCACCTGCTTGACTTTTCTCTATATGTTAGAAGGCTGATTTACTAATTGAATAGTTGATGGTTACCACAGGAACTCTTTGATTTTATTGCTGCGGAGCTAGCAAGCTTTGTAGCCAGTGAAGGTGAGGGTTTTCATCCACTGCCTGGACGACAGCGTGAACTTGGGTTTACTTTCTCATTCCCTGTGAAGCAGACTTCCATTGATTCTGGGACTTTGTTGAAGTGGACCAAAGGCTTTGCAATAAGTGAAACGGTGTGTATGTATCGACTTAAGATGTTCACTACATGAAATATGTTTGATGCACACAGCCTGCATCTACTTAGTTTTTAAGATGCCACTGTATAACATTTCAAGTGCTAGAGATTGGTAGTGGAGCTTTTGTTATCAAAGTAAGTGCTTGGCTTAAAAAACACTTTCAAAACACTGAGAACAATGCAATTTGGCATTTTCTGGGGAGCTTCATGGGGGCAGTATAGTTGGAGCCTGGAGTCTGTACTTTTAGAGATGATATACAATGCCCTAGCTAAGTTATTGGGGGTTCACTATGCTGTTCATGCTATCCTTGAATTAAACACATACTTGGCATTTTTCAAAACATAAAGGCACCTGCCAATTACAACGTTTATTTGGGGTTCAACTTATTTGTGAATTGTTTCCTGTGGTTTTGCATAACTTCTAATATTAAGCCAACCAAAAACGCCTCAAGTAAGTCTTCCAAAGCAGCATCTAAAATGCTGTGATGGAATCAGGGAGCACATTAAGGATTCTGAAGAAGTTCAAAGATGGTTAGGTTGCGCTCTTCTTGAAGCTGGAACATCATGTATCAATTCATAAGAAAGTGCTGTTTTGCTATGTTACAAGAACCACTTTCAGCTTCAATCGATGTGTACTTGTCACCTAATCATGATTGTCACATCCGATGTGTGTGTGAGACAAGTGTACTTTGAAGTTAAGCAACCTTATATATAGTTTTGCTCTTTAGTGCTAGCCCTCATCATGACCAAGTTTGCGCTTCACCTCTGTAGAAACTCAGTATTTTGGCTATTGTACAAACGTACAAAAGCTAATGTGGCCCTAGGTTGCATCAGAACACTTCTGGACTGTTAGAGTTCCAAACGGCAGCGTTCTGGAACCTTAAGTTTTGAAAAAAGAATTGAGTTTGACCACCGTCATTTCCGTTTGTATTGCTCAGACAATGCTTGTGAATCCAAATCAAATGAACCAAAGGGGCAGGCTTGCAATGCTATTGAAGAGGGCACATGAGGTAGGGAGGCCATCAGAGTGAGCAATACAATGTTGATGATGTATGCAGTATGTACTCGTGTATATTCTGTGTACTATAGCATAGAATATACAATATATTTGGTAATCTAAAGTAAAGTTTAAACTTTGAACAGAGAGAAATATTTTGTAAGCTGATAGATCATAGAAGTGGACCTAATAGAGGTAAATTACAAGTCTCCTGTCCAGGGGGGCTGCTTGCATATTTAACTTATATATCAGTGGTATGCGGTTCTTAATGTGATCGTGCTCCTAAGTTAACCTATTTTGAATCTTGTATGTAGGTTGGAAAAGATGTCGTGGAAGAGTTGCAAGCTGCAATGGCTCGACAGAATTTAGATATGAGAGTCTCTGCTCTGGTATGCTCTAATTCATTGGATTGTCATTTTGTATTCCTATCCTGTTTTATAGAAGATTGCACAAGTGCCACCATTCAGATATTTGTTGTGAGACAACTGCACAAATGTTATATTTCCCTTTAAGCTTTACCTTATGACATCACTGACTTATTAAATTAGTGAACTTGGATATATTCTAATCTCACAAATGGAGTTTAGACAAGTGCCGCAATTGAGATATTTATTGCAAGACAATTGCACAAATTTTTCGTTTTGCTTCTCATGCTGTTTGAAAGATTCTTCCCTGAGGCTTGAAGAAGACCTATTGTTGTAAACCTTATTGAGCTGATGTCCTTTCTTTATGTTCACTTTACAAGTTAAGTTATTCTGCGCAGGCTTGTTATTGGATTTTAGTAGTCTCTGTGATTTTTTTAGTTGAGTTTATCAGTGGTGAATGACCAATGTAGGCCTGGAGAGATCCTTGAGATGAGGAAGGAAGAGATGGAGAGCTAAACTGATCAAGGAGCAGTGGGGTTGTTTGTCATGGCAGACTAGGGTCATTGGTTCTCGATGTTATTTCTGTTGCAGAACATGTGAACTAAAGTTCATTCTTGGTATTAGGATTCACTGATTTATTAGTTCTTGCTAGCAAATCAATGCAAATGTCAACGATCAAAGATATGGACCGTCTGTTCTGTATTTCCTTTTTTGGTAAATGTTTACCCAGTTGCAGTCCTTGAAGTTGAGTTGGAGGTATGAAATTTGCTTTGTGCCCCTTTTTTCATACCCAAGTATCATCGCTTATGCAGGTGAATGATACAGTTGGAACATTAGCAGGAGGCCGTTATTGGAATGAAGATGTGATGGTAGCAGTAATACTAGGAACAGGCTCTAATGCATGCTATGTAGAGCGTGCTGATGCCATACCAAAGTGGAGGGGGGTTTTACCCAAATCTGGGAGTATGGTATGACTTACTGGACCATTGACGATCTTAAGGTTATTATTTATTATGACATGTTTGATGCAATGTTTGATTTTTCTTATTCTGAATAGGTTATTAACATGGAGTGGGGAAACTTCTGGTCTTCACATCTTCCCAGGACCCCAGTTGATGATGCATTGGATGCAGAAAGTTTAAACCCTGGTGACCAGGTAACAACACTGATTTAGCTACATTTGTTTTCAAAAAACCATTTTTTCTTAAAGAGACGCTTTCAGATTTGCAGGAGAAATTGGTGGAGTCTGCTTTTGGAACTGGGAAGTTCTTGAAAAAAGTCAATTAACCTGTTTATAGGATTAAGATTCTCTGCTTGTTAGTTGTGCCTCAGGGTTTTGAGAAGCTGATTTCTGGAATGTATCTTGGAGACATCGTAAGGAGAGTTCTACTGAAAATGGCACAAGAAGCAGCTCTCTTTGGAGATGTGATTCCTTCAAATCTTTTGATACCCTTCATTTTGAGGTCAGTGCTTAATGACACTACGTTTGTTTTACTCGTTCATTTCTGTCATTGGCATAGAAGCAAGGTTTGAAATGCACTTGAAGCTTGTGAGATCCTTAATCTGAATTCAGATGCAATGATTAAGATTTGTTTTACTTGTTCGTTCATGTCATTTGAACTTTGCACAAAATCAAGGTTGCCATTTCCTCCATTTGTGCTCATAGTTTTTGTCTTGGCACTGTACCAAATGCTTTATGGCATTCTACAAAACAGCAGTGCAGATTTTGCTTTTGTTTGTGATTCTCATCAAATAACAGCCTTGAACATCACCAACTAATCAATGAGGTAATGTTTACAGCAAAAATCGCTTACTCCATAACTTGCTTGTGACTTTTTACCAACCAGGCACTTATTTTGTTCTTCACAATATTTCCCCACACCTTAGCCAGTGTGCGACCTATCATGATTGTTCATTATATATTTGGTTTGCTCATGTTTATGTCCACTTTTGTACAAATGCAAAATGATACTCTGACCAAATGGGTGGGAACCCTTCTTTGACAACATGATTAAACAACTCAGTTTTGTAGAGCACAAGAACATCACACACATGCTTAAGTAACTCAACTTGAAGACATTCAATATCTGGAGCTTTACCACATAGATGTGTTGCGTAATTATATCAGGCTGTATCAAAAATAATATTGGCATGAACATTACATGGCTTGTGCCAAAGTTTCCTCCAAAGAAAGGCTTGTGAAATTATAAAGCCATGTGTGAAAGCTCATCCTGTTGAGCATGAATGTAGGTGGCTTTTCGAGTTGCAACTATTATTTTGTATTTGTCTTGAGTAAGTCGTGAACCACCATTGTGTTGAATCTTTTTCCGAGCTTGTTTACATAATGCAAACAGCACCAAATCATGGATTATAAGGAAAACTCACATGTTTGTGAGGATTGTGCACAAAAGTAAAGTGTTTAGCAGCAATGACAGGAATGGCACTAAAAAAAGTCTCATATTGGCAACAGTATTTCCTCCACAAGTATCATGCAAAGTGTTTTGTAAAGTGAGCTCATAATTGGGTTGACACTGTTCTTTATATGTGAATGTAAGTTTGGTAATGTGTGGAGATGGCATGGGCAAGGTCTGACGAGTAAACCTTAAGGTCATCTTCAGTGGATAATGATCAGATTTGGGAAGTAAAGATCCAAATTCAAAATCAGTGACAAGATGTGTGGTCGTTGAAGAAAGCAACAAATAATCGACCACACTATTCCCTTTAGTGGAAGAACATGTGAAGCTATAGAAAGAGGCCATTGTTGTAGGCCATTACAAATAACAACCTGTGTATGGTGGCCAATGTTAACAATTGTTGCCTAGAATGAGCTTGAGCACATGTACCATCCATAGATTGACTGGCAACCCCCAAGTCATGAGGCAATATCTCCTCCAATGAAACAGGATTAGTTGCTTCTTTGTTAAATACGGCATGTGTGTTTGCACTGTTAGCATTGAAGTCACCAAAAAGAGTAGCACCTTCATGTGCAAAATAGGCTATATCTTGAAGCAAAGTTGCAAAGGGATGTAACTCTTCAAACTGGGCATGATCATAAAAGCTTGAATCTGGAGGTGCAAAATAACACACACAAATATATCACTCTGTTACATCCTGTAGCTTGAACCAGATGTATTGACGATGTGGATCATGTTGAACCACTTTAACTAGATGCTGAATGGTATGTCATATTTAACATGCAACTCCTCCATAACCTTGATTATGATCCCCCTTCACATTCCATGCTGAGTGAACTGAGGTATCTTATAGACCTCATGTTCCCATTTTTCTGCCAACAACAGAATTTGTGAACGCCATTGTTTTTTGACTATGTCCCACTCTTTCCTGACTTGTATTTGTTGTGTAGGAGTGAACTCCTCTACATAAACGTGTGAACCCTTCAACTTGCAACGGTTGTGTAGAAAAAATCTACATATTTTTGCAGTAGCTAATGTCACCAAATGGACTCAAGGATGAGTGCCAATGTGTTTACCAAGCCACAACAAATCTTTAATGTCCTCTAGAGATAAGCCCATCTTTGTAAGGAGAAAGTCATGGATGGATTCGTCTCGTAGAAGCCTTTGAAAATGACATGACATGCATGTTTTGCAATCTCCTGCTGCTCATGGAACAAAGCAGAAAAATCATCATGCAAAGAACCTCGATTCAATCTTAAGCGGCACACCATTCTTGAGCGTATCAGTCCAGGTTGTTACTGCAAAACTTCAGATTGTAGTGTGGAAATATGTGCTTGAAATTTGTGGTTGTCAATGGAGCTGGGAGGACAAGATTCAATTTGCAATAGTTTGTCTTCAAGGCGCTTTTTATGAACATCAAGCGTTGCAACATGAACAGTGGTTGTATCAATTGTAGTGCACAGAAGCTGGTGTTTCCTGCCTAACCATGAATTTCTCTCGTAAAGCCAACAACTGACTTCAGATTGCTGCATTGTCCTCTTTCAAACTTCAATTCTCTTGCTAAAGAGGTCGCACTTGTGTTGTTAGAGCTTGAACCTGCTTGTGGAGAGGCTTGACTTGTGCTTTAAGGATCTGAATCTCCTGCTGCCAACTTTGCAAAAGTGGATATCACAAAGAGAATAATCATTCATTGAGTTCATTTCTTCTTTTGAAGAGTTGTGAATTTTGTGGTGCAGGACACCAGATATTTCTGCAATGCATGCCGATGAATCTGCTGATTTGAAAGAGGTGACAAGGGTCCTAAAAGTTGTGTTCAAGGTAGTTATATACATAAGACTTATTTATCCTCCAGTTTTGTCAGAACTTAGCTTTCCGTTGGAGCTTTGAGGACTTTATCAGATATATCCAAGTTTTGGCGATTGGAAAAAAGCTATTTTGCTGTTCTTCTGAGATGCTTGTTCTAGAATATAAATAAAATTGCTTATGCTAGATATGCAGTTTTGGCGCATGTTGATTTATACAGTTCTACAATTGTGTAGACGCAGGCATCTCTGCGAAGTCGGAAGATGATTGTTGACGTATGTGACACGGTTGCTGAGCGAGCAGCATGCCTGGTGGCAGCCGGTATTGTGGGCATCTTGAAAAAGATTGGAAGAGATACTGTAGGGAATGTAGATATGGCAAGACTGAAAAGTATTTTAGCAGGAAAAGGCAGGAAAACAGTAGTTGCAATGGATGGAGGCCTGTATGAGCACTATCCAAAGTTTAGGGAATACTTGCACAACACGGCTGTTGAACTTCTTGGTAAAGAAGTAGCTGAACAGGTCGTAGTAGAGCTTTCTAAAGATGGTTCAGGCATTGGAGCAGCACTTCTTGCTGCATCTCACTCCCAATATTTAAGTGATTAAATATAGGCTCTTTTTGTGGATATGCTTATGGACACCACACCCCCATTATGTTATTTGATTTTAGAAAAAGGAAAGGAAAATGAATCCGACCTATAACTTCTAGGAAACTGAAGTAGAATTTTGATTTTAGCATAATAACTTGATGTTTTCCCTTGATATCTTGATTCATGATATCTAGCTGTAATTGGAATCCGTCCTGTAAAGCGTGGCTCAGCTGTAAATGATTGTGCAACTATATGTCCATGCTGTGCAGGGTATTATGTGGGGCGAAATTTATTTATTCCTCTAAATGTAGTTGCTGGGTAATTTTTTAGCAAAGTTTTTGCTTCATAAACCACAATGCTTGCAAATTGACTTCTTGTTTAAGTGGCGGTGTTGTACTTCCTATTCACGCTGTGGCTTATGGCTCAACTTGAAACTACATGCACATTTCCACGGAGATGTGTGTGGCCGACTTCTTACTGTATTGGAGGAATGGAGCTCGGACCTGCCAGAGAGGGAGGATTAATGAACAGGGAAGCATATATGGGGTTCTTGGATAGTGTTACTCATTAGAGTTGGGGGCATACTCATTCTTAAGAGAAACTCAACTACCAACTCCATTTATATGCTGGGTTCTTGAATTAAAGTGAACAAAACATGTTATGGATTTCATGACCCTGGATGTCTACTTTATTTGCCTTGCCTTGCAAAGGCAGACTCTGTTCAAGTAGTAACGATAAAATAGTGTGGTTGGTGAAAGGGGCTTCAAACATAACCGTTAGCTATGGGAATCTGCTACTTTGAGCCCTTTCCTCACATTTGTCAGTGTGATTTCAAACTGTTTACAGGACCTAGTCCCCAATACAAAAGAGAATGATTCACATAGTTAATGAAGTTTGCAAATTTAAGCTAAAATGACTATTGTAGTTAGTTTTGTTAATGCTTGATAGCAGCCGACAGACTACAGTATACATTTATTGTCATCATACAGACAGGCCTTTGTGTAGTTTATCCATGACTGACACTGCATAGTAACTATCTAAGTTACTTAAAAAATCTGTTTGCATTTTCTTAGTTGGGTGTTGACGAAGTGAGTAGGGATGATGTAGCGTTTGGTGCACATTTTGCATGATGAAGTTGATGGTCTGAGACTTTGTGGATGGTGGACCCTGTAGGGTTGAGGATTACACACCTCTATTATTTTACCTATTATCCTAGAAAAAATATTGCTATACTTCTTGTGATTGTGAATTTGAGAGCTTTGAAGCTTTTTCTTGCTAACATAATCAATGGAGGTGAGAAAGGGATGAGATAGTTGGCTGTTGTAACTAATTTATTTGGAGGTGCTGTTGCTATTTCATTTAGCCAAGGCCATTTGCATGGTATCGATGTTGGAAGATGAACATATTTTGGACAGATGGAATGTTGCACGTTAAATTTCATGCATAATCCTGCTGTTAACACAATTCTATTATTTGGAATGTGGTTCCAAACATTAATAGTTTGCATCTTCTAATCAGGCAGCATAATGATATTTGTATACTCGAGGGGATATTCAGAGAGACCACAACAATGCAAAATACCATGAGACATTATCGATCTTAGTTGCCCGCCGTTCTGGAATGGGACCCCCAAAAAAAATAAAAAAATACGTTTTTTTACAAAGAAAAAAAAACCATATCCTGAGACTTAATAGACAACGGGCAACTAAATACAGAGACAATACGCGCAACTAAATGCTAAAAAATCTGGATCAGTGTGTGTCATCACAGTTTAAGACTGAGCATCGAGGCAGGTGTCAATATACGGATTTTGCTAGGATTCTGCAAAAAAATGTAGTAATCAGATAATCAGATTAAGGAACAGAATCAAGATACATAGCGTGGCTCAGACAACAATTCTATAGCTCCGATATATGTAATGTGGCAGATAGCGATTCTAGGAAAACTGTGAGCAGCAGTCAGAGAAGATAGCAATTCTAGGATCAACGTGTTTGTTAAAATCGATTTCTTTGTTTAAATTTACACACCATCGATTTCTAATCGATTTCTGATCTTTAGCGTCTCTCAATGCATTATAAAGTGTCCCTCAATATATTATCAAGAAGGAAGACCACGAAGAAGGAAGATCACGGCCAGCTTGATACCTGTTTTTTTTTTTTCTTTAAAAAAAAGTTTTGACCCAGTTTGTTTCCGAGCGGCCCAAAGGGTCGGTCGGAACGGGCTTCTAAGTTATTGATGTATCATTGCCAGATTTTCTTATTCAAAGACCACTATGAGATCTAACCGAAGCTTTTGTTCAGTTGGTGCAAAGTTGATGAGTGGACTTTGTCAACACATCATTCATTCCTTTGTATTCAGAATCAAGGCTGCTCCTACAAAATGTGAGTGCCAAATTTTGAAGTTGTCCAAACTTACCTATTTGTAATAATAGTGAAATGTGCATCTTTGATGGTCATGTGAGAAGATTGTCACTCTAACATAGAGCATGGCACATTGTGTAAGTGCTGCAAAGAACCGATGATACATTAGGATGTACTTTGTTCAAAATTTGAGTTTATTAATATGCAGATTATAATGAAAAAGTGCAAATTGGATCGTTCTCCAAATCGATGATGCAATGTGTTGGAAACCATATCCACTTCACAAGAACAAAATTTCAAGCTGAGCTTGGAACTTGGTGCCCTCATGGAAGTTGGGAGGTTCAACATTATACTAAAATGATTAGGTTCAAACTCTGATAGCTATACAATTTTGACCTAGTAATTGCATTTTGAGACTTGTCTATATCAAGCATGTACTTTGTTTGATCAAGACTCATATCTTGGAGCAAGGGGCCGCCTTCTTGAAAACTATAGGTGTTACATCAGGAAGGTGTGGTCCGTTTTGAACCTTGCTCAACTTTGTGATGAGTAGACTTACATTTTACCTACCAATTATGTTATGAAATGAAGAACCTACAGATTTAAGCAAGTTAGATGTGAAGAATATGCAAATAAATTCTCACTTTCATGTACATATGTCAATATCACATATGTGGAGCATGTTCCCACGTGTGAATAGTAAGCTTAGTAACTTGTTTCAAGAAGAAATGCATGATTAGATATAGATAACTAGGTTTAAACCTTTGAGTTTCACCAAGAACATGTCCTATTATCATGGCTTAAATCTAGGGCAACAAATGTCCAAGTGGTGCACCTCCTGAATTGAGTCATATCAAGAGGTACTTTGTGGACCAATCACATCTTTGAGGTCACCACATGCTAAGGTCGGGTCAATACCCTAATTTTGGCCAGCCCTAAGTTGGAACCACACGCTCCCACTTTATGTAATCATTTTTAAACTCATTGTACATAACTTTTTGAAAGATAGAATTTTTGGTTGTCAAAATCTCCTCTTGTAGAAACCCAAGAGCAACAATTTTCTCTCTCTAGAATTCCTTGGAATCTCAATTTTGGTTAAGGCAAATGCAAACACTTAGTTTTTTCACGTGTGGACTTGAGCTCTTGCCTTGAATCAAAGCTAGTTAGATTGTCACTAAAATCCGAGTTTGTGCACCATAATTTTAATAGTGTGCAATCTCACATGCATGTAGGTCTTTGTAGATCTTTTCATGATTTTTAAATGCAAGTTTTAACATTAAATTGGCCATGAAAAATTTATTGCTTTTGCATGATACTTCAATAATTTTTTTTTGAACACTTGGTGCTTGTGATTGTTTTGGCACTTTTGGTGATGAGTATATTGTATCATCTATGTTTCGATATTCTTGTTAAATTTGTACCTTTACTGAAATGAGTTGTCAAAGGATGCAATTTATTATTGAATGATGATCATTTACGTAATAGGGCGGATGGGAAAAGAATTTGGATTTGTGGATGGGCGAAACTTTGTATCCTCAAGATGCTAACACTCTATGGTAACCTAAGTTTTGCTCAACAACTCAATCAGTTGTATGGGTGTGCCATTGGCATAATGGTTTAATATAATATTGTGAGAGGTTGTAGAGGTATTGAAATTTATTTTAATGCAGAAAAGTTGATTTCTAGATAATGATGTTGATTGCATCTTTTTGCATTGTCATGAGAAAGATTATATTTTGCAAAAGACATTGTAGGAGAGTGCAGATCTTCAAACAAGTCATGAATCATTACAAAAGCCTATAAAGGATTCAAAAGCGAGTTTTATCAAATGGAAGTTATATTGCTTCGATTCATTTTGAATCAACAATTATTGAAAGATGTGGAGTTGTTCTCAAAGAAGGTGAAAAACAAAAATGAAAGTGACAAACTTGCAAAGGATATTCATAATCTTTTATAGGGAGATTATTTAAATAAAAGTATTCATGCATTCAAGTCAAGTAAGCTCTTGAGCAATCCCCCCCCCCCCTTTTTCACTTAATATGACATATTTCTAAGGAGATTTGAATAATCTCTCCTCTATTTGATTTTATTGTGGATCTGCATTGGTTGCACATTGAAATATGAAGACAAGGCCTCAATTGGAAAAAAAAAACACAACCCTAAGTTATATATTGATAAAAATATCAACTGAATCAATGTTGATGAACAATCGAAGTAGTTGCATTAAGTCAAAAAGTGCAGAGACATAATGATCGACATGCAATTTCTGTTAGAAGTTAAATATAGTTCAAGGAGCTTCTAATTGTGTTGGGATAAGTATAGAACTATATGTTACAATATGTAAGCTTGTCAAGAACACATTGAGA
Organism: Diphasiastrum complanatum; assembly: GCA_029204225.1. Taxonomy (NCBI): domain Eukaryota; kingdom Viridiplantae; phylum Streptophyta; class Lycopodiopsida; order Lycopodiales; family Lycopodiaceae; genus Diphasiastrum; species Diphasiastrum complanatum. The sequence continues at coordinate 46,929,592 of CM055093.1, forward strand.
AATTACCCGTTTCATGACCATTTCTTTCACGAAAATCCTTAAACATAGGAATAGGAATGCATAAGATTATAAGTGTTCCATTTCATACAAAAGAGATATAGCAAACCCAAGAAAGATCAATATATTAATTTCATCGAATCAAACACATAATTTGTTGATGTAAAATGAATGAATGAGATTTATGATATAAAACATAAAAGACGAATGGTAAGATAGTCATAGTCCTTTAGCTAGATGAGTTGAAAATTGTTTGAGGGCAAAAGATGGAGAGGGCTAGTATAACACTCAATGAATGGTGCACTTGGAGAATCAAGAAATCAAGGAGCTTTCAATTTTAATCGGAAAAATATATATGGTGGTTGGGAGAAGATGAAATAAGTTTTTGTTATCAATGAAGAAATAAAACATCGATGCATTCTTCACTATATGCTTCAATAAGGTCTAGATGATCAGTGCCACAATTAAGGAGATGTCATATAGAGATTTCATGATAGATGAAACTGGAGGATCCAATTGCATTTTTTTGAAATGCAATGAACTTATCTTTTGAGAGGACTATACTTCCATACTCACGTATATCGACTGAGGCCAGTTGAGGACAATCTTGCTCACTTAACAGGCATTCATCTCCTTTGTCATCCATGCAAGACACCAACTTGTCACTCTTAAATCTATCATGTTTGAAAATTCCCAAATTGCACTTGACAAAGCATATAAGATCTCATCTTCATGATATTAAAAAAGAAAACATATTTACAATGAAGTATTATATACATTATTATTGATAAAATACTTTGGTAAATTTAAAAAAATACTTTGAAATTAAGATCACTTGATTTTTTTAAACAAAGAAAAAGGCACTCCAATAAATTCAAATCACTCTCCTTATCAATTGTATCTAAGGAAAAGTGACTAATATTTGTGTGGGAATAATGATAAATAGAGGTGGAAACCTCAACTTCTTCAAAATTGAAAGCTTTTATCTCATCTAAAATTCGTAGAATAAAATAAAGACAAAGCCTATTTGATATTTAAAAAATCTACACTTTCTTTTACAAAGATTGCAAAAACTACAATTTTTGTATTGACCTAAATTTTGGTATGCATCCTATTAAATTTTGTTGTGATGTTGATCAAAATGAATAAGATCATCGAAATCCATGAAAGATAAATGACCAAATAGTTAAAATTCACTTAAAACAGAATCACAGATCATGAAACACAGTAATACCCACATAGAAAGCACTCTCCCACACCAAGCTCACCCACATAGAAAGCACTCTCCCACATAAGCTCACATAGCAACTGAATATTTGAAAATCAAAATACATTGTACATATAGCTTTATTTTTGGCAACCCATCTACAAACATTGACCAAATAAGTGAGCATAATTCTCTATCTTTTTTTGAAAATTTGTGATTGAAGTTTTGCAACCAACCATCTTGTATGGGAGCAGAATGCTCTATTTCTTTGCATGAAGAAATACATTTGAAATCCTTGTTGCCAACGATCTACTATGGAAAGGATTATGAGCTATTCTAGAGAGCAGAATCATGCTCACTCTCTGCTCTAGACCCGTGCTACCTCTAGCTCATTCCAAGACAAAATCAAGTGCCAATATTGAGAGCATAGTCCATGTCAAAGTTGGCAAACTATTGACAACACTAAGCTATAACACTCTGTGGAAAAAAAATAGCTTGAAACCATTGCTGGCAGCCATAGATTTGAGGCAAATGCTCTGCTATATATGCATAAGTATCTACTTCCCAGATTAGCACCTGTGCAACAAGAGGCAAAACCAGAACCAGCACCAATGGATCCAATGGGCCAACCCATGCACCTTGCTGCCAGCACGTTCATGAATTATTTCATGTCATATGATCACACTTCTATGCAATTCTCTGAGCACGCATAACTTGTTGTTGAGTGCACTCTATGAGGCAAGAGAAGGTTGATCGCGATCTATCAGGGCACTCCATCACTACCTGCAAATCATTTTTAGCAGCACACTCTTATCAATCAACAACCTTCCAAAGCGTAGCCAGGAATCGGCCAGTAGAAGAAGCAGCAAGCAAAGATAACGAAGAAGAAGAGGAGGAGCGACAGGCCAGACAAGAGGTTGAAGGACGAAAAAGAGAGGAGGCCCTTAATATTAGGGATCCCTTATAAAAGGGGGCCCAAGGTTTTCTTTTCAAAGTACAAACTTTTGAAACAACGACAACTAGAGCAAATCTTGGACCCAAGCTAGGCCACCCCTTTATCATATTGAGGTACTTTTTTTTTTTTCTTTTCATTTTTGACTTATTAAATCATCTTGAATGGTTTTTGTGATCTTAGAAATGGTGTTACAATTGCTAACGTTTTTTGATTACATGCATGGAAGATGTTTGATTGCATAGCCTTGAAATGTACTAGTTCTCACCGTTTGAGGTTTACCAAGAAGTATGATAATGTTTAGTACCCATTGTGTTACATACCTATGTAACTACCAGTATTTTAGACCCCTATTGGTCCATTTAGTGTTGGGGGCTAAATAGCAAGTTATCCTTGGATAAGGAGTACCCTTAGGATTAAGGCAGACGCTTTAGATTAAGGTACTAGTGTCCTGGGTTAAGGGTAGGTAGGTGTCTATGCCTTGGATGGAGGTAGAGAGGTGTTAGAAAGTCATTGGATGACTATTTTTCTAAACCTTGGGCCTCAACCTTGAACCATATCACTTTAATGGTCTAGGACCAAAGTATACATGCACAACTTGGACAATGGGACCTAGTAGGAGGGCGCCCTTCTAAATTGAGCGGGGATGGAACTCCATAGGGCACTGGAGGCGACCATGGGCCATCTATATGAAGGTACTAGGGCGCCGATTGGGAGGAGGAGATATCTCTCTTGTTTGCTTTGCTTATGCTCTAGTGTTGCTACTAGTGTGTAGAGTGTTTTCTTGTGGTAGTATGCTTAGGGTTTGGATCTTGCTTATCGTATGGGACATAAGTAGGGTTTGGATCTTGAGTATGCTATGGAGTGTTGTGGTATGATTGTGATTTGTTTATGGTTAGCAAGGGGGTGCTAGATAGGTCTTGCTTGGAGCTTGGATCTAGCTATGGTTGGGTGGTGAATACTTGAGGCCAACTTGTGATCTATCTTTGTGTTTAAAGAGTAGGGACACAGGTGGAGGAGAAATCCTTGGAGGCTTGCAGATCCTTACTTGTAGGTGGAGGCATCCTAGCTTGGAGCTGGGGAGCATCTTGAAGCTTGTAGGTTGATTGGAGGACATTTGGAGGCTCTACCTTGAATTTGGAGTACTTCCTCACCTCTACTTGTCAAAGTGATATCAGAGCTAGATAAAGGATGATAACCTTTCTCACCTTCTTCAAGTTCTATTAAGATCAACAACTAAATTTTTTTTTGGGGAATATTATTGGCTTTTCTAGTTGTAGGAAGCTTGTAGTTGAAGTACCCAATGAATCTAGTTCTCTTTGGAGGAGAGTAGTGATGCTTATAGAATTGTTTAGGGACTGATTCTTGATCATGTTAGAGAAGTTTTAAAGTAGGCTTTGGATTTTTAAAAGTTCCGAAAAAAGATTTGTGGGATGGTTAGAGTAAGTCTTCCTCTACATACACAAACTTTTTTTTGCAAAAAGATTGATTCTAGCTATGTGTTTTGGATCAAAACTAGTGTTTTTTTTTGGCATAAATGAAGTGTTCGAAGTTCTGATTTTCATTTTAAAGTTCTGTTTTTTAGACCTATAAATTTGAAAATCAAATCTGAAAAGTGAAGTTTTCATCCAAACTTCATTAGTTACACCTTTCTATCTCCTAGTTTCATGAAAATGGCAATGTAGGAAGGGAATGGTAGTGTAACTTTGTGCATAAAACAAGTTTTGAAGTTCTGTTTTTTGTCATTATGAAGTTCTGATTTTCAGATCTATACATCTGAAAATTGAAGTTTTCATAAAGCTTAATTAGTTTTCCATTTCTATACACTAGTTTCATGGATTTGTAGATCTAGAATAGTACTTTGTTAATCAAACAATAAAGTGTTTCCTGGAAGATTTTTTTGTTATACACAGATTTAGTACTCCCTATTATGTAAACATTAGCTTGGATTAGTTAATTGAAGTTTACATAAGGATTTGGTTTTCATTCTTGCTTTGGATTAAGGCAAATGTAGCTTGTTGTTGTTTTTCTCACAATTGCATGATTTTTGCAAGCTTTTTTAGGGATTATTTTCTACCACTTTTAGATGACTATGAACACTTCCAAAAGTTGAGTCATCTAACCATGAATAAAGGTTTGGGACAATTTATTCAAGAATTTCATGAGTACCTGAATCCACTTTATAGTGACATTCCGCCTAAGGTACAAATGTTAATGTTCATTGATGGGTTACCAAAATATTATCAAGTGGATGTTCGTAGAAACCATCCAAAAACCCTAGAAGATGCTATTAGGGCTGCAAAATACTTTGATGACACACCTAAGCCACCTAGGGGTCAACAACCTAATGAGCAGAAAAAAGGTTTTCAATTTAAGAGGAAGGACTAACACCTCTCTAGGTTTCATACCTCCATCCAAGGCATAGACACCTACCTGCCCTTAACCAAGGACACTAGTACCTTAATCTAAGGCACCTACTCTTAATTCTAAGGGTACCTCTTATCCAAGGGTAACTTGCTACTTAGCCCCCAATTCTAAATGGACCAATAGAGGTCTGAAGTACTGCTCATTATATAGGGATGTAACATTCCTTTCCCCTAAACTTAAATTTTTCCTTGTAGGAAAAATTTTGAAAAATTCTTCTGGAGATCAGCCTCCTTTACTCAGGTATCCTCCTCTTCTGATTTTCCCCTCCATCTTACTAGAAATTCCCGAAGCACTCTACTCCGTAGAGTCCTCTGCCGGCTATTAACAATCGCCTCAGGTTCAGGTGGTCCACTCACGGACTCATCACGAAGAAGTTCTACTAGATCTTCCACAAGGACCAGGGTCTCCCCAACCCCCAACGAGAGTTTCGACTTAAATAACCTCAAAAGCACCGCAATACCTAGGCGTCAACTTTGCACACTTAATAGTTTTCAAGCCCCTAGAGTGACTAGGGACTCTCAAAAACACCTAGTCGTTGACCATGAATACCTTGTGCTTCCAAGATAGATCAGCATAGTGCCTTGCCCTATCTTGGAAACTTATTATGCTATCTTTAGCCAATTGTAACATTTCTTGCATATCCGCAAGGAAATCAACTGCGACTTGCACCTGTACGTTTTTCATGCCAACACTAATTGGTGATCGATGTTGAAAACCATACATAGGCATGAAAGGGCTGAATCCGGTCGCTGATTCCACTAGTGGAAGGTACATATGTTCGAATCATATCCTTCATCGTCTGATTGGTCCTTTCCGTTTGACCGTTTGATTCTGGATAATCTGTAGAACTCGTACTTAAAGTTGTTTCCAACTTTTCAAATACTACTTGCCAAAAATTCCCAGTGAATTTTGGGTCATGGTCACTGACAATATCGCAAGGCAGCTCGTATAGTCAAAAAAGATTCTCAACAAACAGTTGTGCTAGTTCTGAAGCGTTAACAATAGTTTTCGTTGGGATAAATTGAGCAAACTTTGTAAGTCTGTCAACAATGACCCAAATCGAATTGTGGCCCTTCCCTGTACATGGAAGCCTGACCACAAAATCCATAGATATACTTTCCCACTTTCTGGTAGGAATGTCTAAAGGATGTAATAGGCCACTAGCTTTTAGCCTCTCTGCTTTATTTAACTGGAACTTAGTACATTTAAGTACATAGGCCTCTACCTGACTTTTCATCTTAGGCCACCAAAATTGCCTTCGAACTAAGTCAAGTGTTCTTTGTATATCTGGATGTCCTGCGCATGGACTATCATGACACTCATGCAAGATCTGGGCGCTTACAGTGTCATTCTCCGATACACACACCTTTTCTTTACAAAATAAAATCTTGTTTCGAATTAGAAAATCCATTTCAGTCTTTCCCTGATTCGAGGAATGTTGCAGACCTGAATTGACCCCCAAAAGTACTTGTTGCCAATACCTTCCAAAAAAGGGATCGGACTCATATAGTCCTTGAAGAGACTGAAACAACCTCGGTTCTATAACAATAAAGCACAACTGATTAACTTGCCTCCCCTTTAAATCTGTAGCATCATAGAAATATCGAAGAGTCTGATGATCTGTCAAAATTTTAAATCTGGCTCATACAAATAATGTCGCCAAATTTACAAGGAATGAACAATTGCAAACAGTTCCTTCTCATAGGTACAATACCTAGGCTAAGCAGGATTGAGTTTCTTGCTTTCATAAGCCACATGATGTCCATCCTGCATCAAAACAGCTCCAATAGCATAATCACTGGCATCAGTCCTAAGCACAAAAGCTTTATTAGGATCACCAATGATTAGTATTGGTGCCGAAGTGACAATTTTCTTAAGCAACTCAAAACCATTATTCATATCCTCCGTCCACCCACTAGTGGACTCTTAGCCCTCCAGCTTAGTTTCTTATAGCCTTTCAAGGCCTGGGTAAGGGGAAATGCCAATTGAGCAAATTGGGGAATATGCCGACAAAAAAATCCTACAAACCCCAAGAAAGACTTGATTTCTCAAATTGTGGTGAGAATAGGCCAATCAATAACCCTCGGTCGGCCTCAATCTCCACTCCCCGTTCGGAAATCTTATGCCCCAAGTAGGACAATTTCTTAGCAAAAAAGTTACACTTAGACTCCTTGGCAAAGAGCTTTTCCCTTTTTACGATGTCCAAGACAATCCTAAGATGTTCTTTATGTTCCGCCAAAGTCTTACTGAACACTAGGATATCATCTAAGAATAGCACTACGAATCTTTCCAAATATGGCCTAAACAAATCGTTTCATCATCTGTTGGAAAGTTGCCGGTGCATTGGTCAAACCAAAAGGCAACACCAAAAATTTGTAGTGACCAAAGCGAGTCTGAAACCCGGTTTTTTGTATATCTTCTGCCTTAATGCATATATGATGGTAGCCCGATCTTAGATCTATCTTGGTAAAGTACCCAACACCACTAAGATAGTCAATTAGATCATCCATTCGCGGCAGTGAATATATATTCTTAGCGGTTACCTTGTTCAATTTCTTATAGTCGACGCAAAACCTTAGAGTTCCATCCTTCTTGGCAACCAGAACCACTAGTGATGCCCAATGAGACTTACTAGGTTGTACCCACCCCTTTTTCAGGTAATCATGTAAATGTCTACTTACCTCAGCCTCTTCCGATGCACTCATCCTATAAGGACGCTGTGTGATTGGAATTGCTCTAGGTATTAGGTCAATTTTATGATCAATTGTCCTTTCTGGTGGTAAACCTATGGGAAGGTCTAAAAAAACATCATTGAATTCTTGCCTAAGTTCATTATAGGCTTCAAATTATGTAGTGTTCTCACTGGGTATATTCATGGCATTTATGTGAAGTTCTTCATCATTGCATCAAATGATATCATTATGAAAACATAAATAAACTTTAAAATCAAAATTCTTCATAATAGAATTAAGTTCCTATTTAGAATAAGGGTTAACATTTTTAGTGTCAACACTTAAAGTAGCCATGATCTTAATTAAAGAATTCTCATGCATAAAAGATAAAGATTTTTCAACAAAATCAATTCTCAATGACTTGTTCTTATCAAAATGCCATTGTTGCCCGAGAACAATATCTACATTAGCTAATGCAACCGCATGGAATTCTAGTTTTTCAAAATAATCCTGAATGTGCAATTCTACATCAAGAACAACAAAATCCATCAAATCGGAATCACTTCCTAATGCCATTGTCACACGGTATTTTTTATCACTTTTTCAGGTAGGAAGGTTTAGCGTCTACACCAAATTCACATTAATAAAGTTATGAGTGGATCTCGTGTCAAAAAGAACATTAACAGCTTGATCATTAACCTTAACTCTAATGCAAATAAAGTCATTAGGTCCAAAAACTAAAGAACTAAGGAAACAAACATCCATCTCATTACTTTGAGATAGATTATCTTAGGTTGAAGCTTGTTTTTTGAACTCAATGGACAATTTAGAAGGGCGCCCTCCTACTAGGTCCCATTGCCCAAGTTGTGCATGTATGCTTTGGTCCTAGACCATTAAAGTGATATGGTTCAAGGTTGAGGTCCAAGGTTTAGAAAAATAGTCGAAGCTGTTAGTGAAACACATCCCAATTTCAACAATCCTAAGAAAACCAAGAAAAACTTTAAAAACCATCAAGGTGGCATTGATAAAGCTGAAGCTCGTAAGAAGAACTCGTGCTTCAAGTGCAATGGCGAGGGTCACCTTGCACGTGATTGCACAACTCCACAAGAAAGGAATTCAAAGAGTCATAGGTTATGGAAGGAGTCTCTTGACCTTCCATAAGCCTATGGAGGTTCTTGAAAATTCTTTAACTCCCCTAGGCTTCTCTCTCTCTCATTGGATGGGCATGGAACTCCATAGTATATGAGGGTAGTAGGCCGCCCATTGGGAGGAGGAGAGATCTCTCTTGTTTGCTTTGCTTATGCTCTAGTGTTGCTACTAGTGTGTAGAGTGCTTTCTTGTGGTAGTATGCTTAGGATTTGGATCTTGCTTATGGTATGGGACATAAGTAGGGTTTTTGGATCTTGAGTATGCTATGGAGTATTGTGGTATGCTTGTGATTTGTTTATTGTTAGCAAGGGGGTGCTAAATAGGTCTTGCTTGGAGCTTGGATCTAGCTATGGTTGGGTGGTGAATACTTGAGGCCAGCTTGTTATCTATCTTTGTGTTTAAAGAGTGGGGACACAGGTGGAGGAGAGATACTTGGAGGCTTGCAGATCCTTACTTGCAGGTGGAGGCATCCTAGCTTGGAGTTAGGGAGCATCTTGAAGCTTGTAGGTTGATTGGAGGACATTTGGAGGCTCTACCTTGGATTTGGAGGACTTTCTAATCTCTACTTGTAAAAATCTGGAAAAAATCACAGTTTACTGCTTATTGTTTGCATTGCTAAGGAGCTGACGTAACATAGACGGAGAAGGCTATTGCTGGTTGAGAGTTAAAATTTTTCGTACAAATGTCTTTCAAGTAGCATATCGTAATGGGTTTACTCAAGTTTTATAAGGCTCCTTGACTGCTTGATAGTTAAGAATGCTTCTTGGTTTCCAAGAAAAGGCTCGAACTTGAGACCAAAGAAACTTTGGATGTCAAGCTAACCAATTGAGCCAACTCCCTTGGGTTTTGATAGTTAAGAATGGAATCATTAAGAGCAGAACCCATTATTTGGATGCTATTCATCAATTAAGAGTGTGCGACTATCTTTTATGATAACACCATATCATTGTCAACCCTCTTGAAACACAGAGACGGCTTTATACTTGACGAGAGTGAGCTTCTCAATGATCCACTTTTTTTGTCATGTAGAATCCTATGTTAGGGAAGAGTAGGCTGATTCTAGTTCTATGAGTATCGAATTATAGTGACATACATATGCATAGAAGCCAAACTCCAAAAGTATGTTGTAAGTCTATTACTGGCTTCGTCACAAACCGCGAATTGATACTGCGAAAATATCCATAGTTGCCATGTTTTATCCAATGAGTATGAGCCCTATGTTGTGTACCTATTATAAAATACTATGGCACACTTGGCCAATCCAAGGAGATTTTGTCCTATGTTGAGAATTGTAAGTTGGGGATCAGTAGATATAATTGCTTTAGACACAACCCTAAGATTCATCACTACTGGTGATCTTGCATTAGAAGTTAATCCTGAAGTATCTCACATACGAGCTACATTGTACATCCGGTTAAACCAACACTAGTTTTTGCTAGTTGTCAACGTCATTCAGCTACACAACATTCTCCAAGCCACTTTAGGGTTCAAATGATGAGGTTAGAATATCAGTTCCTACCGTTGCCTGGCGACGTGTGTCAGTTGATCTGAGGAGAGATCCCCCGCTATCATTTTTACACCACAGAATTCCATCACAACTTACATCCTGGTGATATTCTAATTAGAGTACAACACTGCAGAGACTACAATTACCTTGAAATATATGAATTTTGGACTGATGGGTCTTGGCATGCTACATCTACGCGATACGTTGAAGGAACACGATCATTTCCTAGGATTTCAATTTTTGATTAGCCAGTTCAATCACCTAGATCAACCAATAGTATCCGTAAAGACCCATAATACGAGTCTAGGAGCAAAATTAGAAGAGCTTTATTTCAACATCTTGAGTTGATCTTGGAGACTTCATGTGAATACTTTGTCGAGGATTCTGCTTATAGCCCTAGCATAGAAGTGAAAATGATCTAGACATTCGAGCTGTGAACCTCCTCGGTTACAAATCCCATAATAGTTAGGATCGTATTAGGACTAAACGATTTCTGATCCAGAGTCCTCCAAGGTTTGGTTAGATCCTACCTATAGATCATAGACCTCTGACGATGACATATCACAATATTTTTTCCAATAACATAGATCGGTAACTCCTTAGATGGTTGGACCCCTTAGATACTATCCAGTACTACGCATTCAGGGATGGATGTCGATAACATTCATTACATTCGTTGCATGACCGATGCTACATCTACACGATACGTTGAAGTAACACAATCATTCTCTAGGATTCCAATTTTTTATTCGCCAGTGCAATCACCTGGATCAACCAATTGTGTCAATAGATTACCATAAAACGAGTCTAAGAGAAGAATTAGAAGAGCTTTATTTCAGCATCTTGATTTGATCTTGGAAACTTCAAGTGAACACTTTGTCGAGGATTCTGCCAATAGCCCTAGCATAGAAGTGAAATTATCTAGAAGTCCGAGTTGGTGGATCTAAACTGAATCTCCTCAGTTAGAATCCCCATAAAGGTTAGCATCCTTCCACACATCTAACTCAGTCACATCAAGAGTAGGCATCCCCCAGAATAGAGAGCAGTACCACGAACATGCAGTACCTAGCAGTTTTTTCTGTTGGAAATTAAGCCCACAGTTGTCTCCTTGGTGAATGACTAATTTCTATTTCATAATTCTTCTTGCATGTTTATTGATCATTGATCTAGGGTCAGGTGAAACCAACTTTGATTCTACGTCTTCTCATCTGATACCTGCAGGGATCACAAACTTAGACAGCCAATTTATTTGAAGAATGTTTACAATGGGCTTCCGGCTGATCTCCAGCAAGGGGTAACCAATCCTGTCATAATTTCAAAGTTCAGATGTCAAATTTAATAACTTGAAGTCATTGAAGAAATGGCCATCTTCAACGACTTCCACAAAACTTGCATTTAGAACAAGTCTACAGAAATACATTACTTTTTCAACAATCTGCAGAAATACACTATGTTTGCAACAGCTTCTTGCATAGTTCAAAAGCTTAACTATTTTTAACACACCTTCAGCTCTTTGCGAAAAATACGAAGACAGAGAAAATTTTTGAAGGTCATCTATTTTCATGCGTTAAGCTGTTTTAAAGACATCGTTCTTTTTAGGGCACCTTCGGCTTCTCGCAAAAAATACGAAGAGAGAGAAAATCTTGAAGGTCGTCTCAAATAAACGAGGAACGTTCCAGCAACATCCTCGTCCGCATCAACGATGCTAAATTATTGATCGTATATATACTGTGTATAGTTGTCACAAAAGTCATATACTTTCAAGTACAACGACTTTTTCAATTAGGTGACAAGCATTCAATGTAATTAATACACGGATGAAGTCTATAAATAGATCATCCAAGCACAAATTACGGGTTGCTCCGTCCATGAGACGCATTTTTGAGCCTCCCAATTACGCCGTCATTTTTTGTTGTAATTGCTATTTGTATTGTGCTTCAGTGTAATATAGCAGCAGCTTACTTTTATCTGTGTACAACGTAGATGAATGCATGTTGTGATTGAATGCACTTTTAATGCTGTTTGATCGTGCTTATTTACTCACTCTGATCAGAACACGGACGTCTAAGACTCCTCAATTTCTGATCAGACGATGGCCGTCTTTGATGCTTGAGGAACTCGCGATATCATATTGCTCTTCATTTATTTCAGAACTATATTTCACATTGAATCTGATTTTAGTAGCGCCACACACAAACCATCTCTAATCTCTTCGGTGGACTGTACTCTTATTTTAGAGTATGAATTAATCTTTAAGATCCTGTTGGGCAATAAGAACACTTGAAATTGTGATTGCATTTAGCATAAGCTGTCTATTAGACTGTTTTTGCACCTCGCAGCCGATTAGAATGGGAGAGTTGTTCCACAATATTCCTGCTCTCTTCTCCGTTCGCGTTCTTCTATCTCCCTTGCCCCATCATTTTATAGATGCAAAAGTTGAGTAGCAAATTTGAGTAGCCATTCATCTTCCAACGATCATATCTCTAAGGGCTTGGAAAACGCTCATTGACCTGACTGCATGGGGTAATTAGGACGACCCTCGAGATTGGAAGCGGCGTTATCCTAATCACTCGCATAAGGGCAGTGTGGGCCCTTCCCCATTGGGGATCTTCTGACGGGACCAATCCCTCGACGGAAAATCCGACCAACCATATGCATTGGACCTAAGATGTCACTATGTACTTGAATGTCAATCATGCCTTTAGAAGTATGTATGTGATCAAACTTAAATGGTTTCCCAGCATGCTTCCTTATATTATATCTTTCACAAATAGGATGATTAGCATTGCTAAGTCTAAATCATGTGTTAGATTTTTCTTAGAAATTTGCACAATACTATTCTAATTAATGTGACCTAGTTTATAATGCCAAAGTAGGTCTTTAGTAATTGAGGTGGTAGTGGTCAAGGCTTGGAAATCAAAAGAATAGACTTGACTCAAGTTATATATGTAATATTTTCAGGTCCAAGAACCTTCATAGAACCATCAAATATTTTGTAGCAATTAGAATCGAACTTTAATTTATGTCCTAAGTCTACTATCCTACTACTAGACAATAAATTCTTTTGCAGACCAGGAATGTAAAATACATTAGAAATGGGTTTCCCTTCTCCATTATGGGAATGGAGCTTAACTTTAGTGGGTACTATTATCACCTAGATGGACATACTTGTTGGTGACATTTGGTTGGTATTGTTGAACCACTCCTTGTGCAATGTCATATGTTGTGTAGCTTAAGATTCCAAGTACCAAAACTTGTCTTCATCCAATTTTGCCACATTCTATCTTTGATCTTCAATAACTATGTTGCCTCCAAAATATTTACTTGCTATTGATCACCAGTTTTCTATTGTTGCTGCTTCTTAAATTTCAAGATTTTGCAATCTTGAATGTTATGGTTGGTCATCTTGTAGTACTTGCAAAACATCTTGGCCTTGGAAGGTGAGGTCTGCTCTTTCATTTGTTATTTTTTATGGTTCTTCTTCTTCATCATCTTCTGCTTTTTGAAGCCTTTCTTAGAATATAAGGATTGATTCTCTAAGTTGGTAATTGTTGTTGAGTCTCTCCTCCTCGTTTCTTCTTGTAGCAACATTTACTCGACTATCATATAAAGTAGATAGATTTGATAGTACTGTTATTACTGCATCCGAGTCTTGGACATTAGATCCTATTGTAGCCATTTGTTTAAGTAGGTTCTTATGGTTCTTCAAATGATCAATCATCAATTCATTCTATGAAATCTTTAATGAGATGAAAAGTTTACATAGAAACAACTTAGCTGAAACATCTCTAACATCATGGAGAGTGTTTAAAAATAACATACTTTCGTAGATGTTTGGGTTTTGGAACATGACCTAGAAATGAGTCTTTAATATTCAAGATCAATAAGGCAAAGGCTTTGTCATCCTTTACTTTTCACTTTATAATGTTTGTTGGTCACAATTAGAGGTTTTTTTATGACTTTCCATAGTTCTTTAGCCAATAGGATGACTTTCATTTTGAATCTCCATGTCCTGTATAACAGAATCAGAATAATTTCTGACATGGATAGCCGGTCACTCCAGTTGTATGTGTTTATTAGTTACGCTACGTCATTTTGGACGTGGTCGTTTCAAGTAATTAATAATCATATGAGAGCTCAGACCTATAATTGGACATAGGAGCATGGTGAATGACTGTTTTAATGCAAGAATAGGAGGTCAATAGCTCAATAAAGGTTGCATGGGGATCCTAAGGAGAATATTCTCTCCTCTTGGAGAGAATATATCCTATGGAAACTCGCCCATCTCCCTATTGGGAATTCAATTTCTTGAGCCAGTTTCTCCTCTCCTCTCTTGTGTTCTTCATTGTGGCTTGGGGGTGGATTGGTTACGGTATTGACTAGCCTCTCCATATTGGTTGGGTGGTTCATGCTCCACAGGTGTTCTTTTGGTTTGCATGTGACAGGATTCTTGAAGATCTTTTCTTGGCAATCATTATAGTGGTATTAGAGCAAGGTTCACATCAACCAGGAGGTGGGGCTTGAGGATCTTGGATTTTTGCAATTTCTTTGGTGTGCCTCTTTGCTTATTCTTCCGGGTGGTGGAATTCAATTTCAAGTAGGTGGCTTCTCAGATCTTTGGTGTACTTTCATCCTAAAGATCATAATTGTAGACTTGCTCCATGAATTTTGATGAAAATCATAGGATTTTTGATGATTTTAGTGAATTTTCACCTAGAATTGAAGTTTTTCGCTTGGAATTGTCATACATATTGGTGTAGTACGTTTTCTAGATTGTACTTGTTGTTTTACAGTCATTAATGATTGGATCTAATGATTGCATGGTGTTTGAATAGTCAAAAGGATGATTAGATAGTGATTTTGGACCAAAAATTGGGGTTTTTGGACCATAAATGGGCTATAGAATCCATATTTGACTAAAATCAAAATTTTTAGTGCTTGCATGCAATGGATTTACAGGAATTAGGATCATATTGCTTTTATTTGTGGATTTATCCCACAAATAAGTAACCCTATTACTTTACGGCTGAATGAGGCCCATTGCAATTGTGTTTGCATAGATGAAATTATTACTTCACACTCTCTCTAGTCTAACCAAAGCTTGGGTTCGCTTGGTTCCCTAAAATCCCAAAGATTGGACTACAACCTAAGGATGATGAGCCATCTAGTCATTAAAATGCTTCTCTAGTAAAAAGTTCATAAAAAATAACTAATGTTTCAATAAATAGCACACAATTTTCTTAAAGGTTTATCAATACTCTATGAATAATGTTTTGGGTCCAATACAAGCAATACATATGGTGTGACACAAGATTTGCAATGGGTTCATATGGAGTTAATTTGCAACCAATTTGTGTGTGCCGAAATAAGGGCATGGACACATACTCATAACTAGTATTGGCAAAGCGCTACCATTTGTAGGCATGAGTATAGTTTAATAATATCGTCCATGCTCTTATTTTGCACTGATTATGAGTGCTTATTATAGGTTGCAAATATATATATATATATATATATATATATATATATATATATATATATATATATATATATATATATATATATATATATATATATAGAGAGAGAGAGAGAGAGAGAGAGAGAGATGTTAAAAATTCACAATTCTAGCTTGACTAGTTTTGGTCATATGACTTGTAAATAGTTAGATGGTCATGATGTGGCTTGTCACACGTGCCAAATAGCATAGGATTCCATTCATAAGGATGTTCTCAAGTAGACCTAAGTATTAGAACCTTTGGAATGAGTCCAAATTATGCTTAGATACAAGGGAGAAAAAATAGGAGCTATTTTTGGTAATTTTTGCATTGTTGAGGGATCTCCAAGATTCCAACCCTAACTTGGTAGGGATGAAAGATCCACCAAAATTAGCATTAGGGATAGATTTAGGGCTACTCATACCTGCCCAAAACCGTGATGGATCATGTATATATAGGTGATGATATCTCACCAAAATCAATCAAGCAATTTCATGTTTTTTCTCTCATAATGGTGCAATTGCTCTCTATGTTCATAATTGTTTGAGTACTTGTGATTACTAATGATTATAGGATTGAATGTAGGTCTGGTGTACAGTACTCAGACTGTGGGAGGCCGTACTTTCACACATGTGAAGCCTTCTTCAAGGATTTGGGCCATTTAGTGAGGTTCAAGCATAGATTTTTGATGGATTTTGATGGTTCAACTTGTGCTAATCTTATGAAATCATAATCTATTGTTTTCCTCATCATTTCAAGTGTTTTAGGATCCTTATTTGCTGTAATTTTTACATGGTATCAGAGCCTAAAGGCTGAAATGAACTAAATCCTTGGTTTTCATTCAATTTGATCACAATTTTTGATCTAAATCTTGTGTAGATTGGATCTTAGCATCTAGTATTGATTCTAGAACTCAAAGTGAGTCAAATACATTGGAGATTGGTGTTGTGTGACTTCATTTGCAGGTGTTTAGGTGTCTAAAACCAGAGGCAAAGTTGAATTCAATTCACATTACCAAGATAGCAAGTTTTGCTTGCTCCAAGCATTGATTTCTAAGCGAGTTTTGGAGGTGATTTCATAGAGGAGGCTTTCTAGCATTCAAGGAGAGGGAAGATCAGAGTTTTGGGGACTCTTCAAGGCTGTTCTAAGGTGTAGTAGACACCTCCTAAAGTGATTTAGGTTCAGTCCAACCATTGCTTGACTTATGCACCAAATTAGATCAATTTTTCATCAATTTTGATCATTTTTTGCTTGTGATTGGATAGTAGATTGTGTTGCATCCTCATTAAGTTCCATTTAGATCTTTTACAAGTGATTTTGGAAGTATATTAGGTTGCTGAAATTCACTCTTGATCAGATCATTTGGAAGCTTTAATGTTCTTTATAGAAAGAGGGGCAATTCTACTAGTATTGTCTACTTCAATCAAGCAAGTGCATTGTTTCTAGTATTCTATGATTTGATTTTGTTAGAGATCATTCTTAGATCTTTATAGGAAGTCTATTACTGATCTTTTTAGGTCACTAAGAAGTGGGATAAGGTAGACCTTCAATCAAATCAATAGAAGTAACCTTCATTTGTGTCAAGTCCTTGATTAGGAGACTAGATGGCATCTATAAATGCATACCTTTTAGATACTAATGAAAGGCTCAACAAAACTAACTATTCCGTATGGAAAGTTAGAATGAAATCTATCATGATCATGCAAGATCTGATGGAAATTGTAAATGGTAAGGAGGGTGAACCTATTCATCCTCAAGAAAAAGCCAAATACATCAAGAGGTGCAATGTTGCATTACATTGCATAAAAATGAATGTTGCAAATGAACTCTTAAGAGAGGTAGGAGATTGCACTTCAGCTCAAGATGCTTGGGAGACTTTGCAAAAGGTCTACGAATCCAAGAACCAAACTAGAATGTTAGCTTTGAAGAATCAAATCTATAGAAGCTATCAAAAGAAAGGAGAGAGTGCACATACTTTTGTCCTAAGAGTAAAGGAATTGAACAAAGAGCTAGCCTTTATAGGTGACCCTATCAAGGATGAAGAGCTTGTTCAACTCATATTGAATGGACTAAGCTTTGAATTTGACAATTTGGTTCAGGGATATGCAATTATGGGTAAGCTACCCATACTTGAAGAACTCCAAGGCACACTCATGGCCGAGGAATCAAGAAGGAGCCAAATGCAAGAGAGGATGGATAGGCTTTCCATCCAAGGTGGAGATGACCAAGCTCTCTTCACCAAAGGCAAAGGCAAGTCCAAAGGAAAAGGATCAACATTCAAGAAGTCTACAAAGCTTGAGGATCAAGAAGGACCCCCAAAGGCATCTCCATCAACCACCAAAGTCAAGAAGGACAAATCAAAGGTGAAGTGCTACTATTGTAGCAAGATGGGGCATTATGCCTCGGAATGCTTCAAGAGGAAGCAAGATCAAAGCCAAGCCAACATGAGCAAAGAGGAGGAGGAGGAGAGTTCACATGAGGACTCTCTCATGATGTCCATATTTTCTTCAACAAGCTTCAAAGGAGAAGATCCTTGGTGGATTGACTCGGGTGATAGTTCACACATGACTAGTAAAAGGGAGTTTTTCTCTTCTCTCTTATCTTATGATGGACCTATAAAGTCTATCTATACAGCAAATGATGAAGCTTGTAAGATTGAAGGAGTTGGTAGCATTCCCCTTTGCTTAGGATCTTCCAAAAAGATCAACATAGAAGGTGTTTTGTACATTCCTACAATAACAAAGAATCTACTAAGTGTTGGCCAAATGGTAGACAAGGGTTTCAATGTTGACTTTGCTTCAAATGAATGTTTCATCAAGAAGAAGGGTAAGATAGTGGCTAAGGGCACTAGACTTGGCAAACTTTATAAGTTGGATGCATTTGTGGATACTAATGTTGTCATGTTGGCCGAGAAGAGCAAGATATCTACCTTTACTTTATGGCACAAAAGACTTGGACATGTCAACTCGGGTTCCATGGAGGCTATGATCAAGGAGGAGTATGCTTTAGGCCTACCAAGGTCTATTGGGAAGGAAGACAAGGTTTGTGAAGCTTGTGCCTTATCCAAGGCACATAAGAAGGTGTTTCCTAACTCCATCACAAAGTCATCTCATCCTCTTGAACTCATACACTCGGATGTGCACATTGCTAGCACCAAATCTAATGGAGGCTCATCCATGTTTTTAACCTTCATTGATGACTACTCAAGATATTGTTGGGTGTTCTTACTTTCCTTCAAGTCTCAAGTATTTGATACTTTTGTAAAGTTCAAGTTGTTTGTAGAAAAGCATCATAATCATAGCATCAAGATTCTTAGAAGTGACAATGGTGGAGAATTCATCTCCAATGAGTTCCAAGGCCTTTTGTGAGGAGGAAGGGATCAAGAAAGAGACTTATTGTCCTTACACTCCTCAACAAAATGGAGTTGCTGAAAGAAGGAATAGAACATTATGTGAATGTTCTAAGGCTTTAAGATTAGATGCTTGTTTGCCCAAATCCTTTTGGGGTGAGTCTCTTGTATGTGCAAACTACTTGATGAATAGGGTGCCTTGCAAAGCAATTGAAGGCAAAACTCCTTATGAGATGTTGTATGGAAAGAAGCCCAATCTTAATCACTTGAAAGTTTTTGGGTGTATATGTTATGTGCATGTGCCATTGGAAACAAGGACCAAGGAGGATCCATCTTCCACAAGAGGGATCATGCTTGGATATGCAAGCTCAAGCAAGGGCTACAAAGTCTATCTCCCATCCTTGAACAAATTTGTTGTTTCAAGGGATGTCATCTTTGATAAACATCATATGCATATGCTTGAAGAAGGCTCAAGTGCTCCAACAATCAAGAAGAAGATGGCCGAGGAGCAAGATCTTGGTTTTGAGGAGGAGCTCATGGAGGAGCAAGCACCAAACCCACCTATCACACCAAGGAGATCTTCAAGGGCAAAAGTGGAGCCATCAAGGCTCACATATCAAGGCAAAGGACAGCAAGTTGAGGGTATCTCATCCACTTCTTATGCTTTATCTAGTTTTGAAGAACCATCTAATGTTGAAGATGCATTAAACTCCAAAGAATGGTATAAAGCTATGTTGGATGAGTATGATGCCTTGATTGAGAATGAAACTTGGTTGCTTGTTGAGAGACCTCAAAGGAATGTAATAGGATGCAAGTGGGTCTTCAAGCTTAAGTTGAATGCAAATGGGAGTGTTAACAAACATAAAACAAGATTAGTTGCAAAAGGTTATGCTCAAGAGAGAGGGATAGACTATGAGGAAACTTTTGCACCCGTGGCCAAGATGGTCACAATAAGGCTAATCATTGCACTTGCATCATATTTTGGATGGATTCTATGTCAAATGGATGTCTCTAATGCTTTCTTGAATGGTTTTTTGGAAGAGGATATCTATATGGAGCAGCCACAAGGGTTCATCAAGCATGGAATGGAGAACAAAGTATGCCATCTCCAAAGAGGCATCTATGGCTTGAAGCAAGCCTCGAGATATTGGAATTCAAGACTACATTGTTATCTTATTTCACTTTCTTTTGTTCAAAGTGAATATGATCCCACTGTTTAAATTAAGTTTGATGATTTTGGTATTGTACTTTTACTCATTTATGTAGATGACATCATCATTAGTGGAAATAGTGTTGATGGTATTGAAAAAATCAAGATAGATCTATCCTTAGAATTCAAGATGGTAGATCTAGGGTGTCTTCACTTCATCTTAGGCATAGAAGTACTTAGAGGGTCTGACTTTATCTTTATAAGTCAAGTAAACTATGCTCAAAGTCTATTGAAGAAGTTTAAGATGGAAGTATGCAAAAGTGTTGACACACCAATGGAGCAAGATGTAAAAGTGCCAAATGAAGATGATGAAAGATCCTTCATGGACATCACTTTTTTTAGGCAACTTATAGGTTCCTTAATGTGGATCACTATAACTAGACTAGATCTTAGCTTTAGTGTATGTAGGTTGAGCCAATCCATGCAAAAGCCATTGAATATCCATTGGAAAAAGCCTAAGAGGATTCTAAGATACATCTCGGGTACATTAGATTTTGGGATTCTATATAGAGGAGATGTGATTAACTTTCATGCATTTAGTGATTCAGATTTTGCAAAGGACAAGAGGGATAGGAAATCAACAAGTGCCTATTCAACTTTCATAGGAGAAGGTGTGGTTTCATGGCTTTCAAAAAAGCAAGAAACTATATCTCTATCTTCAACCGAGGCCGAGTACAAAGCTTTGACAACCACTACAAAGGAGGTACTTTGGATCAAGAGATTATTGGTGGAACTAAAGATCATGGATTCAGAGGAGGCACCAATCATCTACAATGACAATATATCAGCCCAACACCTTGCATCTAACCCAATCTTCCATGCAAGATCTAAGCACGTTGAGATATGCCATCGTTTTGTGAGAGAAATGGTGCAAGCCAAGGAGATTGCTTTGGAGCATGTTCCAAGCAATGAATGTGTAGCTGATCTACTTACTAAACCACTTCAAAAGACACCTTTTATGAAGTTCAGATCATCACTTGGAGTGATTAGTAAAGCAATGATTGAACCAAGCTAGATAGTGAGGAGGAGTGTTAAAAATTCACAATGCTAGCTTGACTAGTTTTGGTCATATGACTTGTAAATAATTAGATGGTCATGATGTGGCTTGTCACACGTGCCAAATAGCATAGGATTCCATTCATAAGGATGTTCTCAAGTAGACCTAAGTATTAGAACCTTTGGAATGAGTCCAAATTATGCTTAGATACAAGGGAAAAAAAAAGGAGCTATTTTTGGTAATTTTTGCATTGTTGAGGGATCTCCAAGATTCCAATCCTAATTGGTAGGGATGAAAGATCCACCAATTAGGGATAGGTTTAGGGATACTCATACCTGCCCAAAACCGTGATGGATCATGTATATATAGGTGATGATATCTCACCAAAATCAATCAAGCAATTTCATGTTTTTTCTCTCATAATGGTGCAATTGCTCTCTATGTTCATAATTGTTTGAGTACTTGTGATTACTAATGATTATAGGATTGAATGTAGGTCTGGTGTACAGTACTCAGACTGTGGGACCAGTGGCCGACAAATTCCCTGCTAACAACGTCATCTTCCCACTGAGATTGCCTGTGAGACACATATGTCCTCAACATATTCTCCATAGTCTGATTAGTTTTCTCAGTCTGGCCATCTGATTTAGGATGATCATAAGAACTAAAACTAAGCGAGGTTTCTAGCTTATGGAATACAGCTGACCAAAAGTGACCTGTAAATTTAGGACCTGTATCACTAACTATATCACTTGCTGGTCCATAAATCCTAAATATTCTTTTCACAAACATCTGGGTTAAATCCTAAGCCTTAGCAGTTGACTTGACTGGTATAAAAGTAGCTAACTTTGTCAACCTGTTCACCACAACCCAAATAGAATCATTTTGGCATTGGGTCTTTGGAAGTCCAACCACAAAATCCATAGATATACTTTTCCATCATTTCTGAGGGATATCTAGGGGATGTAACAACCCTCCAGTCTTCACATGTTCAACTTTGGCTAACTGACAAGGTCTACATTTAACCACATAAGACTCGACAAATGGCTTGAGCTAAGGACTACCCAAGGGAATCAGGCAGCAAATGAAGTGAAAAGACAAATACATGTCTTTTCAAGGAACCTGCACCAATGCCATTGGGACACTATTAGGGTCGCATTCGCCACACAATCTCTTGATCCGCTCAATGTAATTACGTAGGGACTCGTTCTTCTTATCCATACGGATTTGGCCTAATTGCAAGAACGGATCAGAAAGAAAACGGGTGGTTTTGAATCTTGTGATGAATTCAGCCTGTAAAATATTCCAATCATCATGTTCGTTCTGCTCAAGATTGAAATACCAATCTTTAGCAGTATCAGTTAAACACAAATTGAAGTATTTTAACAGCACTTGTGGGCTGTCATCTCCATAGGCTCTACACGCTTGGGTGTAGATCTGTAGAAATCGTCATGGATCTCCCTTGCCATCAAACCTCGGAAGGTCAATTTGAAAAAAATCTGGACTGCATGAGGCTCAAATGGCCTAGGATTGTCCATTGGTGGTGGATCTACATCAACTAGTTCGGGTAATATTTCGATGGGAACATTGACAAATTCTTTGAGCTCAGGGAGATCCAGGGTGGATAATCTCCTTCCGGATCTCAGATGCATACAATGGAATGGAAAATAGGGCTGTTTCTAATATTTTTTGTCTTTCCAACATTTTTGATCTTTCGGTATATAGGTGATTAGAACTGGATCTGATAAAAGATCTAATTGATGTTATGATCAATCTCAGATCAAGATCAGATCGGAATCAAAACAAAAGTCGGATGGATGGATGCAAAGCGGTGTAATTGCGAATCCAAAAGGCAATAAAAATAAATAAAAATACAGAAAAGTACAGTTGGGTCTGATTGTCAAAAGATCAAGAAAAATTCTAGAATTTATCTGAGGCGAGATATATTGGGAGAGTGATAGCAGGCGTGAGTAATAGGATTATAACTCGCCGAGCTGTCCACTTGCTAAAAATGATGATCAGAACAATCTGTGAAGATGACGAATAATGAGAAACTAATGGCGAGTAATAAGTGAGAAGAAATGGCTCTGGTGACGAGTAATAAATTATAACTCTCCGGTCTATCAGAAGATAGATTAGTAAGAGTACACACCTCAGCTCTGATAACGAGTTAAGTTGATGAACAGAAAATGAAAAAACTCAAATGGTGAATTATAAATCATTGCTGGCGAATAATATATGGCGAGTAATAAGATTATAGATCTGTGTGTTTATAGGCCACTGCTCTGATGGCGAGTAATAGACGAGTGAACGAAAAAATGGTGGAAAATTTGAACTGGTGAGTAATAGCCTGATAATTCACCGATCACCAAAATGATAGCTCTAAGGCTGCTATTCACTATGCTCTGATGGTGAGTAATTTTGGCTTGAAAAAGATGTCAAAAAGCTTTATGGCAAGTAATAGGTGACAGGGCTAGTAAATATATTGTTGGCGAGTTATAAATTATAACTCGTAGAGCTCTTTGAATAGAGCCTCTGGACTCTGTCCAGCTCATTGGAAAAGTGGTGAGCAAAGAAGACAACAAAAGACATGAAAAAATCATGATGGCGAGTAGTATGCCTGTCAAAATACAAGAAAAATTCAAGCAAAAGACAAAATAATATCCATCTAACAGTAGCTTAGCACCATCTCCCCGGCAACAGCGCCAAAAAAATGTTGTACCCTTTCCGTGCCTTCTTAATCCTCAAGATCAAATGAGCAAAGTCAGAGTTTGGATTTCCAACCGGGTGAGTCATTGTGTAGGATGGGAGGGGTTTAAACTACGGATCTAAATGGAAACTAAGCCTACCAAGGGTGTCAATCTTGGCATGAGATCTAATGGTGGAATGACTCAGTTTGGAGATGTGGTGCTTGACACTCTTCTTGAGTCTTTTGGGGTTTTGATGGGTGAAGACCCTCTTCTTGAATCTTGGCTTTTCTTGGGTTATTTAGTCTCTTTGAGCTGTAAACCTTCTCCTCTTGAGGCTTATCTTCTCAAGGGAGGGGAGCAATGGAAATAAGCTACCTAATAGATCTTAATGATCTCTCAATAATAATGTCTAACTCCTATTTTACTATTGTGTGTTTTTGTGGATTAGGAGGATGAAAGCTTATGCTAATGATTTTCTTTATTATGATAGCATGATTAGGAAACACATTCAAGCATTCATCAATCTACAAACAAACATACAATGGCAAAAAATGAGGACTTCACATAAAAAGAAAAGGTAGGAGGAGGAGGCTTTGCTTCTCTCTCTCTCTCTCTCTCTCTCTCTCTCTCTCTCTCTCTCTCTCTCTCTCTCTCTCTCTCTCTCTCTCTCTCTCTCTCTCTCTCTCTCTCTCTCTTCTTGCAAATGAAAAGTGATTACAAAATGGTATGACATCCCTACTTATAGACAAAGTTAGGGTTAGGGCTTTTGGTTCACCCAAAAACCATGTGCCATAATAACTTGACTATCATAAAAGTTTAAAAGCCAAAAAGCATTTTAGAACTACTTGGGTCCTTTCTCATTTTGGCCCATCAGTATTTTAGATCTATCTCTACTTCTCACGCCTTTGGCTTACGAGTACAATTAATGCACCATTTGAGGGTGTCTACCCCTCAGCATGCGAAACTTGAGATATAAGGTATTCTGCCGGCGACATTTGTGTTGAAGGTTTCAGTGATGGCGCTCATAAGGAGTGATAACGATGGTGAGATGGTGTGAAGATGATGACGGACGGATTGAACAGTCGAGCGCCAGGATCGGTGTCAAGAGCAAGAAGATCACCGCAGATCGTCGTTAGAAAACACTTTAGCTTCGCACTTCACTGAGGTGTGAATGGCTTCGGTGAGAGGGCATTTATTGCCGCCGTCGTCTGGTTGCAAGGAAGATGGGACGTGCTGGTTCGTAAAATTCGAATGTATGTCCTCCGGTCGAGATTCAAAATGACTACTCCAATTGAGATCTCATAGAACTGCTCCGGTCGAGATTCGAAGGAAGGCTCCAGTTGAGATATGAAGGAATTGCTTCGGTTGAGATTCGACAGAACTGCTTCGGTCAAGATCTGAAAGAAGGCTCCGGTCGAGATCTGAAGGAACTGCTTCGGTCGAGATTTGACAGAATCGCTTTGCTTGAGATCTGACAGAATCACTTCGGTCGAGATTTGACAGAACCGCTTCGGTCAAGATCTGAAGGAAGGCTCCGGTCGAGATTTGAAGGAACTGCTTCGGTCTAGATTTGACAGAACCGCTTCGGTCGAGATCTGAAGGAAGAATCCGGTCGAGATCTGAAGGAACCGCTTTGGTCGAGATTTGACAGAACCGCTTCGGTCGAGATCTGAAAGAAGGCTCCAGTCAAGATCTGAAGGAACCACTTCGGTTGAGATCCGAAGGAAGGCTCCGATCGAGATCTGACAGAGGCACTTCGGTTGAGATTTGAGAAAAATCTCATGATGCATAAATAGATCTGTTTGATGCAAGTGAAGAACTCCAAGGAAAATAGGACTGTAGCTCAAAGTAGAAGTTCTTATAAAAGAGGTGTATTTCCAGAAATGCTGGTTACCCTGAGATACCAGTGAGACAGAGATGAGGTGGCCGAAGTGTGAGAATGATTTCCTAAGGTGTAGCCTATCAGTTGTCGATCTAGAACACCCATGACCCATGAGTATGAACAGAAGAAAAAAAGAAAAAGATGCATAGAATGTACATAAGTAATGATATGAAATATAAACAAGGAACGAGGTGAATAATAGGCGTCTATTGTTTTTTCTTGTAAGCAGTATCTTGAGGAGGCGACTCTTACATTGGTATCAAAGCAAGGCTTACAGAGATTGGAGAACTTGGAGAAGTGCTACTTTTTGTCAAGATTTCGAAGTGAATCAATTGGAATCCTCTTCCAGGTGGATAGCAAGATGGCAAGTGGGTATACTATCCCGGCTTCCATTTGCATGTTGCTGAGATCCATTTCTCTCGAAATTGTTTGGGGTTTTATGAAGAATTGTCCTAGAAAGCCAATTTGTGATTTTTTTGGACTTTTTTATTGTGTAACTCAAATCTTATTTAGATCTGAATTTTCCAGCAAGTGTACTTTCATTTTAGGGATCATTAATGATGAAATTAATGATGCATGTTAGTTATTTTCATGATTTATGATTATAGGCTATGTTTTGGTCAAAATTGCTTGTTTTTTTCATGCTCTTTGACTCAAAATTGATAGTAAGAACACAAATCCAGCAAGATCAGATCAATTAGATGGCTATAATTTTGTACATTGATTTGCATGTGCTGGAGAAATAGTTGCATATTATGAATGTCCACTTTATAGTGAAGAAAAAATCGGAAAATAGTAAAAAAAAATCATCATTTTTGCTTGTTTTTTCATAAAGTTGGATAGTAGGTGGTTGTAAATCACCATGTAGAGCTTGTAAAGAGGTGAACCAAAGTCTTTTGAAGCTGTCCCTGAAGTTAGAGCCAAGAATTCCATAAATTGGGCTTGTAGAAGGTAAAATAAAGACCAAAAAATAGCTTATTTTTTTTGGTTTTTGGGGGATGGATTGCTCCCAATCCATAAGGATATCGTTTTGAAAATTTTTATAGCATGATTAGCATTCCTTTCTACCTTACCAAAAAGCTATCAGACCTATAAATTGATGGCCGATGGCTTATGCTCCGTCTCCATCAAGTTTGAAGCTATTTTGACTTCTACAAACCAAGAAATCTCAGCCTATACTGCTTCTTAGGACCTGTATGAATGCTTCACGGACCCTTTAAGACTATTGGTAACATCACTTTTGGGCTAGGATGGGTGTTTGCACATTTTTGTCGGGAAACCGTGAGATACCGTGGAAGTATCAATTGATATCGGAATAGTAGAGATCTGATAGAATGATAGAAACAGAACTCCGATATCAGATCGCTAATTGTAGTCTAGCAGCGGAAGTGATGACGGATGGTGTAGGATCAGAAGTGTAGCAGTTACCAGTAAAGATGATCAAGATGAATAAATAGTAGCAATGCGTAATAGAACAATACAGTAGTGGTGACAAAAACTTGCACTCTGATTGAATGAAAAGTGAGTACAAGAGCGTGAAGCAGCGCACAACCGTGGGCGCAAAAATTGCTTCAACTAATAATCGTTGAACTGCTTACAGATTATTTTGCAACTTAGTTACTAGGTAAGCAAACATTATGCTTTTCCTGGATGGTAAGTGTTCAATAGAGTGCCGCAAGTTTATTTAGTTTGAATCATTGCCATGTCATTGGTCCCTTTTCCTTAATTTCCATGACAATTCAACATGCCATCCAAGGTCCTTTAGGTACATATGATCAATTCCACATGCTTTGAGCATATATGCTATATATTCATTGCACGGGGCAACATAATCTTAAAACAATTTACAAAAGTCTAATTTTTTACATATCTTTCTTTTTGGGTGCGTGCGACAATGTTCGTCTCTTGACCTCTTGTTCAAGGTTAAAGTTCCAAAATGGAGGCTTTATGTCAGTGAGAGCAAGAGCCCTTTATGTCAAAGTGGCTACTCCATCTTACAAGGATTGATTCAACAAGGTTTTATAGAGGCCACTTAATGAAGTGTTAAATAGAAGAAGAAAGAATGAAGTGTTAAATAAACAAAACTTACACTTCTATTTTTATAGGATCCCAAGAAACATTCACATTAGTTTTTTCTTCATACTTTGGGGGCACCTCCAATAGCCAAATTTTTTACGTAAAATTAGTAGCAGAATATTTTGTGAGACTTTCCACAAGTCTCGTGCGGAGAGCCAATAAAAAAAATTGGCACATAACACATGAAAATTTCGACAAGATGTGATCTCAACACATTGTGAAGGGGTGGCATAGGACACATGCACATTCTTACAAAATTTGCATGTGCCATTTGGGTGGACATATGCACATTTTACCTAGGAAAACAAATTTGAAAATAAAACGCAAGAAAAGAAAATGTCATGCAAGAAAATGGTCTTTTGCAACTAGTCGTATGAAAAATAAAGTAAATAAACTATAAAAATTTGCAAAATCAAAAATGTGAAAATGTAAAGAAATTAACATCACACATATGGATTGTGTCAAGGAAGGGCCTTCAAGACTTTTGCCCTAGGAGGCATGTGTTGTAGCCAAATTTGCATCAACCTGTCGTTGGTTGTTCACATGCACGTCCTGTCAAGGAAAAGAAAATTGTGAAAAAATTGCCGAAAAGAAAAAGTCTAGAAAAATCCAAGTAGTGTCTTCTTGCACTTGGTCATCAAGCAAAAGTTGCAAAAGGTAAACAAATCACAAAAAAATGCAAAACAAACAAAAAATATAAGAGGAGTTGATACGTCACAAGAAGCTTTGTCGTATTGAAAGCATACATATTGTTTAAAAATAAAAACAAAAGATTGCATTTTACAAGACTCTTTTTTTCAAATGAACTTAATCTCCTAACAAATCATCACAATAGCTTATTGCTAATGCAGCAAAGTTTAAAAAAAAAAACTTTGGACTTGTGCATTGCGTCGAGGAAGGCCCAAGGGCTTTTAAGACTTTCGCCTTGGGAGGTAGGTGCCAAAGGCTCAAATTGAGTAATGCCTCCAAGATGTAAACCCCCAAATCCCTCCACACCCTCATACAAATCTTGGAGGCATGTCATGCATTTGAGTCCAATGCACTCATAGCAAAACGTTTTTTTTTTTTTTTGAAAATTTTAGGTTGCCCAAAGTGCCACATCATTGGACAACCAAAAACATATTTTCATAAGTAAACTGCACCCGTGTTCAGTGGTTGATAAAACTGAAAACTTGAATCCTTCTTCAAGTGCATGCAAGTGCCCGAGAAAATGATGTTGGTGCTCACCGGTGATCACGGGAAAATGGCATTGGTGCCCTCGAGAAAGATGACGCGTGAAGCAAGAAATTGGCCCCCGTGCAAGTAAATGGTGCCAATGCTAGGGAAATTCGCGCTGCCTGGCATTGGCGCCCACAAAACTGACTCCAACAATGTGCACGAGAAAATGGTGCTAGTGTTTGTGGTAAAATATCTTCTCAAGCACCCATCTAGTCGGGTAGGGCTCAAAGCAACGACGCCACATGGTGCACTTCTAGTGCACCACCGGACCCAAATCCCTCACACGCACAAAAGCATGCCCCTAAGGCCCACCAACTGTGGCCATGTGATGGGAAAGTAGACAAAGTATGGGAATGAAAACGAATTCTCTCAACAATCGACATCATGAAAATCTTTAAGGTGTTTTTATATAGGCAAATGAAGCCTTTTAAGAGTAATTGGCCTAAAAATTTTGACAAGCTTAAAAATTTGCAGGCTTTTTTTTAGCATAACTCAAAAGGTTTCCTAAACAAACATGCTCCCTCCCCCTTGGGCCTTAGAGGCACTACCTTGGCATTTGGCCTAGCGCACTACCAACGTGCCATGTGGCACGAGTAGGAGCACAAAACAGACAGGTTTAGGGTTCAAATCTAAATCTTTGGCAGTTCAAAGGTTTCCGCAAGCACATGCAAATGCCCACATCCCAATTTTTGGCGGTTCCAGACGCTCGAGCACAAGCGGGACAGGCACCAAATTTTTTTGTGGGCCTCCAAATCCACGCACACGGGCATATATTGTAAATGAACTAGTGTTGTTTGAATATATATGTAGCATTGGCTAGATGTGCAAAATGCTTATGGGATAAGAGGACACATGTCAATCACATGAGCTTAGGCAGAGAGTTATCCTCACATGAGTTATCCTAAAAAAACTTGCATTTTATAGAACTTCTTAGTTTTTTTCAGAGTTCTACTTGTAAAAAGGTTTATATGCTTGTTTGTATAAACCTTGTCAAATCCAATCCTGTACTTTGTCAATTGTCTCGAGCACTGCCCCAACCCGTTGGGGCTCCAAGGCACACACACGAGTGATGTCTTTGGACCTGACACAATGGGGGGCGCGCCACGTGGTGTTTGGTGCTCGGGCTGCCTGAATAGACAGATCGATGCTCGGGAAAATTGGCTCATGGGCTCCCGATACGAACGCGGTCCCATGTCTCCCATGGGAGGTCGTGAGTGGTGGTTCCCGGGAAGCACCCATGGGAGCCATGTAGTGTCGTGCCCGCAGCTCTTGGGAAGGCCCACGCGCCCCTCTCCAAAGCACCCACTCAGGTGGGAGATCAGGCAGGTTTGTGTATATATGGCCCCCAATAAGCTCTCACAGATGATTATGGGATGGGATAATCTTTTGGTTGCCCGATGATGTGGCGCTCCGAGCAGCCCTTTTTTTTTTCACAACCCAAGTCCAAACGGCTGCATGCCTCTTTCTTACATAGGGGCCTGGCCCCTAACAAAAACAAAAACAAAAGCAAAAAGGAAATGGACCGAGAGCACCGCTGAGAGCATTGTTGCAAGAATCTCTTTTTTCGAAGCCAAAAAAAATATATGCAGACAGACTCCACGCTCCACGGAAGCCTGCAAATAAAACTGACGATGAAGCGAGCAACACCATCCATCCATGTAACGTAGCTCGTGACTGGATCGTGACTGATTCGTGAGGTAGCGTGGCTCCATTCTCGATCCGGGAGTTGGAATGCGCTTGTCACAAACTTTATTATGCTTTTCTGCTGAACTTGGATGATGGATCTGTAATTTATTTCCATTCTTGATCAGATGATCAATGGCCGTGGTTCCAGATGTCATTTGCTTTTTCTATCACTGGCAATGCGACATCCACAGGTTCGTATTTATTGTTGTATTGTCCAGTGTCTTTTTTGGGCTAGCTTTAGGCTTTCCAGCTCATAATATTAAGCTATTTTCTGTTCGGGTGTAATGGTTTATAAGATCTTTCCAGAAGTAGTCATATTTCTTCACCATAGCAGAATCCAGCCTCAGATTTTTGTGAGATATCGTTAAGTGACATGCATTGTGGAGGGACTGATTCATCTAGCTAAGAATCATGATGGGAGTAACAAATATGGATGATAAGTTAGTATGTGGAATGGTGTAAGGTGATGTAGGTTTGTCATCGTTGGAACTTCGTATCTGTTATTGTAGATCATCCATTGTTGCTGTTCCTTTGTTAAAGATATTATTTGATTTGTGAAGGTGCTCCTCGGGTCTCAGTTTCGATATATGCGGCAACCACTGTAGTTACTAGTTACCGTTGGCTTCAGCATTCACTAGGTTTTCTGGCAGAGGCCTTGATCTCGTGATTCTTCAATCCTGGACTCGTGAGTGTGGCTTATTCGCTGCTTTTTCTTCTTCGGTGGTTCTTTTCCCCAGATTTTGCAGATTTTGACTGGATTAGAAATTGTCTATCTGCTTGCTAGCAAACAGCAATAGATGTTTCTCTTAGCAGAGTCGCATAAATTCACTTCAATCGGTGCAATGAGTATTTGAAGATGAGACTACTGTGGAACGTCTAAGTGTATTAGGTGAATACGAATCCTTTTACATTTGGATTATTTTCTTGCGAATGCTGGGTCCGAATTCGTCATATCGTACATTCAGCTTAGGCGGGTCTAGATCATGTTAGTTTATTATTCACAGAGTTAAGCTGTTAGCCGAGCTGGTTTGGTGACACTTGTAGAGCAAGATTTCTATGGAACTATTTCAGGAAGATTCAGACGCCTTAACTTAAAATATACTGATGATAAGAACTGTGGCAATGAGGAAACTTCGTTACACAAAGAATTTTTCTAAAACGTAAGCATCTTAAGATCGCGGTTCAAAGTGTCAGAACTGTTCAATCAACTTTTCTCGAGGTTGACATACTATTGCAGGTAATGTGAGGATATGCTTATTCCTGCTCATAATAAAGGAGCATGTTTGTCCTGGGGTTTGAGCTGCAAAGATAAAGCACTTGATCGATGGCCTTCAACGTTTTTGCTGCACCGTGATTGCTCTGTAGCGAGTCAGATAGACATTTCCAACAATCGCTGAAAAAATAGAGAGATGATACTGCAATGCTCGCTGATAGTTAAAAGAGGAAAAGCAGGTTCTTGATGACTTATAGCCACTAACTACCATCAACAACTCGAGTGTTTGGCAATAAACCACCGATCAAACGATGTCTTGCAACGGCATGAATCCAGGCAGTTTGAGCAATATTTCTTTGTCAAATCGCAATCTAGAGGTATGAAACTCAGAAAAAAGAGCAGGGCTTGTATTCAGATATTTTGCGAAAAGTGTTGCTAGAAAGCCTTCGATGGACAATAAATGACTGATGAGCTATTTCAACATTCAGACTGGCATGTGATATTTCTTCTCGCTTTGTATTCCGGTGTAGCTCGGAACTTCCTTCTGGGATTGAACGCATTACAAACGCGTTGAAGGCCAAGGAAAGGAACAATCTCTTACTAAATGATTTCATTTAAGACCAGCTGCTCTCTTAAGTGCAGAGTGACAGAAAATATCCTTCGGATGATTTTCTTGTTGCTTACTGTGCACGCTCTGTCGCCAAGCTCGAAAGGTTCTTTTGGTCCATTAGATTCAGGTGCGAAATACAGCAATGTAGCCGAAATCGACAAGATCATCGAAGCATCCGCTTTCGAAAGCTTTCGACCTCGGAAAACAGGCATCATTTACGATGTCACGATGCCTTCGTCCCTTGCCGGATTGAGAGTTCAAGTAGTGCGGCTACGCAGCGGAAGCTTGCGAAGACGTGGATTCACATTCAACGAGTTCGTTATTCCATCTGGTGCAGTTGTCGACGGCAGCCCAAGATGGGTGGCTATGGTTTACAGAGATTTCGGTGGCCTGGGGGTATATGCTCCAGAAGGTTACACGTTGGTAGCGCCAGTGCTTGGGATCAAAGTCTACAACTTTACATTCAACCTCACCGGACTTAAGGCCTTGCCGGAGCTCAATCTTGTGACAGGATCCGCACGCATAAGTTCTCGGATTCCATACTTGAGCTTAGATCGAGAAACAATTCCTTACTGCGCTGCATTTGATAAAGGAATTGTTACTATCAGCAATGTGAGCTTGCCCCCGAACCTGTGCTCGTCGACTCACTTGGGAGATTTTTCTCTTGTAGTCCCATCATTTTTGTTATCTCTTCCGCCTCAATCGTTTCCACTAGCACCATCTTACCCAATCAGCTTTCCCTCTCCAACTGCTTCTGCAGTACCATTCAATTCCACAAGCTTGCCGACGTCGGCCGGAACCATGGACCAGAATGGGCACAAGAATTTGGAAGCATGGAAAATAGCTCTTGCGATTGCCGCATGTGGGATCTTGTTGTGGATTGTGCTATCCACCATGGTAGTCGCAGGGATCAAGTATGCAAAAAGGTCAAAAATCTCGCGAATGGAATATCATGCAGATCTTGGCGAGGTGCTACAGACCGCTCTTATTGGTAAAACGCGAGCGCCAGCAGCGGGAAGAATTAGGACGCGTCCTACTCTTGAAGATGCTTCTGAAACATGACGTATGCCAGATCCTTGTGGATGTTTTGCAGTTGTTGCAATGTTGTGCATTATGCACACTTGCAGAGATGAACTGATGCATTGCCAGCTTGAGCTTTGAGGAATGTTCAACTGAAGTTTATGAGCTGCTCGATCTGCTTTACATTAAAAAACCCACTTTCGTACGGCAAGGTGCTTCTGAATCAGACTTTGTTGAATTTTGTCCCAGCTGTTGCAAGAAGGAAGAGCTACTTGGGGCAGCAGCCTGCAAGTATATCGTCTTTGAGTACGTGTAGTGTCTTTCTCCTTTTCCAATGTAGCAAGAAACACATTCATTTGCTTGTAACATTCTTGGATCATTTCTGTGTAAGATGTTAATTTTATCTCAATAAATGAACTAGAGCAGATCGCGTACGTATCTGTTTCATGTTACACATACTGCTTGATCTCTTGTGTGCACGGTTCAGTTCATATGAAGAACTTAGAACCCATCCTCCTGAGATTCAGATTTATTCCTGTCAACAGACAGAGCAAACTTTAACGAGAATTTGGAAGCGGAGGATGAGCATACAGGAGCAGCGAAAGAACGGAAAGAGCGATGTCTTTCCAAGAACGATTTTGCGTTCTTAATCTCAAGCCGTATAAAACTTAGAGAGTTCTCAACAAGTGCAAACCTTAGAGCATATATGCCCACTAAGCGCTCTTTCGTGGTATTTAGTCTATTGTAAGATGACGAGCCAAGATGAGGCAGAAAAGTTCGCTGAGCCGAGCCCAACAAGCGTTTTTAAAAAGGTTGGTTGCAGGTTCTAGATCATTTGACTAGGTCATCTAACACCCCCCATCAGCGAGCGACTGCTCTAATTCCTAAGCCTTCGCAAAACTAAAGGTGTTTAGGTCTATAAAGAGATCGAGTGAAGACATCTGCATTTTGATTAATTGATTAATTCACACCATATTAGTTGCATTTCCCCTTGTTCTATCTTTTCTCTGTACGAAGTATTGAGAGATCTCAATATGTTTTGTGAGAGCATGGAAGACAGGAGTCCGCAGAGAGATGCAGGTTTGGGAGGAGCGTAAACCACACCACCAGAGGGTGATGCTTCAGCCATCCCCGGTGGGTGGGATGGTCGTACGACCCATCTCGCCGGGGGGATGGGCTCTGCACTCTCATGTGGGGGTGCGGTTCACGCTCCCCCTTTTGAGTTTTGACCCCCAAAGTAGAGAGTGTGGCTTACCTCAAGCTCCCCCTTTTGAGTTTTGACCCCCAAAATAGAGAGTGTGGCTTACCTCACTCAAGGAAAATGAACAAAATGGACCAATGGTATGATAGGGATTCAAATGGACCAATCATATTTTGGGCCCTTGGAGTACAGGCGAAAACTACATCCAAATATTTCCACATTTCTGCTTTCGTGTGTTTTGGTGCAAAGTTATCAAGAATGATCTCTTCATCAAAGATTTCAAGAATGAAAGGCAATAACTACATCCAAATATTTCCACATGCTAAAGATTCTCAAGTGGCTTATAGAGAGAGGACTTTTGTCCTAAGAATCATGCTTTTCGAGTGATGCCTTCTAATGAGCTTGTTTAGATATTATTTGAGACGTAAGTAGCTCTGACAACATCTCAACCCAACATTTGGAACCAATATTTGCAAGGTTGATTATACTACAAGCCATTTCAACTAGGACTCTCTTTTTTCTTTTAGCATTGTTGTTTTGTTAAGGGAAATAGGGAGCGGTCAACCGGTGAACAATGTCATGTGCAAAGTAGAATATCATCATCTCATTGGAGATAAATCACCGCCATTGTCATGTCTTAGAGTCATTATGCGTTTCCCATTGCAAATTTTGGCCAATGTCTTGAAATGTAGAGAATTTTGGAGCACTTTCAACTTATGTGTGATGAAATATGTAGAGGTTTTCCAAGAATAAGTACCAATAATGGTTAGGAAGTGCAGGATCCATTATGAGGGATGGAGTGCTCAAAGGTTTGGATGTATTAGAGCCAATATATCATTAGCTTGAGAGAGGATTTGGGAAAGGCCAGATGGCATTTTGTTTTAAATGTTGTGAGGACAAAACTTCATCAATTGTTCATCTCTTTGATCCAAAATTGTGACATGGGCACCTCGATGTCTTTTTAATTCCAATGGGGTCAAGTATGTGATGCCAAAAAAAGCATGTGGATCCACTGATAGGAAGGTGTGAGATTCTAGCTCTAGCAACCTCATCAACTTATATAGAGAACCCTCCTTTGTTAGTGATCCTAATCACAAACAGCAAGGTCTTGGTAAGGCTGGACACAAATTCACACTTTAGGAGTGCTTAGATTATGTCCATCAATTAGTTGGAGCCTCATTGTCCCATTTCCAACAACATCATGGCTAGTGTGATCTCCAACGTATGCTCTCACAAGATCATGAGGAACAAAGACGTGTATCAAAACTGCTTCTTTTCAACCTAAAATGGAATCTTAATAATTGAAATGATTGAGTTGCCTAGTATATTAAGCTTGTGATAGGTCATGCTTGATTTTCTCAACTTCTTTGGGCAATTATTTGAAAGCACCTTTCCTGTGGAAGTATAGCACAAACTCTTATTGTCTACATTATCATCATTTAGAAGATCATGGGGCCAATGGTTTGATATATATAAATATATAAATAATATAGGACTCCTTTTTGAAGAGGGCGACATGTTTTGGCTCAACCTTGGTAAAAGATAAGCGGATGATATATTATAATGCACAAGTGTGGGCTATATCCCCTATTCATAGGTCACTTATATCCGGATATCCAAGGTTAATATCTTGCCATTAAACTAGACCAACAAATTTGGGTTCAATCCACACGTGTCATCACTCATGCATACAAATTATTTATTATATTGTCATGTCCCTGGTTAACTCAAATTAGCCATGTTGTACCATGGTTAGCATATTATTACATGGTTAAGACTCACATAGAACCAACATCAATAGCGATTGCTAGGAGCGATATTCGCTAGCCAAATATTCATTACAAATGTTCTATGGGGCCTCCTACTTAGAGTAAGTGAGGAGGGAGGAATCCTATGAATTGGCAGTTAGCTAAAGTGAGCTAGTTGAGATATCACAATACACTGAGGTGTCACATGCTATTGTTGCCTTGCTTATTGGAGATCTCACAATACATTGAGTGATGTGGCTAGTGGAGTGCATGCATGATAGAGTATATCTATATCTCCCACACTCTAGCACACAACGACTAGTGTTGTCTTGTTGTTAGAGATCTTGCCTGGTGTGGAGCTTCTATTGTATTCGATTGCCAATTCCATAAGTTGGGGGAGGATCCGTAAGATCTTTTGTTTGGGGTTTGGATTGTTTTACTCATTGATCTTGGTGTAGCTTCATTGTAGCTATTCCTGGGTATCTTGGTGCTGCTTGATTGTAGCTATTCTGGTGTCTCAGACACACTGCTAACTTGGTCAACTCAAGCCACAAAGTATTTATCCCTCAACAACCATAGTAGGCTTTATTTAAAGGTGTAGAAATGGTGAGACGTTCCACTGACCTCCTTTCATGCAATAGCATCCTCTATTATAGTCACACTTAGATGTCACCGCATACACAATTATAGTCGATATGCAAGCTATAACATGGCTTGACTCTTAAGGACATGAAAGTATTTTAAAAAATCATTTTGAGATTGTCAAAGCGATGTCTTGATTATGTTGCTGAATTGCAATTAATATAGCTCCTTTCTAAGTATGTGCTTTGAAATTTCAGTAAGCCATTCAAAGAAATGAAGGTTGTCAAAATTCGAAAAATTAAACTTGCAAAAATCTATTCACAAAATAGTAAGTCCCGAAGACCTTCATTGGCGAGTATGAAACTTTCCAAAAACCAGCTTTTATTCAAAACTAGCTAGTATGGGCTTTGGCAAGAACTGTCCATGGTTGACAACCCCTCAAGTTCCTTCAGACCTTGGATTGATGTGGATAAGCAGACAAACCCTATGGAGGGGGAAATAGCCCCAGGGTCAATTGACCTTACAAGGCACTAGTTAGCCTTTCTTTTCAAGCTTGTGGTAGTCACTAATCCCCAAGTACCATAAATAGTGGCCCAACGATTAGCAACTACCCTCCTTACACCTAATCATGTTTCAATCCTTTGACTTCTAACTCCTAACCCTCCATTTATCTGGTTGAACAAATTCAAAAGCCTTGCTATGTGGCTATAGGATTGGTTGTATCATTAAGTGCACAAGAATTTGTTTAAGTGGCTTCCATATAAGTCATATTGCTCAGAGTGCTTATTGCTTTTGACATGTTTAAGCTTGAAATAAAATGTGATACTTGTGCATTGAATGTTGGCTAAAGTGTTTAGTTTTTACTTGTTAGAACTCTACTAACCATACATATGTATAACTACTACACCTATATACTAAAGTAATATACATTGAGAGCCTTATATTGGTTCTTGATAGAGGAATAAACATTAGATTGAGAATCGCCAAGACATAATTATCTTGGTTGAGGATGTGATTTAGTGTTTTAAATCATCCTAAAGGGAAGGATAGCTTCGTAACAGGTCCTAAACATATTCCTACATGGAACAAACAACATATCATGTAAGGTTATTTTCTTTCGACTATCTGTCTAGTGGGTCTAATCTTAGAGGAATCCTTATGTTACTGGGCTAGGTCCTCCAGTGTGGTATTATCATTCGCATGATCGAAATAAGATCTTATCACTTCATAATTCCATTGATTTGAACTTGAAAATTGATGTGAGTTTACAATAACATCAATAGGTTGATTGTAGTACTACAATACATGTAAAGTTGAGCCATAGATGTTGGTGTAGCTTCATTCGGTTGCATGTACATTTTGAACATTGTTTGAAATTCGGTTTTTTTTTAATGCATATATTATATATAGAATATATATTACAATTCATAAATCATAAATATATGTTTGATACAAATTTTTGCCATTAAAACCAAATTTGCAATACGCAATTATTTGGGCAATCTATTGATTTTTTTTATCATTAACAAAAGATGTCTATTTATGGAAAACGATGTAATTTCATTGGCTTTCCAATTTTGTAAGGACTATCACTCATAAAAAGGTTATATGCCTTTATGAAAAACCATTAAGGATTTGATTATATCGGTCTTTGGGAACATAAGGAGGCTTCATTGGCAATTTCAATGGCTTCTCAATTTTCAAAGGACTATCACTCATAATTAATGTCTTTATAAAAAGTCATCAAGAATTATATGATACTGATTTCTGGGAAAAGATGCTAGTTCCATTCCTATAATTTGTTGGCCATCCCAAACACCAATGAACTAAGGTTCTACATTCCATAGAAGAATTTGGACATATTTCTAGCATTATGAGTCTCTATACTCTGATAGACTCCCAGTGCATAGTTCTTGGCAAAGTGCATCGTAACTGGAAAAAAATCACAATCAAATTGCTCTCGTCAAAATTTGCATTTTGAACTCCATGTTGAAAACAAAATCTAGAACCTTATGCAATTATGATTGTCGAGCTATCAAGGCTGATGCTAGATTGACTCAAAGCATGGTTTGAGTTCACACCTTTTTTTGTTAATTAATGTTGATAGGTGCCAAGGTTTTTTACTGTCATATAACAAACTTCCTTATAGTTTCTTTTAATTGTATTATTCCCAATATTGGGATTATGACAACACTAGATCATAAAAATTCTAGATAGTGTTGAAAATAATGCTATTGGAATTACATGGTTATAGAGTCTTCAAAGTAAGCTAAAGATGCACTATTGACTTGGCGACAAACCAAAATAGATTGTGTATTGTGAAATTTTTTGACATACTCTTTAGCTATGACACAAAAATATGGTCTATCTTTGCAATTGGAATATATCCGATTGTTTCTTGTAACGTTCAAGTTTTATTCACATGGCTTTTCAGGATATTAGGGTGGTTTTTATTGTGTAATCATTCATTAAACCATACAAAAATTGTATGCATCTGATTTGCTTTAAGAAAAATCAAATATATACTACATCAACCAACAAAACATTCATCCTCATGCTCTCTCTCTCTCTCTCTCTCTCTCTCTCTCTCTCTCTCTCTCTCTATCTCTCTCTCTCTCTCTCTCACACACACACACACACACACAAATCCTTTCATTTCCATTTCTCTCATGTAATCTATGATTGCTTGTCTTTTCTTTTTAATAAGTTTGTCAAATTGTTTGGATTTTTTATATTTTGTTAATTTGGATAAAGCTTAGATTTATCTTGCATGCTCCATAGTGTGATTCACTTTTCACATTATAGAAGTCCATTGTGGGGCCTTGGCATTTTGAGACTTTCTTGTTTGCCATGATTCAACAAAAAGATAGGACATGGTGTGCTACCTTTTTATGCCATTAGTTGAATGTTTATCATTTAGATTTGTCGTTTGGGACGTAATTAAAAATCCCACAATGGAATACCAAAGTAGTAAAAATTTTGAATTAAAATTATTTTTTAGCATTCAAAGATAGCATGTTGGCATGCGAAGGAATTCTATCACAAAAAAAAAATAATAATAATAAAAAAATTGGCAGAATCCTATAGCACGCCAAGGTGTTATCTTTGGAGGCTGCAAAATGATTTTCTTGTTTCATTTAGCATGCCGGCATGATATCTTTGAAGGTTGCAAAACAAAAAATTCGAGCTGATTTACTTAGCACACCGGTGTGCTACGTTTGGAGGTTGCAAAAAATATTCTGGAATAATTTTTTACTCAAAATTTGGTTATCAAATGTGTCAAAATACCTTTTGTATTTCATAATTGGAGATTTTCAACTTATTAAATAATGTATCCACAAAAATATGACATAATACTTTAAAAGTAGATATTGTTAATGACAATGATGGTTTGATACCTGAATTGTGTTGGATTTATCTCCTCTGCTTTTCTAAATCCCATGTTAATCTAGTTCCATTCATATCACTGCAAATTTACATGCATTGTCGACAGTCTGCAAAAATAATCTATTATTGAAGACAAACACGAGAATGACACTCGGCTTATCGGAGTAGGTCGACGCATCGTGGAAGCCTAACTTGGCCGACTTATTAGGAAGTCCGACTTGTCAACTCTACCGACATATCAAGGAAACCCGACTTGTCGACTCATCGGCAAACTCGACATGGATGAAGAAACGTTTATGGTCAAAGACCAAAAGACACTATTCGATAATTCTTGGTTTCTGGATTCTGGAGCTACTCAACATATGACCAGTTATCGTGAGCATTTTCACTCCTATACGCCTTATAGTACAAAGAAATATGTTCATCTTGGCGACGATAACACACACTATCGAAGGTGAATGCACTATAAGATTGATGTTCCAACATGATTAATTCAAACTACTATCAAATGTTTTGTATGTATCTAAACTCTCTACAAATCTATTATTAGTAAGCAAAATCACTGATTTAGGTCATAGGGTGGAATTTGAATCTGATCGATGCCGAATTATCGATAGGACAAATAAGATTCTTGCACTCGGCAAGAGGCATGGATACTTATATAGATTGGCACATTGTTATTCTGACACTAGTCAAGCCTTGAAAGCCTCTGTTCTTGTCAATAAAGCATTACTATGGCCTTAAAAAGATTAGGACACTTAAATCACACATCTATGTCGAACATGTCTAAACAATCCCGAGCACTTGATCTTGACTATCCAACCAACAAAGTTGACCTCCATGTCTGTCATAGCTACATCCTTGGAAAATAGACTAGGATTCTTTCTAGATCGAGTCATAGGCATGCAACAAAAGATGTTTTAGACATTGTTCATTCAGATATATGTGGTCCAATGCAAACTCCGTCGTTGCTTGATACAAAGTATTTCATTACCTTCATTGACGATATTCTAGAAGAACAACTCTTTATTTCATTAAGCAGAAATCGGAGGCTTTCAAAATCTTTCGACAATTCAAAGAGCGTGCAGAAAATAAAACTGCTAAAAGAGTTAAAGCACTTAAGTCCAACAATGGGGGAGAATACATCTCTACCGAATTCAAGGAGTATTGCCTTAACAACGACATTGAGCAACAATACATTACCTCCTATTTGCCTCAGTCGAATGGACTTGTGGAGAGAAAAAAACAGAACCTTAGTCAAATCAGCCAAGTGTATGCTTGCTCATGCGACACTTCTGAAGTCCTTCTAGGCTGAAGCTATTTTCACTGCAGCTTATATTCAGAACAGATCTAAAGGTCTCTCAAACAAAACACCATATGAAGTTTGGATAGGTTCCAAACCATCATTATTGAACTTACGAGTTTTGGATGTATCGCCTATGCGCAAATACCGCAAGATCTCAGAAAGAAGCTTGACTTTCAAAGTATCAAATCTATTTTCATCAGCTACACTACTTCAAATAAAGCCTATAAGTTGTGCAGGAGATGTAGACACTCGTAAATCCACTTCTAGATTTACATTCTTCCTCAATAATGGTCCTATTTCATGGAATAGTCACAAGCAAACTTCGATTGCTCTATCTTCTACTGAATCAGAGTATATCGCAGTCTCTCAAGCTACAAAGGAATCAGTATGGTTGAATAACTTACTTTCAAATGTTAGTCTGAAACAATATGCTGTGATAGCTTTATTTTGTGATAATCAAAGTGCTATTGTCTTATCAGCCAATCCTAGATTTCATTCAACTAGGAGTAAGTACATTGAGATTAAGTATCACTATGCCAAAAACAAAGTTCTTGACAAATAGGTAAACTTACAGTACTGTCGAACGCGAGATATGACAGTGATATCTTCACTGAAGCATTAAGCTTGGATGCACACAGAAAGTTTTGTGCAGAACTAAGTTTAAAATTCAAAGCATTCATGGATTCAGATTAAGGGGGGGTGTTGGATTATTCTACTCTTTGAGTGATGCATCCGAATAATCGATCTTTAATCTTCATCCTATTTATTATCCAGTTAGTTTTTACACAATCTGCAGAAATACTCGGAAATCGCTCAACAGGTGGGTCCGACATATCGGACATCATCCGACATATCGACGACGTCGACGACATGTCGAAGGAGTCGACCAATATTGATAGTCATAGTCATGCACTGGGAAAGAATGCTTATTCTACTGCACTCGATAGGTCACTCACAGTTTTTGACTTATCGAACCGCTCATTTCACTTCCCTCTTTCCAACACTACATGCAATTTTAGAAGGTTTAATCAAGCTATAGTTTGCCAATTTTGACAATAATAACACCTACGAACCATGTGTGGGATCCATTCCCATGGCCTAGCCACCCACCTTTTTTCCACTTGACCCCAAAAGGGCTAGTACTAGGGGACAAGGGTATGATGTCTATTTTGAGCTTATATGTGGATGATGTTTTGGTCTCCATTTATTTATGGGACAAATGCACTCTTTTTGGTGCCTTTATTGAAGTAGCCCTCTGTGTGTGGCTTGCATCCTCCAACAATTTGAAGTAAGATCTTAGGTGTATGTTAAATCTTCAAAATAGTTTAAATAGCTTACAAGGGGAAAGCACAATCACTTGTATAGATTGTATAATGGTCCATTCAAGGTTGTAAGAGAGTTAAATCAAGCTGCTCATGAATGAGACCTCCTTTAATAGTCAACATGATTCATATCTACCATATCCTCTCAAATTCATCTTCCAATTGCAAAAAAACTACTTG
The DNA here is from genome assembly GCA_029204225.1 of Diphasiastrum complanatum. Taxonomy (NCBI): domain Eukaryota; kingdom Viridiplantae; phylum Streptophyta; class Lycopodiopsida; order Lycopodiales; family Lycopodiaceae; genus Diphasiastrum; species Diphasiastrum complanatum. The sequence goes on from CM055093.1 coordinate 46,972,675, forward strand.
AATTGACCATGTTACTAGACTTAAGAAGTGAAAACCCTCTTCCTTAACTTTGTCGAATAGTTTATATATTTTAGAAATCATCTATTTTCTAGCAATTCCACTTGGATTCTCAAGAGGATTTAACCTACTTTGTCACCAACTTTCTCGCCCTCTTGAAACATCATCTACTCACACCTGTGAAGAACATGAAAAATCTAGCTTATTTGCAATTTCATGTACATATGTAACAAACTTGAGATCTCGTGAGATAGTGACATTTGTCACATAATGTTAGGATTGAAATGCATCGATTTGGACCAATCACATTTAGAGGTTTAGATCACAAGTCCAATCACTTTAAGAGGTGCATTACATGTAGACCAATAATGTTAGAGATGCACATCATGAGGCCTAATCAAATTGTGAGGTGAAAATCATGAGGTCCAATCATGATGAGAGGTACAAATCTAGGGGTCCAATCATGATGTAACTTAGACAATCAATAGGATCCAATCAGTTTAGAGCATTTCCTCTTGCAAGACCTCGAGCTAGCTCTATTTGAAAGAGCTCTCCTTTGTACATACATTTTGGAATCATAGTAATTAAGTTTTGGTGAGAATTTCGCTTGCAACACTTAGTTTTTTCTCTATGCTCTCTCTCTACCGAGAGTGTGTGCTCCATTTTCTCTCTCTACCCAAGAGCAAGTTGTTATTGGACTTAGTTTTTCATCAAGAATCTTTTCATTATGTGTATGATGAAGTTATGGTGGGTGGATGCATGCTTGTCTATAATCAAGAGATAGTTTCTTGGCAATCACACACTCCTTAGAAGATCAATCATGTGCTTTTTATTGTCCTCACACGTGTGAAATGTTGACATGGTATCAGAGCTAGCCTAAGGATGGATTGCATGCATCTTGCTTGATGAAAATTGCTTGAAAAAACAAGGTTTTGAGAGCTAGTTTGGACATAGTTTACAATCAAGTGGATGTTGAGATCAAAAGGGATCAAAATCAGGATGAACTGATCCAGCCTGAGTATTGTACGGCCTGTTGTGCTCAGACACATGTGAGATCACCTATCTTTGAATGGTTGGTGTTTCTCCAAGATAGATCCAAATCTAGTGCTTGAGAGCTTGTTGGAAAGCTAGTGAAGTCTAGTTTGTGATGCAATTGATTTCAAGTCAAATCTATGTGTCTTGAAAAATTTATATCCATTCAAAGGAAGGTGGGTAAGGCACCCAACTTGGTTTGACATGCCAAGAAAGCCTCACATCTAGCTTAGATCATCAGAAACTCATGATTTGTCATTGCCAATCTTGTCTAGGATTGATCTAGATAAAATTTTGATGCCTTAGCCACATAGTTTCATACAAATCCATTGTGTTTGAGTAGTTTGTGGAGTCCTTGAGTGTTTTCCAAGTGTCTTGAAGCTCACAGAGGGAGTTGGCTCAAAATCTTGGTGTGCTTCATCCTCGGAGAGAAGCAAGATCTAGATTGACACATAGACGTTGCAAGATTTTGAACCAGACTTGGTTGGACACCATTATTAGATCCTTCTTTGAGAGAGTAGCAAAACTTGTATTTGTTTTGGATCCATTACAAGTCAATTTCTCAAGTGATTAGGGCATCCATGGGTTCCTTTCTCTTGGAGCAAGGCGAGAGATTGACCACCTCCAATTATTCTATTTGGAAAGTGAGGATGGAGTCGATTTTGATCATCCAAGACATGACGGATATTGTAGTTGGACTTGAAGAGGAGCCACAAGTGCTTCAAGAAGTCCAAAGGTACAAGAAAAGGGCAAAAATGGCCCTACACTACATCAAGATGAATGTATCCAATGAAGTGTTGAGAGAGATTAGCTCTTGCACCTCAACCAAGGAGGCTTGGGACACCCTCAAAGCCATCTATGAGGCCAAGAATACATCTAGTCTATTGATCACTCTTAGGAATCAAATCTTCAAAGCTACCAAAAGAGTGATGAGAGTGCCTCATGTAAAAATTACAGCAAATAAGGATCCTAAAACACTTGAAATGATGAGGAAAACAATAGATTATGATTTCATAAGATTAGCACAAGTTGAACCATCAAAATCCATAAAAAATCTATGCTTGAACCTCACTAAATGGCCCAAATCCTTGAAGAAGGCTTCACACGTGTGAAAGTACGGCCTCCCACAGTCTGAGTACTGTACACCAGACCTACATTCAATCCTATAATCATTAGTAATCACAAGTACTCAAACAATTATGAACATAGAGAGCAATTGCACCATTATGAGAGAAAAAACATGAAATTGCTTGATTGATTTTGGTGAGATATCATCACCTATATATACATGATCTATCACGATTTTGGGCAGGTATGAGTAGCCCTAAACCTATCCCTAATGCTAATTTTGGTGGATCTTTCATCCCTACCAAGTTAGGGCTGGAATCTTGGAGATCCCTCAACAATGCAAAAATTACCAAAAATAGCTCCTATTTTTTCTCCCTTGTATCTAAGCATAATTTGGACTCATTCCAAAGGTTCTAACACTTAGGTCTACTTGAGAGCATCCTTATGAATGGAATCCTATGCTATTTGGCACGTGACTAGTCAAGCTAGAATTCTGAATTTTTAACACTCCTCCTCACTATCTAGCTTGGTTCAATCATTGCTTTACTAATCACTCCAAGTGATGATCTGAACTTCATAAAATGTGTCTTTTGAAGTGGTTTAGTAAGTAGATCAGCTACATATTCATTGCTTGGAACATGCTCCAAAGCAATCTCCTTGGCTTGCACCATTTCTCTCACAAAGTGATGGCATATTTCAATGTGCTTAGATCTTGCATGGAAGATTGGGTTAGATGCAAGGTGTTGGGCTGATATATTGTCATTGTAGATGATTGGTGCCTCCTCTGAATCCATGATCTTTAGTTCCACCAATAATCTCTTGATCCAAAGTACCTCCTTTGTAGTGGTTGTCAAAGCTTTGTACTCGGCCTCGGTTGAAGATAGAGATATAGTTTCTTGCTTTTTTGAAAGCCATGAAACCACACCTTCTCCTATGAAAGTTGAATAGGCACTTGTTGATTTTCTATCCCTCTTGTCCCCTGCAAAATCTGAATCACTAAATGCATGAAGGTTAATCACATCTCCTCTATATAGAATCCCAAAATCCAATGTACCCGAGATGTATCTTAGAATCCTCTTAGCCTTTTTCCAATGGATATTCAATGGCTTTTGCATGGATTGGCTCAACCTACATACACTAAAGCTAAGATCTGGTCTAGTTATAGTGATCCACATTAAGGAACCTATAAGTTGCCTAAACAAAGTGATGTCCATGAAGGATCTTTCATCATCTTCATTTGGCACTTTTACATCTTGTTCCATTGGTGTGTCAACACTTTTGCATACTTCCATCTTAAACTTCTTCAAAAGACTTTGAGCATAGTTTACTTGACTTATAAAGACAAAATCAGACCCTCTAAGTACTTCTATGCCTAAGATGAAGTGAAGACACCCAAGATCTACCATCTTGAACTCTAAGGATAGATCTATCTTGATTTTTTCAATATCATCAACACTATTTCCACTAATGATGATGTCATCTACATAAATGAGTAAAAGTACAATACCAACATCATCAAACTTAATGTAAAGAGTAGGATCATATTCACTTTGAACAAAAAAAAGTGAAATAAGATAGCAATGTAGTCTTGAATTCCAAGATCTCGAGGCTTGCTTCAAGCCATAGATGCTTCTTTGGAGATGGCATACTTTGTTCTCCATTCCATGCTTGATGAACCCTTGTGGCTGCTCCATATAGATATCCTCTTCCAAAAAACCATTCAAGAAAGCATTAGAGACATCCATTTGACATAGAATCCATCCAAAATGTGATGCAAGTGCAATGATTAGTCTTATTGTGACCATCTTGGCCACGGGTGCAAAAGTTTCCTCATAGTCTATCCCTCTCTCTTGAGCATAACCTTTTGCAACTAATCTTGCTTTATGTTTGTTAACACTCCCATTTGCATTCAACTTAAGCTTGAAGACCCACTTGTATCCTATTACATTCCTTTGAGGTCTCTCAACAAGCAACCAAGTTTCATTCTCAATCAAGGCATCATACTCATCCAACATAGCTTTATACCATTCTTTGGAGTTCAATGCATCTTCAACATTAGCCGGTTCTTCAAAACTAGATAAAGCATAAGAAGTGGATGAGATACCCTCAATTTGCTGTCCTTTGCCTTGATATGTGAGCCTTGATGGCTCCACTTTTGCCCTTGAAGATCTCCTTGGTGTGATAGGTGGGTTTGGTGCTTGCTCCTCCATGAGCTCCTCCTCAAAACCAAGATCTTGTTCCTCGGCCATCTTCTTCTTGATTGTTGGAGCACTTGAGCCTTCTTCAAGCATATGCATATGATGTTCATCAAAGATGACATCCCTTGAAACAACAAATTTGTTCAAGGATGGGAGATAGACTTTGTAGCCCTTGCTTGAGCTTGCATATCCAAGCATGATCCCTCTTGTGGAAGATGGATCCTCCTTGGTTCTTGTTTCCAATGGCACATGCACATAACATATACACCCAAAAACTTTCAAGTGATTAAGATTGGGTTTCTTTCCATACAACATCTCATAAGGAGTTTTGCCTTCAATTGCTTTGCAAGGCACCCTATTCATCAAGTAGTTTGCACATACAAGAGACTCACCCCAAAAGGATTTGGGCAAACAAGCATCTAATCTTAAAGCCTTAGAACATTCACATAATGTTCTATTCCTTCTTTCAGCAACTCCATTTTGTTGAGGAGTGTAAGGACAAGAAGTCTCTTTTTTGATCCCTTCCTCCTCACAAAAGGCCTTGAACTCATTGGAGATGAATTCTCCACCATTGTCACTTCTAAGAATCTTGATGCTATGATTATGATGCTTTTCCACAAACAACCTGAACTTTACAAAAGTATCAAATACTTGAGACTTGAAGAAAAGTAAGAACACCCAACAATATCTTGAGTAGTCATCAATGAAGGTTAAAAACATGGATGAGCCTCCATTAGATTTGGTGCTAGCAATGTGCACATCCGAGTGTATGAGTTCAAGAGGATGAGATGACTTTGTGATGGAGTTAGGAAACACCTTCTTATGTGCCTTGGATAAGGCACAAGCTTCACAAACCTTGTCTTCCTTCCCAATAGACCTTGGTAGGCCTAAAGCATACTCCTCCTTGATCATAGCCTCCATGGAACCCGAGTTGACATGTCCAAGTCTTTTGTGCCATAAAGTAAAGGTAGATATCTTGTTCTTCTCGGCCAACATGACAACATTAGTATCCACAAATGCATCCAACTTATAAAGTTTGCCAAGTCTAGTGCCCTTAGCCACTATCTTACCCTTCTTCTTGATGAAACATTCATTTGAAGCAAAGTCAACATTGAAACCATTGTCTACCATTTGGCCAACACTTAGTAGATTCTTTGTTATTGTAGGAATGTACAAAACACCTTCTATGTTGATCTTTTTGGAAGATCCTAAGCAAAGGGGAATGCTACCAACTCCTTCAATCTTACAAGCTTCATCATTTGCTGTATAGATAGACTTTATAGGTCCATCATAAGATAAGAGAGAAGAGAAAAACTCCCTTTTACTAGTCATGTGTGAACTAGCACCCGAGTCAATCCACCAAGGATCTTCTCCTTTGAAGCTTGTTGAAGAAAATATGGACATCATGAGAGAGTCCTCATGTGAACTCTCCTCCTCCTCCTCTTTGCTCATGTTGGCTTGGCTTTGATCTTGCTTCCTCTTGAAGCATTCCGAGGCATAATGCCTCATCTTGCTACAATAGTAGCACTTCACCTTTGATTTGTCCTTCTTGACTTTGGTGGTTGATGGAGATGCCTTTGGGGGTCCTTCTTGATCCTCAAGCTTTGTAGACTTCTTGAATGTTGATCCTTTGCCTTTGGACTTGCCTTTGCCTTTGGTGAAGAGAGCTTGGTCATCTCCACCTTGGATGGAAAGCCTATCCATCCTCTCTTGCATTTGGCTCCTTCTTGATTCCTCGGCCATGAGTGTGCCTTGGAGTTCTTCAAGTATGGGTAGCTTACCCATAATTGCATATCTCTGAACCAAATTGTCAAATTCAAAGCTTAGTCCATTCAATATGAGTTGAACAAGCTCTTCATCCTTGATAGGGTCACCTATAAAGGCTAGCTCTTTGTTCAATTCCTTTACTCTTAGGACAAAAATATGTGCACTCTCTTCTTTCTTTTGATAGCTTCTATAGATTTGATTCTTCAAAGCTAACATTCTAGTTTGGTTCTTGGATTCATATACCTTTTGCAAAGTCTCCCAAGCATCTTGAGCTGAAGTGCAATCTCCTACCTCTCTTAAGAGTTCATTTGCAATATTCATTTTTATGCAATGTAGTGCAACATTGCACCTCTTGATGTATTTGGCTTTTTCTTGAGGATGAATAGGTTCACCCTCCTTACCATTTACAATTTCCATCAGATCTTGCATGATCATGATAGATTCCATTCTAACTTTCCATATGGAATAGTTAGTTTTGTTGAGCCTTTCATTAGTATCCAAAAGATATGCATTTATAGATGCCATCTAGTCTCCTAATCAAGGACTTGACACAAATGAAGGTTACTTCTATTGATTTGATTGAAGGTCTACCTTATCCCACTTCTTAGGGACCTGAAAAGATCAGTAATAGACTTCCTATAAAGATCTAAGAATGATCTCTAACAAAATCAAATTATAGAATACTAGAAACAATGCACTTGCTTGATTGAAGTAGACAATACTAGTAGAATTGCCCCTCTTTCTATAAAGAACATTAAAGCTTCCAAATGATCTGATCAAGAGTGAATTTCAGCAACCTAATATACTTCCAAAATCACTTGTAAAAGATCTAAATGGAACTTAATGAGGATGCAACACAATCTACTATCCAATCACAAGCAAAAAATGATCAAAATCGATGAAAAATTGATCTAATTTGGTGCATAAGTCAAGCAATGGTTGGACTGAACCTAAATCACTTTAGGAGGTGCCTACTACACCTTATAACAGCCTTGAAGAGTCCCCAAAACTCTTATCTTCCCTCTCCTTGAATGCTAGAAAGCCTCCTCTATGAAATCACCTCCAAAACTCGCTTAGAAATCAATGCTTGGAGCAAGCAAAACTTGCTATCTTGGTAATGTGAATTGAATTCAACTTTGTCTCTGGTTTTAGACACCTAAACACCTGCAAATGAAGTCACACAACACCAATCTCCAATGTATTTGACTCACTTTGAGTTCTAGAATCAATACTAGATGCTAAGATCCAATCTACACAAGATTTAGATCAAAAATTGTGATCAAATTGAATGAAAACCAAGGATTTAGCTCATTTCAACCTTTAGGCTCTGATACCATGTAAAAATTACAGCAAATAAGGATCCTAAAACACTTGAAATGATGAGGAAAACAATAGATTATGATTTCATAAGATTAGCACAAGTTGAACCATCAAAATCCATAAAAAATCTATGCTTGAGCCTCACTAAATGGCCCAAATCCTTGAAGAAGGCTTCACACGTGTGAAAGTACGGCCTCCCACAGTCTGAGTACTGTACACCAGACCTACATTCAATCCTATAATCATTAGTAATCACAAGTACTCAAACAATTATGAACATAGAGAGCAATTGCACCATTATGAGAGAAAAAACATGAAATTGCTTGATTGATTTTGGTGAGATATCATCACCTATATATACATGATCTATCACGATTTTGGGCAGGTATGAGTAGCCCTAAACCTATCCCTAATGCTAATTTTGGTGGATCTTTCATCCCTACCAAGTTAGGGCTGGAATCTTTGAGATCCCTCAACAATGCAAAAATTACCAAAAATAGCTCCTATTTTTTCTCCCTTGTATCTAAGCATAATTTGGACTCATTCCAAAGGTTCTAACACTTAGGTCTACTTGAGAGCATCCTTATGAATGGAATCCTATGCTATTTGGCACGTGTGACAAGCCACATCATGACCATCTAACTATTTACAAGTCATATGACCAAAACTAGTCAAGCTAGAATTGTGAATTTTTAACAAAATTTTCTTATGACAGTGAAAGATCTTCATAGAGAGCTTGCTTGCATAGGAGACCATCTCAATCAAAGTGAATTAGTGCAAGTCATCATTAATGGATTAAGAGATGAATTTTGTCATGTCCATGTCCTGAATATAGGATTCAATATAATCCTAGACTTGGATACATGGTACTCCAGTGCTCAAGATTATTGGTTACGCCATATCATACTGGACGAGACCTGTAAAGTAATTAATAATCTTGTGAGTTCCAGACACACTACTTGGAGTTAGTACATGGTTTAGGACAGTCAATTCATGTGTAGATATCATTAGCAATGGAATTTCTCAATTGGGGAGTTTAGGATTTGCATGACTACATGCACAGGAAGGTCTGGGGTCTATTTAGCCCTTGTAAACTCGCCTTACTACTCCATTCTTTTGGTGATTCATTGTCAGGTCCTCTCACTCTACTCTTGCTTCCTATTCCTTGGCTCGGGGGTGAAGCTTCTGGAGATTGGTCGGTTGCTTCTACTTGGTTGGGTGGTTTACTCCATAGTGTGTTCTCTTGTGTTTTGTCTTGTAAGCAGGATCTTTAGGAGCTTTCCCTTACAAATTTGACAACATTGTTCAATCTTATGCAATCAATGAGGAGCTTCCAAGATTGGAGGCATTACAAGGAGTTCTCATTGCTGAGGAGTGTAAGCAAGAGAGCAAGCTATTGAGGATCAATCAACTTTCTTTGAAATATAGTGGAGAGGAGAAAACATTCTTCTTAAAGGACAAATCAAAAGGAAGGGACAAAGGGCAACATCAACATTTCAAGAAGGACAAATCCAAGGAGGAGTGTGATGACGGTTCATCACAACCATCAAGAAGTTGCAAATCCAATAAAAAGTACTTATTTTGTGCTAAGAATGGGCATTATGCTTCTAATTGTTTCAAGAAGAAAAAGTTCCTCAAGCAAGCTAACTTCACTAAAGAGGTTAAAGATGAAAATGCATGGTCTAATGATAGTAAATGCAAGATAGATGGAATGGGTAGTGTACCAATTGGTGTTGGATCCACTATGTTGCTTTAAGTTCAATGATGTGCTTTTTGTGCCTAATCTCATCATGAATCTCATTAGTGTTGGTCAAATGCTTGATGATGGCTTTCAAGTTGACTTTGAGAAGGATGTTTGTCTTATTAAGGGGGATGGTGAAGTGGTAACAAGAGGAACTAGATGTGGAAAGCTTTTCAAGTTGGAAGCTAATCCTTGTGGAAGAATGGTCAAGAGGAGCTTGGATCATCTCAATGAGGAGATGAAAATTGGATTGCCTATTGCACTTTGGCAAAAGCACAAGAAAATTAATTGCCAAGGTGTTCTACTTCTCATCAATTTTTTATCTTGTTCATTTGGATGATTATGACTCATCAAGTAGAAGCAAAGACTGTAATTTCATATGTGCTCCTTCATTGATGACTTCAATTGAATGTATCTCTTATCAAATGTGCTTGATGGAAAGATGACAATAGTTGATAATTTGGGGATCTTGAGATCCATATGCCTTGTCTCAATCATAAATCTTTAGAATCTTATGATTCGTCAATCATAATTTACAGGATTTCAAAAGCATACTTCATCATTGGAAGATACTGGAGTATATGCATAGCATACCACTCAGGAAATATAAGAAATATTCTGAAATCTTTTCTTCAAGAAAAAATTACTGAATTCCAATAATTTCCTTTCAACCTGATGTTTAACCAGATTATGAGTTCCCAATTTTACAATCAACCAAGTAATCACAGACCATTACAACATTCGTCTTTAACAACATAAAATTTATACAATCACCTAGAATGATATCTAGAGATTACAACGTTCTGTTCAATTCCAACTAAATTCAGTTTACCATTCTTGGAACCATTAGGATACAGTATCCAATTGAGCTCTCAAGGATAATGTCACTAATGAATCAAGTCTATTCCTCAACTGATAAATACTCACCCAATAATTACGTATATCCTATGCACATAATTTTCTGATGAATCCAAATGACTCATAAATTATGTGTCTTACAAGCAATACACACAAAACAAACAGTTTCTAGTGAATTCTCTTCACACTGTCCATTTTACCAATTAACTTTCACAGGAGTAAATCAACTACTCAAGTTAATTGCCCATGATTTAGAAATCTTAAATGTCTAGGTGAAGAATTCAATTATACTAGCATCACATTTAGATCCTTATCGAAATCATTTTTTAAGTTAACCAATAAATCTATCAGAACAGATCTGTTAACTCTGCAAGTAATTCTCAAACCCAATACTTGATCATATGTCTATGTTAACCGACTAGGTTAAGTGCACCAGATAACCTTAGTAACTAGGAATACATAGTATATCCAAACAAAATTACTCGTGCACATATGAGAATAATCTCACTATGACATTATCTGGCAGATTCCTCCAAAATCCGCATATGTAACTCAGTTACACAAGATTCTATTTCTCTTGAGTAAATAACATATCTGGAAAATCTCTGAAGTGAACAATTCCACATCACAAGTTTTTCAACCATCATACTTTTACCAACATAATTTTTTCATCCAATCAACCTACTACAGATCTTAGTGTACAAACCAAGATTAGGCTGACTTATACAAACATCTTTGGACAAAAGGTTAAGATTAAAACTTTATTTCATCTGATCCAATCAGATGAATCTTAAATTAATCTTTACCACCATTATCCATAATCATGAATATCTAACAGCTCAAAACCCCCAAAACTATTCTAGTTCTAGATTATTCAAAACAATCACCTCTGTTCTCACAGGATAGTTCCACCATTGCACACATACAGGATTCCACAAAAGAAATTTATGCAACTGGTTGATCCCATGAAAGTCTTATTCCTATCATTTTATTCTCCCCCTTTAAAAGAAATTTCATAATTTCAACTAAAAAGTTCTCAAGAGAACGTATAAGATATCAAAGATTCGAAAAAGTCAGTAATGAGTATCCACTACTATTACAAATCGGACTTTTTTTTCTCAAAATTATAAATTATCTCGAGTGATAGAAATATTACTCTCAATAATCAACTATTAAATAGAGATAAACATTTGGGCTCAGGAAGTCTAAATTCCACTTAATCAGTTGAAAATATCAATTCATTCTAAGCTATATTCACAAAACTGAAATGGAAGCATAAATTCATATAACTTTAACAGTCCTTCAAAACCTAGTTCCACACTAGAAGGAAGTATATGAATCTCAATCCCATTGTCTCGTATTAAAGAATATTTTCAAAAGTAGAGGTTTAAATTAAAAGAGAAATAGATTTTAAGGGTTTCCGATTTGGAATCTATGAGATACCTTTTTGGGATCCGGATGTATATCTCATAACCACTCCAAATATTCTAAACAAGATTTTTACCAATGGTTTCGATTGTTAGCATTACTAATAAAGTAAATACTAACCACTGGTCTACAAATCATTCTCGCACATGAATTTCCCTTTGAAATCACTGATGTCCCATACCATCAGTTTTCTCTCCAAGAAAGTTCTTTGCTTTTAGATCTGATCAACAGAAAATCAAAATGATTATTTGACCATCCTATATCCAAACATAGGATCCAATCTTCAAGAAGATCTTTAACCGCATTATCTGATAATCCAGAGATCTTAAAACCTCCATCTGGATTTCCTCTACCAGATATGCACATATCTATTCCACCAAGTACTGGAGTACCCCCATATCTGTTCCAAATGGATCACAATAATCCATTGACAAAATTATGATTTAACAAGAATCTGCACATGGTTTTCTCCGTCACATAAAACAACCCATACGGTTGGTACTATCATTCCTAAATTTCTACCATCTAAGAGTTCTAACTCTTAGAAATAAGGTCTTTACATTACAAATGTGAACCAAGTATCATTCTCGTCCCGTGACACCATTTTCAATAACAAATAGGGTCAACCCATGGTCCTATAGATATTTGAAAATAAATTCAACTTAATGAATTCAACAAACCAGTGTTATGCGATTTTCTTATAAGGATTATTTACCAATCCAAATTACATAACACAATCACATTTACCTACTCAGATGTCTCATTTTCTTCCTCCCTTAGATATTTCGGTCATCCGAAAAGTTTTATCAGCGAAGGCACCGAAAACTCCTTTGACACAAGTAAATGCTAGGTTGCTACCCTTTTGACAATACTAGCTTAAGTATTACTTTGTTAAAGTTGTCTGAACCTAATGGAAAATCCATAAAATTTGGATCCAGGTACTCTTTTACAATATTCGATACACTTAAATTTTATCAAATATACCTCTCAATTTATGACCTTTATTTCATTTATTCATTTTAACAAGTATCTCAAAAGCTTTAGCCAATCCTAAAGATCAAAATCATTTATAAAAAGCCTATCAGTGCACCACCGATGTGAAAGTACAGTACTTTAGAGACCAAAAATGGATCTTTAATGATCCACAAAAGTTATTATGTGTTTGCTTACCAATCTATCAGAAAACTAGTTACCAAAAACTTGATCTAGATTGGCAGTTTCACAAAAAATAAGCAGTGATTAGGGAAATACAACCTTTTGCAAAAGTCGAGAAACAAATTCTAAAAAAAACCAAAGTTGCAACATTGTCAACCATGCACCAAGAGACCAAAATTTCTCTTACTAGGTGCTGGTAACATAAATTTTTCGAGTTTCCAAATCCACTTTTGGAACGAACATTAAGTTACCTCAAGCAAAATACCTCGGTCAACCGACATGCAACAAGCATTGACACCGACAGTCATGCACCCAATCAATTTTAATATTAAAAAAAAATCATGCACCAGGCAAAAGCCTAAACCCCACAAAGCCCTACATGTCACAAAATTAAAAACCCTAAAAGGTTTTTTTTTTCAAAAAGAGAGAAGGTATTTCCGTGCTCCAGCCACCACCATCGCGATAGCGACCACCATCGCAATAGCTGAGGCCTACCAAGCGAGAAGGAGAGAGATTTGCAGTGGGGTAACGCCCCTCCTCGGCCCTCTGCTGCGCCTCAAGAGTTGGAAACCGAGCTCTTATCACCATCTCGATTAGCATCAACGATCTACACTGCCAATCCACGCTTATCCAGATTAGATGGAGCCTTCCAACACATCGAAAACAGGCGCAACGTTCACCTGGCCAGAAACAGGCTTTACATCCTTTTCACTTGTCAGATTGCTATCCCGTTCCAGCATCCACTAAAGCCTACATCAGCCCTACAAACTAATCTCTGAGAGGATTCAACAGTAAGGCGGACACAGGATTCAAGTAGAGCCATCGAAACAAGGATTCCACAGTCCAGACCAGTGCCTTACTCTATTCACAGATGGCTTTGACACCACTCTAGAACAACGAGCAGAGGCTCTCAAAAGGATTCATGAAAGTTTCATATCTGACTCACATACCAGGCTACTCTTTTTTCTTCTACATGTTTGCTTGCATGGCAGCGATCTCTAAAGCTTCCCTCTGAACCTGAACAACTGTTCTACCTCTATCATATCAAATTTTACAGAGATTCAAAAACATGCTTCATTGTCTCATAAACAAGAAAAAGAGTTACTATAGGTTTTACAGTTCTAAACTCTTTCTACAATCAGCAAGCAACAATCCAAGAAAGGTTTCATAGGGATCATCTACATGCATCACTACTCCAAGTCTTTATCTTCTTTTTTGACGAATGGGCAATTACAACTTCCATTCTATGTTTTCAGTTTCCAGTTTGCATGAAATACAAGAGGATTAGTCTAAAAAAACCTTAAATCCTCACATGCAAACCATAAATTCAAGATTTCCAGCAACAGTCCGTTTATTCATTCCGGATAAATTGATTCCTCATCAATCTATCAACAGACATTCTGCTACTAAATCTGAATTTAAACTGTCTAAAACATTATAAATTCTTACAAATTGTTCATCCTAAAAAACAGATTTAGACAAAAAAAAGTGGATCTACTACTCATGCAGATCATTCTACTTCAAATGAAAACTTTCTCAAGGCTACAAAAAAATAAGAATGAATTCACTCTAATCCCACAGCATCTCTAAAAAAAATCAAACAAGGAGAAGAGCACTCTACCACCAAGTTTGGAAAGCATACTTCACACATGAATTAGTGAATCCAAACTCAATTTCCCTTGAACAAATAGCACTCCATCCGGGATGTGAATCCAAGTGTGATTCAATTCCAATTTGATGTAGAATTTCTCTCCATCCCATCCAAGACCGTCGGGATCTGATACCAATGAAAAGATCGGTAAGAAAAACTCCTAAAATGAGGATAGGAGAACACAACAAGAGAGACTATGGAGCAAAACCACCCAACCAATCCTAGATCCCTCCTGGAGAATCCTCCTGGATCTAGCCCCCAAGCCATGCCATGTGATAGCAAGAGGAGAAGAGCTCAACTGATGACCTAGATCAAAGTCGTCGACAAAATAATCACTAACTCAATATATAGAGAGTAGGATCCTATGCATGAACCCATGCAATCCCCATGCAGGTCAACTATAAATAGGTCACAGCTCTTCATGCATTCCTATTGCCTATATCAGTCACACGTACATGCACTACTCCATATGTCTCAATTAGAGTGTCTGGGTCCTCTCAAGGTCATCAGTCACCAACAGGCCTCGACGTGGAATTAAATCTCGGCGTGACTAATAATCTCGAACACTAGAGGGTCGGTCTACCATATTAGGACTATTCCATGTCCTTAACTGAATATGGCCATAACAAAAACTCCAACATCAAAATGATGCAAACCAATGTAGCTAGTTTTACCATATCTTGACAATTAGCACACATCCATATGAAATAGCTCAACATGAGATAGAAGAATTAAAGTAAACTTGAACAACACTTTTTTGTTGTTCTTTTGACCTTACTTGAGTCTTTAAACACCTGCAAAAACAGATCCAAAACATCTTTTCCAAATGACCCTCCTTTGATGCTCTTGACTAGTTCCAAATTGCCACTTTCCCTTTTGTGTTGTTGAAGCCCTTTGAGATCAAACTCTTGATCTTCCACTTGACCATCAAAGCCATTGACTAAAAACTATTTTCCAGATCCATTAGATGATTTTCCAGCATGAAAACCATGAGAAACAATATTCACTTGCATAGCATCATCTACACAAGAAGATTCTCCAAAACATGTGAGTAAAGCAAAGTGTGTCACTTCTACTTGCTTGCCTTTCTCTTGATCATCAAAGATATCAAAGATATGAATATCTTCATACCTGAACCTCTGAAAATACTCCCTTTCAAACATATGATCTAGACCCAACAAGATCTCATCATTGCTTGATCTCGAATTTCCACAAAGGTTAGTGAAAACAATGCCGCCATCATAAATCAAAAGATAGATTCCAAACTTTCCATCCAACATGAAGTAGAGTAGGTGAATATGAGTCATAGACAAGAAAAAGAGTTACTGTAGGTTTTACAGTTCTAATCTCTTTCTACAATTAGCAAGCAACAATCCAAGAAAGGTTTCATAGGGTTCATCTACATGCATCACTACTCCAAGTCTTTATCTGCTTTTCTAACAACTAGACAATTACAACTTCCATTCTATGTTTTCAAATATCCAGTTTGCATGAAATACAAGAGAATTAGTCTAAAAAAACCTTAAATCCTCACATGCAAACCATAAATTCAAGATTTCCAGCAACAATCCGTTTATTCATTCCGGATAAATTGATTCCTCATCAATCTATCAACAAACATTCTACTACTAAATCTGAATTTAAACTGTCTAAAACATTATGCATTCTTACAAATTGTTCATCCTAAAAAAAAGATTTAGACAAAAAAAGTGCTCTACTCATGCAGATCATTCTGCTTCAAATGAAAACTTTCTCAAGGCTACAGAAAATAAGAATGAATCCACTCTAATCCACAACATCTCTAAAAAAAAATCAAACAAGGAGAAGAGCACTCTACCACCAAGTTTGGAACGCATGCTTCACACATGAATTAGTGAATCCCCTAAGATGAGGATAGAAGAATACAACAAGAGAGACTATGGAGCAAAACCACCCAACCAATCCTAGATCCCTCCTGGAGAATCCTCCTGGATCTAGCCCTTAAGCCATGTCATGAGAAGAGCTCAACTGATAACCTAGACCAAAGTCGTCGACAGAATAATCACTACCTCAATATATAGAAAGTATGATCTTATGCATGGACCCATGAAATCCCCATGCAAGTCAACTAAAATAGGTCACAGCTCTTCATGCATTCCTCCTGCCTATATCAATCACACGTACATGCACTACTCCATATGTCTCAATTAGAGTGTTTGGGTCCTCTCAAGATCATTAGTCACCAACAAGCCTTGACGTGGAATTAAATCTCGGCGTGATCAATAATCTCGAACACTAGAGGGTCGGTCTACCATATTAGGACTATTCCATGTCCTTAACTGAATATGGCTGTAACAACAACTCCAACATCAAAATGATGCAAACCAATGTAGCTAGTTTTACCATATCTTGACAATTTGCACACATCCATATGAAATAGCTCAAACATGAGATAGAAGCCTTGAACAACGCTTTCTTGCTATTCTTTTGACCTTACTTGAGTCTTTAAACACCTACAAAAATAAATCCAAAACATCTTTTCCAAATGACCCTCTGATGCTCTTGACTAGCTCCAAATTGCCCTTTCCCTTTTGTGATGTTGAAGCCCTTTGAGACCATCCAACATGAAGTAGAGTAGGTGAATATGAGTATCAAACCTAATAAATCCAGCCCTCTTGAGTCCATAACAAACCTCAATAAGCTCTCCAATGAGATCTCCCTTGCCTTGAAGAAATTGTCTCTCAATTTTCTCCGTGTAGTCTTCTCCAACCAATCTTTTGTCATCTCGATCATGAGTGATCGATTCATAATCATAGAATACTTTGAGTTGATGAAGAGATGTGAGATCCATTCCTTGGATCTTCCCAAGAACCAATCTCCATTGCTCTTTCCTTCATAAGACTCCCTCTTTATGATTGCATCATAAGAAGTAGAAACGTCAAAATCATTAGAAGCCATTAAAAAACTGATTAGTACCTTCAACATAAGGATGATTGAAGTACTCTCTTTTTTCAAAAAAGAACTTCTACTCAATGTTTTAGGTAATGACTCATACGACAATGATTCTTCCTCACTATCATTCACAATGACATCATTCAAAGTACATCCTACTTTGAACTCTTCACATACTTCTCTTCTTCTTGACTTGTGACTATCTTCCTCACCAAGTCTCATGATAGAACCATTTGATCTACTCTCTTTATGAAGACATGTGACTCCACTTGCTGCAAAAATCACTTTTTTGGACTCATCACAAAAAAATGTAGAAGAACCATCTCCTTCATGCATGCACATAGCAACATCTTTTTCCATATGATCAAAGAAATCATTAGCAACAATCTTGTCCAAGGAAAAACCTTCACCACCTCGATTGATGAAGTTATCTCCCATCGAAGAACCATCATAATCCTCAACACAAAGCTCAAGACCTCCTATTCATTCTAGATTTCATATCTTAGGAGTAACTTGGAGTACCTCAACCAAGTATAGGCATGGCACCTTTGACAAGACCTTTATAGAAAGCCTTGATCAAGGTAGTGGTTGTCCTTTTTTAGTATGACACATTGTCTATTATTGTCTTTCTATTCATGCGTTCGTTCCAAACAACTAATTCAACATTGCCTCTCCATTACAATATATAGAAAGAGCTTTTTATCCACCTTTTAGTTCTTAGAGAAATTTGCTTGGTGATACATATGTTGTGAATGAGAGATAAAGTCATCATCCATTTAGATAAGAAGAGACTCCACATAGATAAGATAGTTACCTTTTGTAGGTGGCTCAACCAAATCAATATTGGTAGAAATATAGACTCTTCTATTTTGTGGAACTTTAGATATATCCATACACAAGGCTAGTTGGTTAATTCTAGACGCTTGGTTGATTTTAATCTTATGACTAATATAAAAAGGTTTTCATTTAAGAAATGCATTCAATCCAATCAGAGAACAATGTCTCTCCTATCTACCATGTTCTTGATGCTTGTAGTGTTGAGAACCCATACTCATAATCAATAGAGGTCATAAAAGATGCAATATCTCTCCTCAACTTGCAAGTAATAATGACCCATCAAGCTTCTTGTCGCAACTCAAATGTTGGTCTCCAATAACTTCACATCATAAAATTGCAACCTTACAAGAGGATGCCGATGTTGTAAATAATGTTTGTTCCAGGTTGCAAATTGACACAACTATTGAAGGCAGATTGGGACTTGACACTCTCGTATCCCTAGTCTATGGGAAGTGTTGTGTCACTATACCATTATAACCAAATTTTTATTTTAGTATGAAACGCAATTGAAGCATCTTGAAGCTCAATTGCGAGGCTCACTTCTTAGCCCTTCTTTCAAGCAACATAATGGAGTGCAAAGCCAATAAGAAAATCATCTCATGCACACTCATGATGCATAAACATCATAATGGCAAATCTAAAATGGATTAAAAAGTTATATTTATAGTAGATAAATTTTACTAGCTAGATTGTTGAAATTGAAATTCGAGGTAAAATTCACTTTATTAGAGAAATTTTGTGGAATGCATTGAAATGCTACTCTACAAGACCAAGCGTTCCCACTAATCAACCTACATGGGCACATAATAGGAAGCTATGTATCGTGGTCGTCCATGTCACTACAACATATAAAGAGGCCACACCCACTTTACATGTTGCAACGAGTTGTTCATGTGGCCATGGCTTCACAATGATGCATTATTTGTTCATGCCAAGGCCACTACTAAAGATTTGGAACTCATGGACATTACTAATGAAAGACTCACAAGAAATAAAATAAAAAAACATACATTTGCATTGATAATGAGGCTTATTGTCTTCCATAAAATGAGTGGTGAAGAAACTTGAATTTGAGTTTGTGGACATTGAGTCAAATTCATAGACATACTTTGGAACATTATTGATCTTTGCATGTTATTTGTTCAATAGAATACTTTGTTTTCAGTTTTGGGATCATACACGTAAACTATCTCTTTATAATCATTTGAAATAAACAAGAAAGTTAGATTAACGAATGTTTTGATTAGCAAGGTGCTTCAAAATAATCATTTACACTTAGTTACATGTGGTATTGTTTTAAAACTATCATAGACAAAGTGTGTTATCATATATTGTCATGCTCAAAAAAGTAAGCTCAAACTTTTGGCTCAAAAATGACCATCTCCAATCTTCAACAACAATATTCTTGCATCACTCTTCACAATGCTCTCACAAACTAAACCTTGCCAACTTCATGTACCTCTCTATGTTGTATGCTATCTTAAATCCTTTCCTAGATGTGCTTTCATGGAGAAGCCTCACGTCTTGCTTTAACTAATGCACTACTTTCTTATTTCTTCACATGCGGACTCTTCCTAGTACCTTACAAGACTTGAAGTTTTTTCGTGTGTGTGTGTGTGTGTGTGTGTGACTTGCAGAGTCTATGTGCCTTCTTTCTAGACGGCCTCTCACATTAACTTAGCATTTTTTAATGTTGGTTTTTGCAATCCTTCACGCTAAAATTTTCAACATCTATTCATTCTTTTTTTTCACTTTTCTCTCATTAACAACCTTCAACCAAAGTGGATGGTTGAAATTGCATGCTCCCTCATAATTTGACCAATGGTTGGTGGTTGGGCATTCTTAGATGGTTGTCGTTTTCATAAATTTTAGGGCAATGAATGTCCCAAAAACTCTCCTAGTTTGAATGATGACATGAAGTTATAGTGGACTTTTAAAATCACTTGTTGATCTTTATTTTATTTTATTTGAGTTGTTAGGCTCCTTAAGACATTAATATTGTGATTCTTATTTCGTCCCATAAACCAAATTGGTCTTCTTTAGTTAACATAATCTAATTGTAAAGATCGACTCCTATAGATCATTTATATCCTGTTGCAAAACAGCAAAGGATTGACTGTGGAGGCAAACTACCCAACCAATGAGGATCAACCCTCGATAACTAGAGCCATGATGCATGAATACAAGAGAGGAGAGGATTTTGGAAACTGAAAACCAGAATTTGGAAGAGTAGTAGGGTGAGTTTCTGTAGGTATATATAGACTCTCCAAGGGCCTAGGAATATTCCTTCCAAAATCCTAATCCATTACTAAACTCAAGGGCAATTACTATTGATACACCTCTACATGTAATGCTCCACAAGTGATAACTGGAGTGTATGGGCCCTCTCAAGGTTAAAAATAATATATCTAGCCTAGAATGGAATATTGAGATGTAAGTAATAAACTCGAACACTGGAGTGTCGAATATCCACATCAAGGATTATTCCGAATCCTTCGATATTTGGACATAACACTAATCTAATCTCTCATTGATGGTTCTCTCAATAGTTGTGATTGATGATGAATGTAAGCAAATAATGGCTTCTTAATTACTATTCAGGGACATATAATTGGTTTAAACGCTTTGTGAGAAGAAAGAGGATCGAAAGAGCCTTGTCAAAAGAAGATGAGACACAAAAATTTGATTAGAAGACAATAACCATTGTTGAAGGCAATTTATTTGTGAAGGATAGTGTGACAGTAAAGTAGGTTGGCTTTAGAACCAGACATAAAATTCCTCAACATATATCGATCTTATATCTAAGAGAATGCCCAACATAACATAGGAGATGTGCGATCTCCAACCCTTGAGAGCCCAACCACAAAGTCTTAGATCATCAACTTCATCATAAATCGTGTGCAACAAATACTACGACATTCCTACCCACTTTATCAAAACAACACCCAAGAGTCAATGGGCGTCACAAGCTAAAACATATGTCCACATTAGCTTTTGTACATTTGTACAAATACCAACGTATGGAGATTCTATCCCTGAACGCTAGAACTAGAAAACAAAGGGAATTAAATGAAGTCCCTACTTCCTCATGGAAAAGTAGGAAATATTTATATGCCATAGGTTCAACTTATTCATAACCAAACTAAGAAGCATACTTGGTGGGAAAATTGCACCACTGAAGATAGAAAGAATTAGCACAAACCAACTTATTGTAACTTGGATAGCGAATTCAACTACTCAAATTTTAGCAAACCAAATTAAAAGTACGGTAGTGTTTCAACACTTTTGAGGTGAAAAGTGTGTGAACCATCGATGAATGTCATGATTTTCCAAGTGCAAGCCATCCAGACATATACAACAGACTTTTGATTTAGTGCCAAAAAATTTCAACTCAACCACGATGAGAGCTTTCTTACAGAATTATGCTCTCAATTGTAAGCAACGTTACCTCAAAAACGTAAAACACTTTAGACTAGTTGAATCATTGCATTGACTAGAATTCTCAATGAGTTTGGTGATGGTAAGGATGCTATTTGAGTAACAAAAACGGCAAGATTTATCTCAATAAGAGTAGTCAAAAACCTTATGATTTTGCTCAAATAGTTATTGAGTGGCTTCGCTCTTCAAACACCATGATAAAATGGGATTCTGGGTGATACAAGTACTAATTTTGTATACATCATCTTAAACCCTAAATCCAATTTGAATCAAATGAATCGATTCAATTTGGAACGTTGTTTGAATCTTAAGAGATCTAATCATCAAAGAAGTATGGTTCTATTTGACTCCAACTTAGTCTAGGCCATCTAAACCTTATAATATCAACTAAATTCACAACCTCCCTCTTTCTTTGACAAAGCAAGTGTAGAAAAGAGATACACATCTTTAATTGTGAGTGTTCCTCTTGCAACCGAACATGGAGAGGGAGGTGTCAAAAGGAAGGACAACTTTGTTGGTTTCTCCAACATCCCCAATGAACAAACCTTGTTTCCATGTACTTTTTGGGAGAACAAGTCGAAAATTGTGAGCACTACTTATAGGTGCTTCTTAGAGGACAAATAAAGAGGACCCCCTTGCAGGTGGAAGGTATGAGCATGTGCTTTGCCCAGATGTTAGTACTCAAGCCTCAACATGTGCTCATACTTTTCAGCTCCAAGGTAGAATGAATGGTGGTAGTGAGGGCCTAAGGTGATGGCCAGTAGGTTACACATTCATGATATGATGCTTGAAGGTAATGCATGCAAAAGGAATGTGTCTATGGATGAGTGAAGAGCGATCATCGTATGGTTTTTTATTCTTTGCCTAAAAAAAATTGTCCATGTTGTGGCTTATTTCTGATTTGGAATGTTACAATTAATTGTTCTTTCTCATTGAAAGCAATCTCCAAAGTAGCCATAAGAAAAAGCAAATATAAACTCAAAAATAGCTTTTCTAAACTCAATGAGTACACGAGTTTTTAGCTGGCAACCAGAACTTCAAAAGTATATATAAGGCTCTCAAATTAATGTACACAAATTGAGCTTTTTCAAGTCACACTCCTTATCTATTTAGAGTGTTATTTGGGACTTCATCGTTCTCAACTTTAGCAAAAGAGTGAAAGCCAAGATTAAAAAAACGCAGCTCTACAATATTATGATTCAAGAATACCATCAATTTTAAGACTTAGGTTTCTCTAACTCGGACGGAGTTTTAGCCACAATTGATAAAGCATGTACCCCACCTTTGAGCTCATCCTGAAGAATCTCATATACACGTCGGTGCCTATGCACAAGGCTTTGACCTATAAATGCCGATGTGACTATCTTGACACTGCAAATGACATCACAAACTATTCAAAAATTGATACACGTGACATAAACATAGTTGTATAAAACAACCTAAGACCATGTATATTCGAAAAGGTACAAAAGTTAAACCTAAGCAACTTAATCCACGAGAAAGATCCAGCCTACAAATTGACAACTAGCTCCTTCAAGCTTAGTTTGGAATTTATTTTAAATTAGAAGGAGCTTAGAATCAAATTGTATTTTCTTGGACAACAAATCTTATACAACAAAGAATCTTGATTACATCTTAAACTTTGTAAAAAAACACTTCATGTAGCTTTCAAAATCCACAATTTAAAATAAACTCTATTTAGACTCTAATGAGAACCCTTAAAGACCTTTTGAGAACTACGGGCGGGTAGTCGTCCAAATAAAGAACCAATGAACCTACCTACGAGCTACCTATGTAAGGCCTAGTTATTGTACTTATAGATGGAGATAGGCTTTCATTGGCCCAATAGCTAATAAAACATCCAAATGTCATATACAACTATACATAACTCTCCCTTTTGTTGCCCTCAATGTAGGCTGAAAAGGAGAGCATATATAAAAAAAAGTATAGTAATCATGTTGTGTTATAGAACTCCTTAAGATTGAGTGTGTGTCATGCTAGAGATTGTGTAGTGACCACAAGGGCACTTACTAAATCTTGTAAAAGCGACGTGTGCACAAATACATCAATAGGCGCCAAGGATGGCAACTAGTAAAAACGGGAGTAACTTTTGCCATTTCTATTCATTTTGCGATTGCTAGTGTATCCTTAATACATGTTGCTTGCAAGTGTCCTTGATCTACTTGTAACTAGAGGAGAAGAGAGGGAAAGGAAGAGGAGAACCTCAACTCTTAGAATTAAGAAATGAGAGAAGAAGTTCCGATATACAAAGGATTTGAGAATATAAAATGAGGGTAAGGCCCACATGTGGCCATCTCTTATTGGCCCTCTTATTCACACGGTGATGCTCAGAATCATACAAGACCGGCAAGAGGCTTCCTAAAAGTTGTCCCATGTGGTTGGTGCCTTCGACTTGTGTTTAGAATCCTTCCATCATGTATACACCTTGTCGCATAAAGTCATGATCGTAGTGGCGAACCTAGTACTGTTTAGTGAACCGTACATGGAATAATGAGAAGTTCATCAGTACAAACATGCCAGAAAAACATCAAAATGTCTTTTCTTCTCATCTCCCAAGAAAAGATTGAGTCTAAACATCAGTTGTAGCAGGGCCTGGCTTGATTGACTCTTGCTTGGACCATTCATGTTTATATTTTTCTCTGGCTCCTACAAGCCAATAACACCATAAACAAATGGAATTACATTAGAAAACACTCAGAAGTACAAGCATTTTCGCATAGCTCAAAAGAAATTCGCATGCGGTTCAAAACTCACGATACTTGTACGGAGATCAAAAGCTGCAATGCCAAAGTCGATTTTAACCTCTCCTGGCCTTATCAATGGATCGATCGTCTTTCAATAACTTGCATTCCTAGGTACCAAAAACACAAAAAACCAGGCAATTCACAAAAAACGGACTTCTGGAATAACTTGGTAGAGGCCAAAATCCAAATAGTAACTACCAACATAAGTTAACTTCAACTAAACTAAAGTGTGAGGACCCGATCTCTTAGTTCCACAAAATAATAATTTCATAACTTCAACCAAAAAAAACAGCTCTTAAAGCAACCTTTTTGAAGCTGAACATCTGCAGCCTAATCTGAACCTATTTGTGCTCCTCTTGAGATGAAACTCAAGGCGAATCAAGCACTAAAGTTCTTTTACAGCCAAATTGAAGCTTGTAATAGCTTCTAATCAATATGCGAGCTGTCTCACAAATCTGGAGGTGTCCACAACTTCTTCAAATGGATTTTGCAGGTCACAAACAATAAGCTGCCCCTCGACAGGTCATTCTACAGTTTGGATACAGCATACCCTTCTACCAATCTCTTTCCACATACACTTAAGGCTTCCTGAAGGGCATGGGATTGATTCAAAACCTTGCACAGTCCTTGTATGATTTCTAGATTCTTTGGCATGTCGGAAATACACAAAGCCCTAAGTTTACAGCATAAGCTTCTATATCGTGCATGTGGATTGTCTAATTGATGCGGATTAGTCAGAAATACACAAAACCCTGAATTTCAGTTCCTAGTGCAGTATAAGCTTCTATATCATGCATGTGGATTAGGTGACATGCTAACCACCAACATTTATGCATAAACGACACACAAATAGCCTCAAGCAGTTCCCAATTACCTGGGATTCAATTGGCTGAGATTGATCCATCTGAATCTAGGCACGTTTGAATGAATCATCAGATTTCCAAATATGCATACTCTTGAAACCAACATGCACCAAAGCATTGCCTTGCATGCCATGCATAAACTATAATACCATTACCAATCCCTCTAACAATGCAAATTAAGCAAGCAGTTCCAAGTATCAGCAATTACTTAAGTCGTCAATACAGCGTCCTAAAATGAACCAAATGAGAATCAGTGGCAAAGACAGCTCTGATACCAACTGAAAAAACCCAAAATAAAACAAGTCAGTATCTTACTTGAATTTCAGCAGCCTTTGCCATGACTACAGTGAAACCAATCAGATGCAGGCTAAAAAGCCTACTCCCAACCATAGGCCTTGATGAAAAGCCTCTGTCCAAGCCCAGACCACTTTTCACCTCTGACAATCACTTTGCCATAGCCTGTAATCAAGTTCATGATCTCCTGGAACTCTTCTCTCCCTAGCTCTTTTTCTATCTATACCATACATCTCTATATATAGCCAAGAGCTAATGTCATTAAGAGTAATGACCTTATTGGTAGGTGAACTAAGGCCTGTCCTTTCCAACCTATTAAACTGTCCTTAATCCAGGACCAATCCAGTTCTGTCCAATCAGGACATACAGTACCTTTACTAAAAGGCACCCATTATGGCATGGCTAGACACCAAATTCAGTTGAGAGAAATTATATTCTTTGCAAATTGCTAGTTTCATTTGTCCTTAAGAAGCAAGTGGCTGGAGATCCAAACGTTTGTTTGTGTGACTGAAGTGTATTCATAATAACAGATTCAACCAAGAGATTAACAATGTCATCCAGAAACACTCTGAATAGAATAGACTAGCACAAGAGTCAAATTATCCATACAGATAAACATAATATAAAATGATCAAATGTTAGCAGGAAGCTTCACTTACGGTCTCATCAATATCCAGCCATACTTGATATGCATTTCAGGAATATCAAGGTTTTCTTTAATAGACCAAGTGCAGACTGAGTGCACTTGCTATCAGTCAATAAAGTGAAAATGTTGCATTCTCACTTTAAAGAGTAGGAATGGAAGTAGCTGAAACATTCCTCCTACCAGAGAAGCTCCTTGAAAAACAATTGTTTGTCAGAAAAAGGATTTGCCAGTGACAGTAAACCATCACTTGTATCCTTCTTTAGTTTGCATCTCCACGTTGTTTATTTGATGGCCTTTCAGGCTTTATCGATTCTTTTGGTCTGTCTTCTGAATTTTTCCAACCCAAAAGCAGTTTTCTGATTTGAACAAACTTTCATGCAGCTGGCTGCTAATAACTTAATCAAAAGCTTAACTTCCAGCAATTATTCTTCATTGTTAGAATACTAATTAGACAGCAACTGCCTGCCAGTAACATTCTATGAAGCGAAAAGTCTGTTAATTGCCTGCTTGTGCCAAGCTTGTAAGTGATAGTTTTTTATTGTGAACTGAAAAAAGAGGTTTTCAGGCTGAATTCTGGATTTATCCTAAAAATTCAGAGCAGCAGGCTGTTGCATGACTGGCAACTTGATCAGAACAGAGAAGAATGGGTCCAGAATCTGTACATCAATAATACTTCAGCTGATTGTTGGAAATCAGCAGGAATAGGTAGTATGCAGTGCTCAAATGTCTCCAAATACGGGTTGAGAGTCACCTAATCTCTTATGCAGTATCTGAATTGAAAAGTATAAGTATTGCAGGCAATCAATTAAGCTTCTGAAGGAGCTAAATGGGTAATTGTATTCCAATATTACAGTATAACCTTTTAGCTATGTATTCATTGGTCGCATTGTCGCATTGTGATTTCTCGAAGGAGGTACTTTGAGGCTACATATAAACCAGTTTTTTTACCAGAAGACATGAATAAGGATTCCACTGCAACTGTTGCTTCTCTCTCTCTCTCTCTCTCTCTCTCTCTCTCTCTCTCTCTCTCTCTCTCTCTCTCTCTCTCTCTCTCTCTCTCTCTCTCACACACACACACACACACACACAGCAAAAGGCCATTCTAGAAACAATCACAAACGCAATTGTACTTGAAATGAGTTTCTGCCGCTCCACTTTGCACCCCTGCATGGCCTGCATGTTGAGCTGAAACATCCTCGATCTCCAATAATGAAGGTGCCAACAACTCCTTCAACTGAAGACAGTTTGCAACATATCAAGCTTAATTCATTCTAAATATCTAGTTTAATAGCATTTTCCTAAGCAGAATCGGAAAAAAAGCTACATCAGCCACTAGTAAGAATACAAATAAAGGAGTTTATTTGCAGTAAAGTTTTATTTAGAGATCGATCGGACTATTTTCATCTCAAAGAAACCTAACTGCTTAAAACCCTAGCCTCTCTGGAAACAGTAGACGATAGTTAGAAACCTTTCAGATCCTTTCAGAGAGGTAAGATTGACATCAAAAAATGAAGAGTTCATGAGAAAAAAAATCAAAATCTCCCATGAGGGTAACTTTATATGCTATGTAAAAGAAGGCTTCTATTGTCGATACTCACGACTCACAACAAGCTATGACCCTTGTAGATTTGCTTGTGCCTACTTAGTACTTACAGCTACCATGAGGATATGCCGAAAGCTACATGCCCGATCCATTGGCAAATCATTGTTTACTGACAGCCCATGCACCCAAACTTAAGGACCTTACTTTGTCTGAAGCAAATCAATGCACTATAGTTTTATTGATCTTGTGACCTATTGTTGCTATGATGACCCATGTTCTGATTTCCTCTTTGTGCTGCTCCAATCAACTGTCTCCATCTTGGATTCTCTCTAAAAACCTTTCTTGAGAGGTCCCTTTTGCAATTCCCTGTCTTCTAGCGTAAGTCAAATCGTATGCCCTCTCACACTGAATCCAATTCGCATTTCGAAACCGGATCCGGACACTTTTATCTTTTTTATCTTGCCGACAGCTCTTGAATGCTTTTTTGTAGGGCTTCAAGAGTTGATGATGCTCTCTTGAATGCTTTTTCAAAGTTGGGTTTCCGAATTCGATAATGAGTGTTACAGAGCATCTCTTGAAGAAGAGAGTAACACCCTCCCCCCCTCCTCCTTCACTTTTGAACTTTCAAAATTGCCACGTTGTGCCTTAAAATGTTAGAGATATGATCTTCAAATCCACATCGACGACATCATGACTTCATAGAAGTTTTCAGCAGAGTGCCTTCTTCACGACTGGCTATCACAATTTGATAATCAGCTATGTCATTGTTAATCACATTGTATGGCACAGTGTGGTCTATTTACTATAGTCAGTAATATTTCAACTACTCCCAATACAAGTAAGTGTCTGAAATGACTAAATAGGCCCAAGTGCCTCATATAATTGAATTTAATGAAATCCTCTGCTCTCTTTTCTCATAGTGATTTGAATGCATTGATGGGTGCTCTAATCTTCAGCGCCCGTGGCCTCTTTTTGTTGTTCTTTTTTAACTAGAAAAAACAAGAAATTTGGGCAACGAATCGCAATTCGCTGCATCAGTGGGTGGAGTTCATACACATCATACTCTTCATACTCATGCATTTCCACAGACTCTTCATAGTACTCTCCCTACCCATGCTTGTCGACACTTGGCACTCTGTTCTATATTCAAGTTTGAATAATCTTTCTTATCTTCTTATCAACCTTCACTATACTCTCACAAATAGTTTTTGGAGGTTAGGCCATCGATTCCAACAATCTATTGATTGATAGAAGGTTCTTAGTTGGAACTTTATCTTGAGTGAGGTCCAAGCATTATCACAATCTCTTCTTAAGTTGCGCTCGATCCTCAACAATCAACAAATCCCCAAGGACCATTTCACCCCATCAATTTGGTCTTCTACCAAACGATATCTAACTCCACACATCCCTTCTTTAAGGATCGATTGGAAATAACACATTTGGGTAGCATGCGATACCTAAAGAAAGAGGAGCTAACAAGAAAAACTACTTAGCGCTGTCTTGACCTTAGTTGATGAATGGAATTGTGAGCAACTTAGCACCATTTGAGTGACTAAGAATTTTTCCTACTTGCTTGCAAGTACAGTTAGTGATGTTTTGGAGGCTATCTTATTGTGTGAAGTTCCCTGTTAGGTTTTTTTTTTATGCCTTTTTGCTTGATATTGTGTTTGATCACATGTTAGGTTATATTCTCAGTTCATTTCCTCCATTCTTGTTGCCGAGTTTACTTCTTCCCTAGTATCCTATATTACAAATGCTTTGTTTCACTTAAATTCCAAAGCATCTTTTGTGCACTCGCACACACTACCTGGAGCTACCACCAAACTACTCTTTTTCTCCTCAGCATTACAAGGCTTGTACCCATTGTTGCTTCATAGTCACTTTGCATGTATTCCTCCCCATCTGTAGAGACATGCTCAAACTTTAGGGTTTTTTTTGTTGTTTAAGGCTCGTCATTGCAAGACATTCAATAACTTGCTCAGAAAATGGGATCCCATCAGTAAGTGCCTTTCTGCGGTTATCTTACAACTTATCAGCAAATTTTGTAAAATAGGTGCCTCAGCTACATCCCTTTACCACAAAGCTAAGATCCATGCCTTCTTTCCTTCGGGACCAAGAAATGACTATCCCTAGCATCAACATGGCCCGTTCTTGATGGACTTAGGGAAATCATACTGCCTTCAATGGCTTGGAAGTTGAGCATTTTCATGGTTGCATTCACAAAAACCCAGTGCTTAGGATACAAAGTACTGTGTTTCGTATAGGGTCAGGGGCTTCTCCAGCGTAAAGCCCATCATTTTTATGTTTATTTTGCCCTGCCTGAGAAAAGCTTCAGGGTTTTACGGCTGCTTAAAGCGCGTCATGGTTTTTTGATGTCGACAGGTTAGGCTAAAGCCCCAAATAGTGCCGATGATTGTTCTTGCCAAGTCATGAATCATACTAGATGCGCTAATTCAGTTATTACATCGGTTTCTTAGCCAAGTTTCCATTCACCAACCAACAAAGCAGCTTGCAACATATTTCCTAATTAGGTATCTATTCTGCAAAATTAGGCTGACACCGAGAAGCTGTTGGACAAAAAGACCCCACATTCCAAAACACTTTCATTGAAACAACTTCTTCGTCTTAAGCATTCAGGAATCAATTCTCATTCATATCCAACACACAACCTTCATCAAACCAACCAAACTTGTGATTCCATAAAACATTCTCAAAAATCAGTTACTCGGCAGCCAAAGCTCAACAGGCAACAAAAAGCAAATATGAAAACTCCTAACTAGGTCATCATCATTGAATGGATTATTGTGAAATGCGAGGGAGGAGGGAGGATTGCACCTTCCTGGCGATGGAATCTCGAATTGGCGATCGTCCCACAACAGCCATCATCTATATTTCGTTCCACCTTGGCTTTCCAAATACTATGACGCCATAGCCATGAAGAATGTATCGTCGTTCATGCTCGTCTACACGTAGGGGGGGGGGGGGGGGAGAAGGAGGGGGCCTCACGAATTCTGGGACCCCCAAATATTGGGACTCGAACTCTCAAAATTTCTAGAGCACCCACAGCTAGGGCCAAGAGAGAGAGAGAGGCTCGTGGCACACTCGACATAACTCCACCACTCATCATCCATATCGTGTTAATAAGAGACGAGGATGTTACCCCATCTCAATCACAACACACCTTTTTTTTTCTTCGGATTGATTTTTTATTCACAAAGCTGCCAAACATTTTTACCCAAGCTTATCTTGGTTTTTTCCCATAAATCTTTTGCATTGTTTACAGTCTCTATGTATACATTAAAACAAAACCTATGCGGGGAAAGGCGCCATGGGGTGGGCATCTTGCAGGCACTATCCTCTTTGGCCCAACGAACCCATAGCCACAACATTCATAAAAATATATTTGGTAAAATATTGGACAACCTACCAATTCTCCTGGCTCAGACTAGATTACGCACCTATGCATTTATGCTTCACATTTTGGGCTATGTTCACGATGGAATATATTCGCATGTTACAAACTTATCTTCACATATCAATGTTGTTAACATTTCATTGACATGGAACACTAAAAGTAATTGTAGCATACTCATGGGATGCAAGTACCCTTGCATGAGGAGCACAATTTATTATTGTTGAAATCTTAAATGTAATGCATACTTACATTTTATTCTAAAGTCCCAATTCCAATGTTTCATAATAATTAAGATAATTTGGACTTGTGGGCTAAGTAGTAATCTTATTTTAATTTGTGTTTTCACCGTTTATTTGTAATGTCTTTAGGTACATTCTTTTGTTGATTAGAGGCCCAAATGCTTAGGTAGTGCCTGCAAGGGCCAAGTTTAACTCTCACACACAAGATGCATGCCACCCCAAAATCAATGCATTCACACATGGTAAAATATTTATTTGCTTTATGTTGTTTCTTTGCTGCTTCTTTTTTATGTGCAATGTTCTCTTGATTAGAGTCCCAAATGCGCAGTGAATGCCTACAAGGGCTAGGTCTAACTCTCATACACGAGATGCATGCCACCCCAAAATCAATGCATTCACACATGTGAAATCTTTTCATCACTTCAACTCTTCTTATGTGCAGGCAACAGTCTCACGAATAGCCAACGTCACACAAGCATGTACATGCATGTTTGGTCAACTTCATAGAATTTTTTATTTGCATTGCTTTAATGTTCATTCTTGAGATTTATAATGGATAGCTAGCATAACCCTTATTTTGTCAAAAAGTTCAAAAGGAAGAAGCAATGATTGCTTCTGATAATATTTTTAGCAAATTTCGCAAATATAGATTTCCGCTCAATGGGCTGTTGTGGAAAACTAGACATGTACATTTGTGTTTAGGCATGAAATTGTTTCAAGGTTATTTTTGGATTAGATAAGCTTGTGTAGATTGGATAAAAATAACAAGCACAATCTAGTCATCTTCTATTTTTAAGTTCAAAAGGTAATAAACAATCAGAGACCATTACAAATCTATTATTGCTTGATAAATAGCTTCTATCTAATTGAGTAGTACACATCAAATCTAGGATATTATTAATGGTGATAAGTTCTTGCCACAAAGTTTTAGAGCTACATCAACAAACATTCACAAGTAGGCGTTAGGCTTGTGATGAGCTGTCCATTTCTATTTTTTTAAATTTGGGGCCGTCTGATTCAAGAAATAAGTGAAAATGACTTCACGCCTAGCCTAGTCCTACCATGTCTGACGCTCTTCTCTAAGAATGAATCCATTTTTCATACTTTGCTTTCTTGATTAATAACCCTCTTGCCTCCCAGTTTCACCACAATGCCTATGAGAAAGATCCGTTAGCAATCTCTTATGTTGGTCAACAACCAGTAATGAATAGTTGAGGGCAATCCCTTGCTCTTTCAAGTAGCCATAGTCCCCTCCGTATTCCACAAATCAAAAGCAAGTTTCCACTCTACTTTGGGTCCTTTCTTATTTTTGGCCCATTGGAGCACAGATCTATTTCTGCTTCTCGTGCCATTGGCTTACAAGTATAGTGCACCTTATAAGGGTGTCTGACATTATTTTACAAATAGATCCAAGTCATTATGCCGACTTGGCCATGCTTTTGTTCTTGTCGCCATAAGATATGTTGGGGAGGCGCTAGGCTTTGTCTTTGCTCATTGGCCGATCCGCGACTTGTCGACCTTCTAATATTGGCGTTCCCGGTAAATCTGAGTTCTAGAACTCCTTCTTGATTACTTGTCGACACTCCTTAATGTAGTTTGGCATCTCGATTCCTTCACTTGATATCCATTAAGCTCTTTTGACATCCGGAATCCGTTAGAAGAATCTTCTAACAGAGAGGGGGCCAAGGCACTACCCGCCCATTTGGCCCCAACAACGCGCTACCAACACACCATGTTGCATGGCCAAGGCCAACAAAGTGCCCATCGAAAATTTAACTTTTTGTGGGCCTCAAAGTTTTATTGTTTTTTCAGTTTCGAGCACATTTGATGCCCCAGTGCCACGAATTTTCATGGGCCTCCACAACCAAACACGCATATATAGGGGTTTAGTTTTTTTTTTTCTCATATATATGCATAAGTTGTGAGAACTATCCAAAACTCGTGGAGCAAAACATGTCAACTTTTTAGACAAGGGCAACAGAAAGAAGTGGGCTTTTTATAATAATAAATGAATCTTTTAGTTTAACTTGTGGTTGTCACTATGTTAGGGCCAAACGAGAATATTGCTTGGGTCTTGCAAGCAATATTCAGTTATTTGAAAAAATCAATTGTTTATAGAATGCGTCATTATCCACTTTGCAGTTGCCATGTGGAGATATGGGATTGGATCTAAAATATGTAATGGATGAGACTCCACTATCAAATCTAATAAAGTCCTTATTTGGTAACCCTCAAATAATCATTTTAGGTCTGCTCGACACTATGTCAACAATACATGTATTTCTGCAGATGGTCTCAAACCCTTCGACATCGTCTCAACAATGCGAGTAAAACTGTAGATTAGTTTCACATTACAAAATGATTAAAAAAATTAAATCCAACAATTGGCACATGTGATTTTGTTTTGCATCTTTTAGTAATATATTAAAGTATTATTATACCTTTATATGTTTATGGTTGTAGTGCCCATGAAAAATCGTGTAACGTATGTGGCCCACAAAAAATTTGAAATTTTTATTAAGAATTGTGATATCCTGTTCATGCCACTTGGCACCCTAGCAACTCAATAGTGTTGAAAATTAAACTCACAGTTTCTCCTTGAACTCAGACGGCCGAACCAATCCTATTCTCTATACATTCGAATGTCAGAGCATCTAATGAATATTGAAGGCCTGGCCATATTTAATGACTTCAACTTGAAATGAACTATTTTGTGGTTCATATGCGGTTCATATGCGATCTATAACGGACCGCTTGACTACTGCCAAAGGCAACACTTTCGGCCTACATGCGAAGACAATGAACCGCTAGACCACTGCAGGAACATAAGCTGCGGTTTATGTGCGAAGGCAACAAACCGCTGTGGACCACCGCAAGAATGTTAGTTGCAGTCTACATACGAAGGCAACGACGCATTGCAAAGAACGACCAAGGCATTGCCAGGATCCGCCTTAGGGACCGAAAGGAACTGCCAAGGCATCAAAGGAGTCAACCCTACGGTTATTTGCGAAGACCACTTACCGAAGCAAACCGCAAAACTATCGCTAGCTATCGCCGAAGGCATCGTCAATAACTGTCTAATCACCACAGAGTCGACCCTGTGGTCACTCGACAAAGACCAGCGACTGAAAACGCCATAGCGACTTGTTACTTTGTTGAGGAGCCAATTTTTTATTCGGAAGCAATTTTTAGTCCAAAAATAGATCAAACAAAATCAGCGATGGACAAAGAGTATCAATCTCTTATCAAGAACCAAATATGGACTGTTACAGACCTACCAGATGGTAAGAATATCATTTCTTGCAAATGGATTTATCGAATCAAGTAAAAAGCCAATGGTTCAATTGATCGATGGAAGACAAGATTTGTTGCCAGAGGATTCTCTCAAATCTCAAATGCTAATTACTCAAACTTTCATTTACACCAATGGTAGATCTAGAGATTCACCAACTGGATGCGCAAACTACATTTTTACATCGAGCTATCGAAGAAGACATTTATTTGTCTCAACTCGAAGGCTACAAGTTGGAGGGCAAACCCCATCAAGCATGCAAACTTTGAAAATCTTTCTATGGGCTTAAACAGTCGTCTCATGCATGGTTTCGTCGAATTCTTTATTCAACA
The DNA here is from genome assembly GCA_029204225.1 of Diphasiastrum complanatum. Taxonomy (NCBI): domain Eukaryota; kingdom Viridiplantae; phylum Streptophyta; class Lycopodiopsida; order Lycopodiales; family Lycopodiaceae; genus Diphasiastrum; species Diphasiastrum complanatum. Next base: position 47,007,485 of record CM055093.1, read on the forward strand.
AGGCTTTATACCAAGTTCAGTTGATTTTACTATCTACTACAAATCAATGAATTCATCTTTCGTTATCATTACATTATATGTTGATGACACATTACTCCTTAGTAATGACATTCAAATGCTTTAATATTTCAAAGAGATGTTATCAAATGAATTCGATATGACAAATTTAGGAGAGACCCATTTCTATCTTGGTATACAAATTTTCAGAGATCGTGATCATCGATTGATTTCTATCAATCAACAAAGGTACATTCATAACCTATTATTCAAACATCAAGTAGCCAACTGTAACCAGCCAAATGGCAGACTATAAACCAGCCAAAACCCCAATGGATCCAGGCTCAAAATATTGAAGGACCAGTGTCTCCAATCTTTTGAAGAAGTCTAACAAATGAAACAATATCTTTATCATTCTATTGTTGGTTCTCTCATGTATGCCAATATATGTACTACACTTGACATTGCTTATTCAAATAGTGCATTTGTTATGGTGAAAATTTGAATAATGATTCGAATGAACATGTTAATCTTCTTCAAGGATTATGCACCTCGGTAAAGCATGTATGGAAACAGATGTGTGGCACACACACATGAACACCTGCATGCATCGATAGTGAGCAGGTCAATAAAAGCAACAAAACGGAACTTCAAATTGTTACTCTTCGAAGCTCTGCGACTCACTTGTTATCGGGAATCTAGTTGCAAAACGGAAAATACAAATTTTTTCCAAAAATTAGAAAATTAATACGTGTCAAGCTCACGAAAAAACATGAAGTCCCAAAAAAAAAAAAAATTGAAAAAAAGAAAAGAAAAGAAAAGAAAAAAGGATCTCAAGCAGGTCAAAACCAAACCTCAATACAATCAGCTGCCTGCCGCGCACGGCCAAAAATGGGGTGGGGTTTTAGGAAGGGTGGTATGCGGTTCACATGGGATGAGGTTTTAGGAAAGAGTGGTAGATAAGACTAGATGAGCTAAATCCTAAGCCCTAAATAAATCTGAAACCTAAACTTAACCCTAGCCCTAAACCTTCCTAATGTAATCTTATATACCACTCTTTCAATTTTGCCACAAACTGCTTCCTGGGAGCTTGTGCGTCCTCCATAGCTGGGACGAGCCGTTGGAGCATAAACAGAGAGCGACCGAGGAGGTGGTTGTTGGATCGAAGGCAAAGGTGATCGATCAATCCTTGCTTTCACAAATGATGCATTCACAAATGAGTTTCAGAAAAATGCGTGAATGGGAGCATTAATATCAGTCTTCGAGATTGACAATGAAAGGAGTGTATGTGTGGATCTGAGTTTCATCTTTTCATCTTTGCTTCGTGTCTTAGATCTGTCTCAATGCCAAGCGCATCATCGTTGCTCCTCGTTCTGTGTGCAGTTCGATTTTAGATTTCTTTTGGAGTCTTTCTTGAATCCGAGGATTAATGGAGTTGTCGTGATAGAAAAGTTTGCCTCTGCAGACGCTTACGTTAGTGTTTTCCATCGTTGTCAATTTTGAGTGTGGGTTTCAAGCTGCGTTGGAGCAAGCTTCAACCTAGGTTTCACGTCGCGTTAGCTTCAGGAATAAATCAACGCCGGGGCTTTGATTAGGGTCAGGGTTGTAGAATATATTTTTATGCATTCCATTTTGAACTTCTGTTTTGCAGTTCAGTGTGGCATTCTTACTTTGATTCTACTTTTTTTCTGCAATGTGTGTCCGAGAGAGAGGGATTACTTATGTATGATCTACGAAAATGGTAGATAGGACTACATTACGAAAATGGTAGACAAGACTTCAACAAGTACATTCGCTTAGCTCTCTCCTATGCAGCGCAACCGAGTCTACTCAAATAATCATCCAAACTACAAGTCGCAAAGGATAAGATGAAACATTAATTGCAACATTGTTAAACTGTTTTGCATTGTAAGCATCTTTATCTACCATATGTACTTCTAATTGCTTGAGTTTTACATTCATCCCTCCCTTTAGTTACAAATAATTATTATTGTTGTGAACTACTTTATATTTTATACCTTCTACTACCAGGTTACTTTATCTTAATCAATGTGATATAGATTTGATTTAATGTTTTTTTAGGGCTTTGAGGTTTCAGAACATTGGACCCTTGGAATGCTCTTCCGATGTAACTTACGTCTATCTTTAGCCTGTTATGACTAGAAAGAGGCAGACACAAATTTTGTCATCCTTCATTTTATGTATGCTTGTTAAAAGATTGTGAAAGTATCACTAGGTTCATTTACCTTTTTGGGATTTTTTTGGTGCCCACGAGTTTTCATAGGATTGGAAAACTTAAGATTATGTGGCTTTGCATCTGAAGAAAGCCTCCTCTCCTCCATCTTGTACTGTTTCATTTGCTGTGTGCAATATTGTGCATCATCAATCTCTTTATTGGTCAAAAGAAACTTGTGGATCTATAGTTTTTTTTGACAGATATTCAAAAGAAATTCAAATTTGCAAGTCAATCATCATCAAGGTCAACAACCTAACCAATCAAGGAATCAAACGCAATAGTGGGTATTTTTGCAAAGAACTATGGATTGTCTAGTGAGTACAACAATATCTAATCAGTTACAACAGGCTATTGTTTGAAGACAATACTTGGAGGATCCTTCCTATGATAAGAGGTGGCCAAAGATGTTGGAAATTGCCAAAGGACTTATGGAGCATGACACTTGATGAAGAATTACATGGTCTTCATTTTTGAGGACAAAAATGCCCTAACACCCTAAAAAATGATTAAGTAAGGAGAGTGTCATGTCCCGCATGTAATTAGCCCATGTGCTCAATAATAAGGAATGCTAAATATAGCCATGGTGCTAAATTAGAATACGACTAATTTAGTAGAATAGTTTTAAGAAGGCTTGAAGAACCGCGCTATATTTGTAAATAGTGGGACTTGTAATAGTAGCTGTAAGGTCCAATTTATCCACATAAGGTCCCAAACTCATACTAGAGGTACAAAGGACCACTATAAATAGCTGAGGTTGTGCTAAATTGGGAGGCTATTCTACATTTGTCTATTTTGAACTTTCTATGTGATTTGGATGCTTAGCTTTTCTTTGAGGGCTATTTTGGAGTTCTTGGTTCATGTGCCTCCCATCACATGAGAGCTTGATCATGCTTTTGTGGAAGGCTTGATATTTTAAATGCTCATTAATAATGGAGATTTGTCTTACTTTGCCTAATTTGGTGGAGGTTTCTTTGATTTGTCTGGTTTCTTGAATTTTGACTAGTTTCTTGTTTTTCTTGCATTCACCACTAGGTTGTTTTCCACTAGTTTGATGTTAAAGAGTGGAATAAATGTTAAGATGCTATGATTGGCACATGACAAAGAAAGAGCTCAAAATTTTTTGCTTTTTTAAAAGCTCAAGAGGGCCTGAAAGGACTTGTTTTTCTTAATTTATATTCAGAGTCCCTTTCTAGGCAATTAAGTGCTATTTAAGGGTTTAGATGGTCAACAAACTAGTTGACATATGTAGTATTTCAAATTAGAGCTACTGAGTACAAAGAGGCTGACTACTCTGGCTGCTCATTGTTTAATTCTAAAATTCAAATTCTACTTGGCTCTCCTACTTGAGCCATATCATTATGATTTTTGATACTACCCTCATGTTCTCTATTGATTTGTAGTTTATTGCTTGTCGAATGGATTATGGATTGAACTTCTCGTTTGATATTCAATTTTGTAGTTGATTACAATGGATTGTGTACATAATAAAAAATCATCCATGTTATCATAAAGTTTAACAACACAACATGTCTATTTGTGGCGTTGATAAATATTCTCAACAGAGCAAAGAAAATGTCATGGTGGGAATCGTTGCTCCCCATGGGCATCATTGGGGGTATGTTGATGGTGATGGGAAACATTCAGTATGGAGTGGACAAAGCCATGCATGGAAAGGTATCTTGGTCTTTCCTTCCTAGTGATTTTGTTGCCCTTGCATCATTTTTGAAGTTTACAATGTTTAGAGAAGTTTTACATGTTCTGAAAGAAAAAGTTGAGGTCAGCAAATAAATGGGTATGGCAATTATTTGCACCTTTGTTCGATGGGTACGTGAGGATGCTGTAACAATTGTTAGGATAGTGAGACATGATTGATTGACTACTCTAGAGTCTGAAGTGTTGAACATGATTTGTGATAATGTGCTTGTATTGGATGTCTTGGATATGAAGCTATACTTGTTTGTGGATGTTAGCTGTAAGTCAAAATCAAACAAGTCTTTAGGTGCTTGCACTTCAAATTGTCTTGAAGAACCACCAAACATATACGATTATGATTAGAGATAAGCTATAATTAAAGAAACGAAGAAAATTACTACGAGAAAGGACCTTTTTTTTTCCCTTGTGTTTTAGTAGCTCTAGAAGCAATTATAGAAATTTAAAGTTCTCCTGGGAGCACATTGTACGTAAGAGATATATACACATCCATTAGTTGTTGATATGATGACAATTTTGTTGTGTACGCAGTGTTTTAGATGAAGAAGAAGTTTCTTTTTTCAAATTAGGGCTCATAAAAGTTAGGCGTAATGAACAAACAATATTCTAGAGATTCCACAACTCTAGCTTGGTAGTTTTGTCTTACATATCTTAGTATATGTACTTCTCTTGTATATTGTGATCATGAAACCCCTACCCTTTAATAAGTTTGCAAGGGCCTTCAAGTTCAATTTTTACTTTGTATTTTGTTAAGATCTTGAAAAGAATGGTACCAAAATAAATGTTGCAGCCAAAACATCCTGGGGCAGATATGTGGGATAGATTGATGGAGGAAAGAGATAATCGTCTTCTTGAAGAGGTCGCAATAGCTTCAAGGGGGAAGGTATTTTTTGAGGATTTTTTAGTATTTGAAGTTTGCATTGATTGATGATATTATTTGATTCAATCTAGGTGGTCATAATTTATTATGGCTATTTCTACAAAATAGACATGCCCGATTAAGAGATTCAAACACATGCATCATAAAACAATTGTCCTACATCAGAAGGTGCTAGCCTAGTAATCTCAAAATCCAAAGATTTTGTGTACGTTTGTTGAGTAACTGGGAGCTGCACAACTGTGCGATCCCATATTTATGTACCTTTTCCATCAACAATTAGTCAAATGTTGTTCACAAAACTATTTCCCAGGATTTTCGTGCTTGTGTGTGTGTGCGTGAGAGAGAGAGAGAGAGAGAGAGAGAGAGAGAGAGAGAGAGAGAGAGAGATATGGCTGCTCATCCCATTTGGGATGAGGTGGAGGTGATGCCCGACAAAAAGTGGCGTTGCCCTTTTTGTCGAAAGCAGTTCACAGGGAACGCCTCTCGGGTTCGAGCACATCTGGGGGGGTTGCGAGTCCGACCCACGGGGGGACGCTACGGGATCAGCGTTTGTATGGTCATCCCCGCTGCGGAGAGGGCTCGCATTATCGAGACATATTCTGAGCCAGTTGCTGAGCCCGGCGAGCCGTCCACAGATGCTGCAGGACTCTATTTCTACTGGTGCACCCACTGCCACCGCCCCTTGCCACTGGTACACCCACCGCCCCCACCGTCGCATCTGCACCCGCCACTGCCGCTGCCTCCGCACCCGCCCCCGCCACCGCCTCCACCAGTACTCCCCATGGATCCACAGCCTCCACTGCTGCACCTACGCCTTTACCATCACCGTCAGATCTGCGTGGCCCGTCCACATCCTCCGCTTCCGCACCTGCACCTATGCCACCACCTCCAGATCCGCGTGTGACCACAAAAGTCTCATGGTTGCCAGAGTTTTTGCCATATTGGCCTGGCCCATTTTGCCTTATTCACGTAGAAAACTCATTACATGTGTGCAAATGTATCGCTGAACTAGTGATATGACGAAACAAATGTAGTGAACTATTGTAATACCAGTTGTTCATGGTTCTTCAGTGTTACAGGTAACTGTTTGTAAGGCCAGTAACCATCGTTAGCAACCAACAATTTTACTAGCATAGTATGTACAGGTTTTATGTGTAACTGCACGGTTAATTCTTTTGTAGCAAAGTATAATACTATTACAATTTTGTATTGGGTTTCGCTTAGTAGTACGTTACACCGAAAAAGTATCATACAAGTACCCAACATTTGTGTATTAGCAATGTACTGTTTTTCTAGGCAGTAGAATATTCATTCTTTGAAAAGTACTAATCATAGTATCATTTTACCCTTAAGAGCCGTAAATCGTACTTTACAAAATTATCCGTATTTAGGTCAGTATTCATACAGTTGTCTACAATGTTTTTTGTACCCATCACAAATCCGTTCAACCACTTTCTTGACGAATGAGAAATGATTGTAATATATGTTAGACAAACTGGCACTTTGGTAGTCCATGTTGCATGAACACTGTACTGCAGAAAGGAGTGGAATACTAAAACTAGCCTAAATAGTTGGTTATAAGATTATGTATCATAGTTATGTGCCATATTGTGGGCAATGTAGGGTTATTAGTTATACATGCTACTATATGGACCATTCTTGTACGCATCCCACGCAAAAGAACATAGTAAATTATCGAAGCATTGAGATTCTACAATTATAAATGCGTATGCCATTGTGTAATCTGAAACAAAGTGGTTTTCACCGAAAAGTGTAGTGCAGTGTATGTTCTGGACGTAAAGGGCACATAGTAGATTGCAGGAGTGTGTATAAACCAGTGTTGGCTTGAAAACTGTTATGTCACGACATATCATCTAGAGTTTTCTTGTTAACTATAATATTATTTATTACATTGATACATTCAGCTAGGAGAGATGACTTTTACTTTGTAGAGGACTGACCATTGCATCTTCATCCTTGGGCTTGGGCTTGTCCCTTGACAAAGAGACTGTCTGTCTGTCTGTCTGTCGGTCTCTCTCTCTCAGTCTCGCTTCCATAAGCGAATTCACATGAGGTTGGACTATCTACAAGAGACTGAATGCAAATGCCACTTACCGATGAGTGCTTTTACAATGTGTGTTTAGTCCCTAAAATAACACAATATACAGGACAAAGCGGACCTTCTAAACCTTAACACTTTTTTGTTTAGGGCATGCGTCACCGGTGTGATTCACTATATCTGAGCAAGAAATGCGCTCAACTCAGAACCTTGCCTAGCTAATTACGAATTTAAAAAAACACTATCTTTTGGTTATATGTCAATAATTTAATTTCATCTGTGTTTGCCAAGACACACATAAAACTCAGAACATTCCTGAGTTTGATACAAAACCCGATTTGAAAACTCTACATACATCTCACAAGATGATAAGAACTTTTAGAACCGTGATTGGATCGTCAGGTCCTATGAAACACATGTTTCTTGTGAACATGAGTTGGGCACATTCAACGAAAAAAAAGAGCGATTTGGATGCAATGACCTATTAACTGGTGAAGGTGCTCGCAGAACTTCCTCTATCATCTCGCCTTTCATGTTTTGGTGTTGCTCATAACCCTGTAGATCTTAATGCCAATCTCTTTGAGGCTCAAAAAAGCCAGCTAAATTGGAGGTAGCAACTGTCTTAGTTTGTCTTTTTATGGTAGTCAATTGTCTTCTAGTGGTTGAGTGAAGTTCATGAGATACATTTATGTGCTGTCTGTAGCTTTACCAAATCATAATATCCTACCTTTTCCACTTATGGGTTAACCGTTGCCTATATTCAATATTTGTTGCTTATGTGAATAATCATAAGTGATATCTTCTGAAACTTTTTCTGTGTTACCTCAAGGTGCCGAATCCTAATCTCAACAATCACTTGGCATACTTATCTGTCTCTAAACAACTCAGAGAGGTCCTTGACATGACTAGCTGTTTCGCTTTTGTGATCCTGCAGCAGCAGTGACCTTGTAGTAAGGCGTGTGGTACTGCAACTACTGGCACACTTTGTATGGACATCATCAACTGGAGAGTATGCTTGTTTACATAGCTTGCACCAGATGGGTACTTTACTTTTAATGCTGGTCTCCTGTATGACATTTTAAGAATTATCTTATGTTCACTGCCATATGGTTGCCTTACCTTGGTAACCGCTCTAATAAATCATGAGATATTGATATTTGCTACGTATTTGTTCATTTTGGTCAGTTGACGTCTATCTCAGAAACATGAATTCAGGAGCTTAGTAATCACTTGAGCTCCGCACATTGCAATTTTTTAGAAAGGTCATTCATCTTCTGCAGAAACTGACTCTCTTCAGAGGATCTGAATATAAGTGCTTAAGTTTTTTTTTCTTCCTTGTAGTGATGTTCGGACCTCCGATGCTCATAGTGAGCGTTCTCATTCTTGAAGCTTATGTTAAAAGCTTGGATTGCTGAAAATGAATCCAAAATGTTTCAGGACGAGGTTAGGACTGCCAATCTGTCCTGTTGTCAATAAAACATATGCAAAACAAAATGATTCATTTGATATTATGCAGTTACTTTCATCTTGAAATAACAACTTCCATGTGAGACCTTTAGGCACCTTTACTTTATGAACTACAAAGAGGTCATGATATGACAAAATATCAACCTTGAACCTAGTTACAACATTATTAACTATACATAGTGCAGAATAAAATGGCTAATGCCATGTAGATAAATTTGCAAGTGTTACAAAGTAATATAGTTGTGCTGGTCCTCACATAACTGGAAGATTTTCCATCTTCCAGGGATTTCTAGTTCCTGCATCAGCATAAGTAGTGTTTATCAAATCTATCCATAACGCTTCATTGTAGCAAGCATTACGTGTGCGCAAATTGGAGTCATGAACATGCATAGCTTATCACTGAAGGATCTAGTCGTTTGGTTTGTTATAATAAATTGCAAGTTTCCTGATGCAGTGTTGTCTGGTTTAGCTTTGCATCAGGCTTCATTTTCTTTATTCCTAGATATGATATGCATTCATTAACAACTAGGCACAACTGTTAAAGTTACATACAAATGAAACCTCAAATGCATGGGTTGTTTGTACATGGCTCATTATTCATTTGATTTATGGTGGGAGGCAAACAGTGTTATATGCTCATTAGAATGTTCAGACGGTTTACTCTGCTGAAGTGAAGTTAATATCACATAAGAGATCAGAATGAGGGAGGTTGATACATGATGGAAGTCTATGATCCCATACCTCCAAGCTATCGAGTTACATTTTATTTTTAACTTGCATCACTCCCAGAAAGTATCTGCATTTCTATGAGTAGCAATAAGTCAACATGTTGAAACTTTCTCCACTTCAATATGGACATCCAAAAATCATATACTCATCCATGAAAGTGAAGACCACAATATACAGATTACACATTAATGTAAGCTCTAATGTAGAGCCTAGTGATTGCCCCTTCATGATTTCAGCTGACCCTTAGCTTTTTGTCAACAAACTACCAGAAAGGCTTACATACAGTAATTGGCAGGGCTAACACGAGCTCGTTTGCCTCGATGTTGAATTCAAATTCTTTAATTATGAGTCGATGTCAAAAGCTTCATGATCTGAGAACATTCATCCAACATTTTGTGAATGTAGGTTTCTTAATGTTGGCCTCTCCCAAGAAGGTGAGTCACCCCAACTCCAAAAGCTTCTTAGTACCTATGCCATCTCTTTGCAAAACAAATAATGTTTATCCGTCCATGTGGCGTGGTGGGGTAGTAGAGGGTTCTTGGTGTGGGATTGACCACTTTGTGCACAAAGAATAGATCAAGATGGGATCTCTAGGAGCATTTCTCTTGGAATCTAGTGAGAGGCTAAATCCATTCAGAATGAAGTCATTGCTAATACTCCAAAACTTGTATAACTTTGTCCTTGATGAGGTAGATGAGCCTCTAGGTGGACAAGAGTTGAAAAATAAAAAAAAGAGGTCAAATTTTGCTCTGCATTCATTAAGTGGAATGTGAGCAATGAACTACTAAGAGAATTAGCTTCTTGTACCAAAAATTAAAAAAAAGGGTCAAATCTTGCTCTGCATTGCATTAAGTGGAATGTTTGCAATGAACTACTATGAGAAGTAGCTTCTTGTACCTCTGCCAAAGAGGCATGGGACTCATCAAAGCCTTTTATGAGTCAAGGAACACTTAGACAATGCTTATGTTAAGGAATAAAGTCTTACAAAGTACGAGAGAAAGTGATGATAGTGCCCAAAATTATGTTGTTAGAATAAAATCACTAAACAAGGAGCTAGACTCCATTTGTGACAAAATTCATGAAAAAGAACTTGTCCAAGTCGTCCTAAATGAATTAGGAGTCTTGTTCAAAAAAATTTCATCCAAGATAAACTTCTAGCCATTGAAAAAAATCATAGTGTTATTATATCCAAGGAAAGTAGAGTCCAATAGTAGAGTCCAACAGTCGAGAACATGATGGGATCTCTATCCTTGCAAAGGGATAGTGGAAAGGCAAGGAGTCCATCAAGAAAAAAGGAGGTGATCCATCAAAGGGTGGTGAAGAAGATCACACAAGCTTCAAGAGAAAGAGTAAGAAAGACAAATCCAAGCTCAAATGTTTCTATTGTGTCACTTTGCATCTGAATGTTTCAAGAAGAATTAGATGTAGAAATCCAGATTTTCAAGTTTCCAAGACATTGTTTTGTTGTGGCAAGCATCAATCTTTTCTGGATCTTGAGTAAGTCATAGTTTGATTGAAAGCTATTTGAAGTGTTTACAAGTTGGGATTGGTGGCTCTACCATCATATCTAATTTTGATCAAATTCTATGTGCCTAAGTGGATCAATTGCCAAGATTAAGCTAGAATCTAGATTTAGTTTTGTTTCTACTTGCTAGTTTGGATCTAATTTAATGCTTTGTGCAAAATCCATCACTTTTTATTAATTAGGATCCGATTTTTTAATTTTATCATGGTATCAAAGTAAGCTTTGTCTATTTATTGAATTGAGCTTCTAAATCTAGTTTTCTTGTCGTTTTGGAAGTGTTGCTACTATTTGGGGTTCTAATTTGTTGTGTATAAGCCTCAAAAACCGTGAAGAACACATTTCCATTTGAAAAGTCCAAATTAGAAAGTTTTGGTGATTTGCATCTTGGTGTACCACTCAAAAGGGGGTTGGACCAACCTTCTTGGAGCTCTAATTGGTTTTTATTGGCCTTGTTTAGGTCTTCTTAGGATCTTTTTAGCTTTAGTAGAAGGAATTTTATTGATCCTGATTGTATAATACAAATCTAGTCAAATTTCCATTAGATTTGAGCTCGGATTTTGATAAATTCTAGACTGATTGTGCTAATGTGATTCAACCTAAACTCAAAAGACTTTATTAGTGGCATTTGTGTGATTTCGAGTGTTTTTTGGATCAATAGAGGTTGATTCATATTTCTTGTGAAGTTTGGATCAAGGAGGAGGCAAAGTTCAATCAAATCTATATTAATTTTGAGCTAGTTTTGGATCTAGTTTTGATCTAGAGGATTGATCAAGCTCAAGATCATTTTAGATCTTGTCAAAAAATCAAAGTGTGATTCTTCTCAGGTCCTAAAAGAGTGGGATCGCTGGCTTTGATCAAATCTTGTACAATTTTTAAGGATCGCCTAGTGAAGATCCAACTAGATCCTGTTGCATGCAACCAACAGGACACCTGTGGAGCAAAAATCACCCAACCAACAGGAAATGGCTAGTCAATATCCTAACCACTTCACCCCCATGCCATGGTGAATGAATGCAAGAGAGGAGGAGCTACTGGCTCCAAGGATCAGAAAATCCAATGGGTAGATGGGCGAGTTTCCACTAGTATATATTCTCTCCCATGAGGAGAGAATATTTCTCTTAGGATCCCCATGCAACCTGGAAAACACCAACGAAGTGCTCCTATGTCCAATTATAGGTCTGGGCCCTCATATGATTATTAATTACTTTGTCGGCCAAGTCCGGAATGACGAGGCATAACCAATAACAATATACACTGGAGTGACAGGCTATCCATGTCAGGAATTATTCCAAATCCCACATACTGGACATGGATGTAACATTCTTCCCCCCTTAAACCAGTTCTATCCTCAGAACGAGTAACTAGGGAAGACCCAATTTGTATGCTTTTAACTCTTTCCCATGAATCATTATTCTCAATCTGACCAACCAACCTAATCAAGCCTCAGAGATAAAAACGATTTCTCAATTGTTTATCTCTGTTTCATAGTACTCTTTCAGGGTCCAAAGGTACATTGAGCGATAAGTCCTCCAAATGGGTAAAATCTTCAATATATTCAACTGTCATCATCATATACACTAAGTTTACAAGATATATTGGATGAGCAGTCGACCAATCATGAAGATACAAATCAATCTTTTTAACTTTCACATTTACCCTGAAAATCAATCCTTAGTTTGACCTCAATATCAAATAAGTACTTAGAGATGGAATAATTCTCAAATTGTGTATCTCTCCTCGAAAAAAGACTCTCCTATAAATTGTAACTCGTCCAAAGTGCCCTTGATTCCTTTCAATATGCCAAAAATGCTCTGCATATTAAATTTCTTCTTCTTTTGGAACTTGATATTGTTTTTTTTCTTTGTAATTGCAATTCCTTTGTTTTCTAAAAGCCTCTCACATGCATAACCATGACTATATGCAATATGTGATTTCCAAATATTTTTTTGCCTTTGCAACAGATGACACTTCGAAAATTCCAGCTCGTGCCATGTTGAACACAAAGAAGGCTTGAGCATTTTCAAATACATATCCTTCTGGAAGAACTAAACAAGCATGAATTTCACCTAGCATTCTTTCAAAAGGCATAAGGCCATCTTTGTCCCTCTCAATGTGCTCAAAAACTGTAGTAAACAATCTTCTTCTATATTATTGGGTATATGATATCTTGTTGCTTTGGTTTTTTGACGATTCACATAATTAGATACTTTATGCTCAAAAGAAAAACACCAAAAAATAGCATGCATTCCATGACGATAAACATTATCCAGAATCTCTCCACTACCTGCAAAAAATACAAAAAAATGAGATTTAATATTGATGAAATTAAATCAAATCATTGCATTCTACTTGAATTTTGAAACAGATTTAGTACCTGCTACATGTTCCAAAAGAGATGAATTTTTGCCATAAGATTCTTCGCTTCGAACTCTCCAAGCAAGCAACAAACGCTTGACCACTTCTATATCTCTTCTTGACCATCCATGATCATGACTAAAATTGTAAGAAAGATGCGCAACATCGATTAGCAAAAGTCCTAAATCATGCAACGGTCCAAGTATATTAGTCACAACCCCCAAAATATGAGGTAAGCACCATTGTATGAACTTTTGATTTTCCTCGTACTTGGCACTTTTGGCCAACGTCCATAATGAATGGAACAAGGAGCAACGTTGAATACCTCTGTAATTGCTGCGTCGATAGCTCTTTTCATATCATTTGTTGATTCTTTAATAAGGAAAAATATGAATTTTTTGAATAGATTCAATGAAAGGGTTGATAGCCCAACACTTTTTAAAATTTCTTCTCTTTCAACCTGGCTACAGACCCTCTTTGCATGCGATAATGCCTCAACCATTTCTAGAACCAATCTCTTAGGTGGTGGATACTTGGGTTGATATCTGTTTCCATCATAAACACAACGCCCACAAAATTCTCATTTCTATCACTTAAAGTAGATTGAGCTTTATCCCTTCGACAAAAAGCTTGGCCACCATCTTTGAAGAGACCAATTTTACACTGGGCAGGATGATTCCTTGTCACCATCATTAGTATAGCACGAAGTCAACAACTCTTTGAAAAGGTTGACACATGACTAGACATATATTTTAAAGGGTAGTTATAATATTATTATTCAATCCCTTCTACAAAAAGAGATTCTACTTCATCCACCAATAGTCTTAGAAATGCGCCAAAGACATCACCTGAGCTCTTAATAAGCTTCTTACAACTGAGGGAAAAAAATAACACAGGTAAAATATCTACAGTAAAGCCCTTTCCTACATTAAGAATAGTGATTTCAATCACGCCACAATCTTTTTGGGTTGTTCGAGATGCTTGAAAGCCATCAAAATGCAGAAGTAGGGCATCATTTCAAGGATCGCCCTACCAAAATACAAACGATTTTAGTTAAATTCCATAATGCTACAGACTCATAAAAAAACTAAGAAAAACGATTGATTAGCATGTACAAGATCCATACCTTGCACAATCTTTTTTTCACATTAAATATGACCACGACATTTTTCACACACAAAGTCATATACTCCATCTTCATTCCATCCATCTTGAAGTACTTGAGACTTGTTGGGAAATGTTGCATACGCCTTTTTACAATAATACTTCTCACAAATTACAGACAATTCACAAACTGAATTTGGATTTCCAAATTTCTTGTGTGGCTCTACATTTTTCACCATCCCAAAAGTCATATATATGTTCAGGATGCTCATGTAGGTCTTTCCCCAACCATCGCTGCTTATTGCGCCACATCCTCATTAGTTCATGACATATAGTTCTACTTTTTGTCAACAATCGCAATTGTGAACTAATAGGTGCATAGTCAAAAGAAAGTATGTCTTTCCTTGGTAGACTACATTTTGGGCACTTCTCACAACATGACAAGCAATCACGCTTGAGTTTTTGTCTTCTTTGCACATCTTCGCACACACAATATAATACATTTTTTGTATAATTGTCATTTTCGCTGGGCTGAAGTAACTCGAGAGTATGTGGATAATCTTTTGAGCTAGTACACAGCTTGAAACTTTGTACTTCAATCATACCTAGGCCAGAATACATGTCGTTTAATTGCTTCCAACAAGCTGGAATCTTCACTCCATTGAGATCCCCATCCCATGTCGTTGGGAGTTGCACCAAAAGTTTACTAAGACTCGGCTTTTTCTTTCTTGACAAGACTCGAAGCATCTCATCTTGAAATTCTATTTGTGCCTGGAATTTGTCCCACAGAGATTGCAACTCGATACACCTCTCTATAATTTGGTTTGTTAAGGTTAATTCTATAACTCCTCTTCATCACTCAAATTGTTCAGCTCATTAAACATTGCTTCCTCATTAGAAAGAGTATTAGCAGAATTTTCATCCGAAAGAATATCTTCATGTTCTTCGTGTGGTGGAGGAAAACCAAAACTGGTAGCCAAATTACCCAAATTCTATTGAAGCATTTGATGCTTGTTGAAAGTCGAGGGAGCGACCATTCGTCCATCACCACAATAAGACATGCACCTGCACAATACCCTTCTTGGTTCACTATGCGAGTTTTAATTCTCAAACTTGGAGATTGGCATGTAGGAGGGGGTAAGATGGGATTAGCAGTGGCCAAATTTTGGCATTTGGAGTTTTTTAAAAGAACTGGACGGTTATGTCCAAGAGTTCTTGACTCTTTGGCCAAGGTGCCATTTTTTTTTATCGTAAGTTAGCACAGTGGCAAGGACTGCCAACTGACTATCAAAATGAATGCAAACGAAATATCCTCAACTCACTAGAGGATGCTATCCGTGTGGCGAAAGCCTATGATAGTACAATTGTTGCATCACGGAAAAGCGTGCACGGCCAAACGGCCCCGAAATTCAAGCAAGAAAAATCTAACAAGCATAAGAAGCAGTTTTTTGACGAGCTGGAAGCAGAAGCGTACCAACAATCAAAGAAAAAGAAGAATAAGAAGAAATTGGTGGTAAAATACAAAGCACGGTTGGCGGCGCTTAAACAGAATCTGTGTTTCCTCTGCAATAAACCAGGGCACCGTGCTAAACGGTGCCCCGAACGGAAAGCAAAGTTGTCAAGTTTTATGACTGTGGATATACTGGTAGGTAAATTGGAAGTCAATTTGTTAAAATTATTGTGACTGTACTTGTAACTTTAGTGCAATCTCTTTCAAGCCTAATGAATTGTTTCGTGTGAGAGGCAATATTTTAGGGAAAGACGTGGATGTGCTATTTGATTCAGGTAGTACTCACAATTTTTTGAATGCTCGACTTGTGCAGAAGCTCCGAGTGCCCACCATGGCCAGTGATCACCGTTACGTGGTCCGTCTTGCCTTAGGGTTGGACACTGAGATTTGGGATGTCAAAGTCTCGAACTTAGAGCTTCGGATGCAGAACTATGTTGAGCCGTTGCATTTCCATGTCATGAATCTAGACCGGACTGATGTAATTTTGGACTATGAATGGTTTTTTGGCAAGTCAGACTCTTTAGAGATAGATTTTAAAAATCATTCTATGGCATTTAAAGATAAGTTTGATCAGATTGTCTCTATTTCTGGAGAGACCGATGTACTTCCATCGCCGATGATTTCCTCGGCTGAATTAATTGAGAAACTTCATGATTCTGAGTATGAACTTTTTCACTTGCTTTTGAAATCTCGTATGCATTGTGATGTTGGGGATGTGAATGTGTTTTCATGCTTTAACACCGAAAATTCGCATCAGGAACAACAGCTTTTGCAAGATTTAAAGCAAGAGTTTAGTGAAGTTTTTCCGAAGCAGCTACCTTATGGACTACCACCTGCTCGGTTGGTAGATCAAAAGATAGATCTTTTGCCCGATAGTCGTCCTATCTTCAGACAACCATATCAGTTTAGTCAGAAGGAAGAGGAGGAAGTGGCTAGGCAGATCGAGGAGTATCTCAGGATGGGACACATAAGACCAAGTAAATTTCCATGGGGAGAACCTGTCCTTCTTATGAGTAAGAAAGATGGGAGTTTTCGACTATGTGTAGATTACAAGGGTCTGAACAAACTAACTATTAAAAATAAATACCCGTTGCCCAGGATGGACGATCTCATAGATCGATTGAATGGAGCTAAATACTTCACAAAAATTGATCTACGTACGGGATACCATCAGATTAGGATACATCCGAAAGATGTATCTAAAACTGGTTTTAGGACCAGGTTTGGCCACTATGAGTTTCTTGTATTGCCCTTTGGTTTGACAAATGCTCCGGCTACTTTCCAGCAAATGATGAACGATTTGTTTCGTCCATATTTGGGGAAGTTCGTAGTAGTGTTTATGGACAATATTTTAATCTATAGCAGAACACTCAAAGAGCATGCTAAGCATCTCCATATTGTCTTACGTATCTTAAGACAAGAGAAGCTTATGCGAAAGAATCAAAGTGCGAATTCTTTAAGAAAGAACTTCTTTACCTAGGTCATAAGATCACCTCCTTTGGGATCAAGATTGACGAGGAAAAGGTGAAGACGGTAGTGGAGTGGCCAATTCCTAAAACAGTGCGTGAACTTAAGTCATTCTTAGGTTTCATTGTGTTTTTCCGCAGATTTGCAGAGGAGTACTCGAAGATTGCTCAACAGTATGTTGAAAGGAGTGAAAAGTTGCAAAGGTAGGCCAAATCCTCCTAATAGATGGAATGAGAAGTTAGATGAGACTTTTTGCAAACTCAAGCTTTTAATTGCCTCAGCTCCAGTTTTGAGAACAGCGGATCCAGATTTGTCGTTCGTCATTAACACTGACGCGAGTGATACGACTATTGGAGCTGTTCTCTTACAGGAGGGTCAGCCCGTTGCCTTTGAAAGTAAGAAACTAACCGATGCACAGGTCAGGTCAGGTACACCACTCAGGAAAAAGAGCTTTTTGCTGTGATCCATGCTTTGAAATCATGGAGGCATTACCTGTACGGTAATAAATTCGTGGTTAATACGGATCATCAACCTTTAAAATATTTCTGTAATCAGAATGATTTGCGAGGTCGTAAGGCCAGATGGGCAGAACTCATGCAAGAATTTGACTTTGAAGTGCGGTATATCAGGGGCTCATCTAATCAGGTGGCTGATGCACGTAGTCGAATTGGTGAAGTGAACGAACTTTCCTTCACTGAGATCAGTACGGACTTTTATCTCTCCCTGAGAGGTCTTTTATGAGAAAGACCCCACATTTTTGACCAATTTGGAATAGGGTTCTAGCAGTTTCATCAAGCGAGACTGATGATCACGATGATCAGTCTGGGGGGAAGGATATAAAGGGTACTGATGACTTCTCTATCCGTAATGGACTTTTGTTCGGGAAAGGGAAGGTTTGTGTGCCTGATGTGGATGTTGTTAAGAATGAGATTCTTTATGAATGTCATGACTCACCATGCGCAGGACATCCCGACATACATCGTACATTGGATTTAGTACGAAGGGACTTGTATTGGCCCAAACTTAAGCTTTTTGTAGAATCTTATGTGGTCAAGTGTGACCAATGCCAGTTGAATAAAGCTGAACGCCATAAGGTGGGCGGTTTGTTGCATCCACTGGATATCCCTGATAAGCGATGTGATAGTATTTCCATGGATTTCGTGGTTAGGTTACCGCGGACAAATAAACAGCATGAAGCAATTTGGGTTGTGGTCGACCGTCTTACCAAATTGGCTACGTTTATTCCGGTAAAGACCACCGCGAAGGCTTCTGATTTAGCTCAGATATTTGTAGAGCGTCTGTTTAGGCTTTACGGATTACCAAGTGATATTGTGAGCGATCGCGATCCGAAGTTCACCGGTCACTTTTGGTCGGCCATATTCGCTAAACTAGAGACGACACTGAGCTTGGGTTCTTCTGATCATTTTGAGACGGATGGACAGACGGAAGAACAAATCAGACGATGGAACAAATGCTTCGAGCATATGTTTTCAGACGACAATCTGATTGGGAAAAGTACCTTCCGTTGATCGAGTTTGCCTGTAATAGTAGTAAGCATTCGGCTACCAATTATAGCCCGTTTATACTTATGTACGGTTTTGAGCCTAGGTCACCCATTGCGGTTGAGACTTGGACGATCAAGTTTCAGAAAATAGCGGATTTCTTACATGATATGCAGGAAATGCTACAAATTGCACGTGAAAATATCCAGAGTGCCCAGGATAGGGACAAACATTATGCAAATCTGAAAAGATCACCGAGAGACTTCCAAGTGAGAGATTGAGTATCTGGAGATTAGTTGGACCTGTTGGATGAATCATCGGGTGTATCTCATCTTGAACTCGAAAAGATCTTGGATACAAGAACTAAACGATTGAGAAATCGTATAGTTACCGAGCATCTGGTTCGATGGAGGGGATGTACAGACGATGACAATTCTTGGGAACATGAAGGAAGATTAAGGAGGAATTTTCCCAGTTTTAAGTTCTAAGGACAGAACTTGAATAAGGGGGGAAGAATGTCATGCCCATGACTGGTCTCGAGTAACGTGTCCACGGTAGGGACCGGTAGACCAACAACCCGTAAGTTAATTGTGACTATAAGGGAATTGGGACCCTTATGTGTACATGGTCATAGTTAATGGTTGTAGGCCTAAACACATGGTGGTGGAGTTGGTATGGGTCTATTAGTGAGTCATTAGGGAACTGGACGACGTGACCCAGATAGGCTTCAGAGGTGTCCAGTGAGGTGTCACAGTGCAACACTAGTGGTGCATGGGCCTTGGAGGGTATAAGTATACCTGCTGGGCTCTCACTAGTGTATGCTTGATTTGTGATGAGTAGCTACATGCTGCTGGTGTGACTCCTCTTTCCATGACTCTGATTGATCCATAGCTTGGGGGCTAGATCCATACGATCTAGGTTTGGTTGGGTTGGTTTGACCTCCACTGGTTCCCATGTGTGGTTGCTTTGTATTGTATGCTTAGACTAGAATCCTGTTGTGAGGACTTTATATTCACAATTCCAACACGTGTATGTATATCCATAATTTAGGGGTCTCTCTCTCTCTCTCTCTCAACTCACATTATTGCCATTTTTTTACTCTCAACACCTAAAAAACCCTAACCCTAAAGAAACCCTCAAAAACATGCTCACACACACACACAACACTTGCGCTGGCACGATTTTGAAACCGCAGCAACAAAGTAATCTATTCAGAAACTGGGATTGATCCTTCAATCTTCTGATTGCTTGCAATTGAGAAGCTCTTGTGAAGAACTCCATGGTTGTTTGTGTTGCTACTGGCACCCTCATACCATAGGCAGATACTCAAATTCATCGCCATCTCGAAGATGGAATGAGGAATTTCTATTTCTCTCTCTCTCTCTCTCTCTCTCTCTCTCTCTCTCTCTCTCTCTCTCTCTCTCTCTCTCTCTCTCTCTCTCTCTCTCTCTCTCTCTCTCAACTCACATTATCTCTCCCGCGCTCTCTCTCTATCGCGAAAGTTCCAGACCTCTCTTTCTAGAAATTTCTTCAACGTTTCTCTTTCAAGAACATCTGATCGTCGTCTGCCCATCAAATGCATGTCATTGAAGTTTTAGGGCATACGTAGGTAGGCCAATGAAAACGTTGGAATCACGTTTTATCCATCACTGCTCACATATTCTCTCTCTCTCTCTCTCTCTCTCTCTCTCTCTCAGACACACACACACACACACACACACAATTAGGGTTTGGACTGGAAATTTGGGAGAGATGGTCTAGTCACCAAATTAAAGTTCATGAATTTAGGAGCAAATGGTCATGGAATGTACACATGCATAACTGTTGTATGCATCGAGGTTGCCAAGATGGACTTTAACGGAAAGTATTAGAGAATTAGCTAACATTTGGAGACGTTTATTTTCAAATGTGCTACCTTGAGTAGAGGCAACTGTACCATGATGTACATGTTGTATAGAAATCAACATACACTAATGAGGCTATTAGAAATACATTGTCACTCGATTAGGGTATAGGATTAAGGGTTAAGGATTTAGAGTTTGGAAATTATGGTCTTCTCACCAAATTCCAAGTTCATGACTTTATGAGCAAATGGCCATGGAAGGTACACATGTGTAACTGTTGTATGCAACTTCCTTTACCAAGATGGACTTTAAGGAAAAGTGTTAGAAAATTAGCTGACATTTGGAGACGTTTATTCTCAAATGGGCTACCTTGAGTAGAGGCAAATTTTCTTCGATGCACATGTTGTATAGAAAACTCAGCTTATCAAAGTATTTATCAAAAAAGAGTTCTATTGATCCTAACCCTAAAAAGAACATGAGCTATTGTAATATGGATTGTTGATAACCGAGTCTGTGCAAAGAGTTCGACAAAGAGTTCCTAAAATATGGTGTAGCCTCTATTTATGTATGTATATATGCATTTGTAGTTGTAAGCCTTTTATGTGTTTAACATCAGGCATCAGTCTTTAGATAGATTTTCTGATGATATTTTATAGTATGTGGTGTGTTAAATCACTTAATCGTACAATTAGTGACTTTCATTCTAATAAGCTTGTTCAATCTTATGGGGCTTCTAGCCCTAACTTGTGGACTGTTGGTGGGATGGTTGAGATCACCCAAGGGCATATTCGAGTAGATTACTAGTACTTTAGAGCATATTGTCTCTGTATTAACGAGCTACTACTTTTAATGGAGGGTTGAGTGAGTTTAATCTAAATTTTGGAGTTCTATCAAACCTGTTGTCTTCAAGTTCACGCGTAGAGCGCAGACAATCATAGACTAAATACAAGAATCTAAAATCAGTTGTTCAGTAATGAGGCCTTGAAAAAAATGCCACATAAATAGCATAGAGTCTTGTTGCTGAAAGATTTATTCGCCTTGTACATTGAGAGTCCATATCAAAAAATTTAGTCTAGGGACCCTCGAATATAGTAGTTGCTAATGTAGTGGTGCCCACTATTGTCACCCAAAGTATCTTGTGCTCCAAAAAAATTGTAGTGGTAGAACGCTGCCTTGTTTTTAGATATTCGAAGAGCCCTGGCCTGCATTCCCACTGCATTTGATGGTGGAGTGGCTCCATATCTATATTAATTAAAATCTTAGTGTGAGCGGGCAGCTCACGCTGCCTGCTAACGGGCAGCGTGAGCTCCCCGACGAAACTCATGCAATGAAGAGAAGTTAGTTGAATGACAGAGATCCCTGTTGGTGGCAACATATGCCCAATTTTGAAGGTGTTCAAATGACTGAAAAGTATTTCACCAAAAACCTAGTTTAACTTGACTAGATGCAATGTGTTATGGTCGTATTCAGCTAAGGACATGGAATAATGTGCATTGTACTTCTAGTTTGCTCTTAGATGCAAACAATCTGAATGTGTGATTCACTGAAATAAAAATTCAACCATACATAAGTATCATGGTCAAGTTACAGT
This sequence comes from Diphasiastrum complanatum, assembly GCA_029204225.1. Taxonomy (NCBI): domain Eukaryota; kingdom Viridiplantae; phylum Streptophyta; class Lycopodiopsida; order Lycopodiales; family Lycopodiaceae; genus Diphasiastrum; species Diphasiastrum complanatum. The sequence continues at coordinate 47,029,461 of CM055093.1, forward strand.
TCTCATCAAATATTTTCTCGATGTTTGTTACAACATCCTAACCTAGATTGACAAGTAGTCCAGTATTTTTTCATATTCAAGCTGGCTAGAATCGTGAAACTTTATTCATAGCGACTGCCATCAGTGTTTTTAGTCCTTAGAATCTGTTTTGATGTCCTTGAACAAACTTAACAGTACATGTGTCTCGATTAGCAGCTCTAATTGAATAATCCCCAAGCATTAAAAGATGAAGCAGCTGAATGAGGATGCAATCTACCTGCAAATGAATCTTGACATGGGCCAGAGTGAGATCTTCGACGTTCATCAACTGTTAAATGGATTTAGGTGTTGCCCTGACATTACAAAGACATACGCATTTTATAAGTACTACCCAACATTGTTTTCCAGAATAATCGCAGATTCTCCTATTCTATCTACCCAAGTACATTAACTTGAATACAAAATACTACTTTGCAAGACTAAAGCCATTGATCCATCAGAAAACAATATGGGACTTCAACTCATGATTCGAGTTACAATCCAAGCTATGATTAAGGTAGAAATTTCAATGCTATGCATTAGAAGGAATGCAGAAATTGAAGAAACAAAAATAACAACCTGAATATAAACGAGTTTTTTCACTTTTTGAGCAATAGTAGCTAGAAGATATACAGACTGAATTACTATCTTTTAGTGTTGGTTGGTATTATAGAGTGAGAGTTCAATTAAGTTTCTGTCACTGATTTGCAGAACCACCTGAGCACAAGCGGAAAAAGCTCTATCGGATATTGGATTGCTAAAAGCTTTTGTGCAGAGTAACAAATTTCTGCCTTTCTGTGTACAAGAGTAACAAATACAGCCGGCCAACGTAAATGTCTTAGCATCTGTGTAGCAAAATACAAATAGCTTATCTTGCATACTGAAAACGGAAGCACCTACCAGTTACATCAATCGAGACACTATATGGGGCAATTAATGGCAAGGCGGAGAAGATTAGAGTGATGACACAGGAGTTTTATGGATTTGTCAATGAAACTGCCATCAGGTATCAGTCTAAAAAGAATGGCTATCAGAACTCAGAATAGAATGTGCATTCAATCAACATAATGGTAGCGTGAATAGGTGCAGTGATGGGCAAGTGGTGCTTGATTTACTTCCTTAACAGCTGGGCGCAGCGACGGTCAAGGTAGAATCAAGTGCTCAAAATTGAAGTACAATTGATTCCATGCTCACATATCGGAAGCCTCTGCAAAGAATAATGGCACAAGTGCGTCAATGCTTCCAGAAGTCAGCCCGCTTGGCAGCTATGTCTCAATCCTGACAAAAATTTGAGGACGCGATGGTAGAGCACGCGATGGTATAGCAAAGACCAGCATGCACGCGATGGTACGAGCCATAGTGCTCCATCCAGAGGTAATACTAAAGTTGCCAAGCAACTTCCTCCTCTTCCTTTTGGCTTATCTTGCATAGAAAAAGGGAATTTGTTAGAAAGCAGCTTTGTTTGATGGTCTACACACCTAGAGGGAGTTAAATTCATTGGCAACACCGTTGGAAAAATACCCCACTAAAGAACTAATCTCTCTCTCTCTCTCTCTCTCTCTCTCTCTCTCTCTCATTCTCTCATGGATGCTTCTTCGTTTATATTCACCCTGCTTTGCTACCAAACGAGTGGACAACAACAAACGTACCACCTCCTCAAAAACACAAGGTTTTAATTCAAGTAACCCTCTATACTTGCGTAAAAGGTTTTTTTCTTCACTAAAGATATTTCCCACTTCCAATTTAAAAAGACTCTACAAAACTTTAAAATTTAAAATCCTATCTCGAGGGAAACTAATTTTCCCACCCTCACTCATGATCTTCCGAGAAACCACATTGCATGACACTATATAAGCATGCAGTTTCAACGATTGTTCCTCACAACACCGTGAAGTGTTCGCTTGTCTCTCATCTACAGCAAGTGCGCCCTACCAGTTCACTATTCGACGAGATACTATCATACAGTAAGCACCTTTCAATTATATGCTTTGCTTTTGGTATTCAGTATGATACTTCCTTGATAACTCTCAGCTATGGCTAGATCTTGCTCACTACATGAAGCTTTGAATGATGACTGTCCAGATCAAGTGGTTTGTTTAAAGAAGAAAGATGTACATCCTGCCTCACTGGCAACGATGGACAGTCAACCATCAGTTACATCTCTTCAACATGATTTACAAGCTCAAGTGGCAGTGATGAACCGCTTGCTGCCTTTTCAACTATGAAATTGCTTTTACAAGCTCTGGTAGACAGCGATGGGATGGCCCTATCATACGGTGTTGTTTGGCTTCAATAAAACACAAATAATAGCCTCTGTCCAGATGGCTCACTTTCATACTTGTAAGAAATGTATCATAAGGTTGGTAGACATTCTGTCCAAGCGATGGACAACAAGCTTATCAACCTTTTCAAACTTTGCAAATACACCTCCTACTGTCCAGCGATGGACAATACGATCATTACTCTCATATCTTTGATGCTTTATGAGATTTATAGGCTCCTTGTCCAGCAATGGACAACAAGCCAAGACTTTCATTTTTGATTGTAGCTTCTTATATATACACTTCCTACTATCCATCTTCCAAAGATGGATAGTAGGATGCTTTATGGCTCACCTTTAATAATCATAAAAGTCTGTTTTATAGAAATGCTCAGAGGATCGAGCATTGACTTAATCTCCGATATTGCAATAAAATGATACTCATGTCTCTTCAAGCTTTTCGATACTAAACTGTCATCGATACATGTGACAATGTAGCATCCTTTTGCTACTACGGCCTTTTATCATCTATGTTTTGGTTCATACTCAAACCAAGTATCATCTAGCTCAAAAAAAAGACGTGTCACCGACTGAAACTTTATAAAGCAAGCAATTTAGCACATTCTTGTATACATTGTTTAGATGTTTTTACATAACTCCTAAATGTGGCTATGGGCTAAACAGACTATTTTCATGATCTAAGGAAAAAGAATCCTTTCATGAAAACAATGGCAGCCTCTCAAGAAGCCACGTCTACAAACATTCAGGTATGATTTCTTATTATCGATTTGTATGTGCACCCTACGTAGCATGTATAAGCATGGGATGAGTAGTTCCTTATATCTTAATATCTATTTTACTTCAACACACTCAAAAATTGACATAAGTAAAAGAGATTGCAACTGATCTTAAAAGCAAACCGACTGAACTGTTCTTGAAGAAATCCTTGTCAAAAATCTAACAGTAAGGACTCCAAGAAAACATTCTTAGACAGTATGGATATGTGTAAGATACGTAATTTTTACGAAGCAGTTAGAATGGCACGAATTTGCCCTAATACCTTGTAAAAACATTGGAGATCTCTCGCTAATAATAAATTATGCCTATCCGAAGTAATGTCCCTATACCATGGTTGATATGTGAGTTCTGCATAGCATGGATTTGCTCAGAAACAATCATACAATCAACCATGGCAAAACTTAACCCTACCCTAAGTATTACTTTAGACCTTTGGTGAGATACAACTAGAAAGCATGGATATGCTCAAGAGTATGGACAGTAGTGCGTGACATACCTTGCTCTGCAAGGGTCACTTGGGTTAGCATGGCATGGATTTGCCCTAATATTAGGACACGTGTCCACACCAAGTCTTCTGGCTAAGTAAAATGTAAACAATTAAAACTATTCATACTTTTTTTTATAACTAAAAACGAACTGATATGGACCAATTGCTTGTAACTAATCAGTATGGCACTTGCCCTGATGCAGTAATATTAGGGCTTGGCCTATCGCTAAAACACTTCTTGTTTGGGAAGATTGGACTATGATTTGAAATGTTATTCAAAGCTGTTAAGTAGTATAACTTCTTTTGGACATGAATAACAACTGATGCTCAGCTATGACACATGTCTTCTTCACTAAACTAACTCGTGTGGTTGTGTTTGATGGTGGTAGGTATCAGCTGGACGTCTTGAAAGTGATTATGCTTTATGGTGCTTTTTCAGTACTGTATTTTACTTTTCAGCTATATTTTACCTTGTTGGATTATGAATAAAGGTTTCAGTCTTGCTTTGTCAATAGGAATTAAGTGCAGCATTCTCTCTCTCTCTCTCTCTCTCTCTCTCTCTCTCTCTCTCTCTCTCTCTCTCTCTCTCTCTCTCTCTCTCTCTCTCTCTCTCTCTCTGCATCTCACATGAAAAGTGGAAAAAAAAAGAGTTTTTTTTTAAAACTTTGTTGAAAAAGAAAATAGAGTATACACAGGCAGATATTAAGTTAACCTTCAATTGGGGGGGGGGGCTGTACTTAGAAGCATAAAGTTGTTTTAGTATCACCATCTCTTAGATCTACTATCAGTATTAGTTTAACCTTATTATTTGTCACACCATCTATTTCAAGTTGTCTAGCAGTTCTGCTAGTTACATTACAAACTATAGTATCACTCCTTCACTAGTCTAGAAAATATCAAATTGCAAGCGTTTGTTTATCCAATAGCGCATCCCTAAACCAATGTTGATGGAGACAACTTCCTTCTACATTATAAAGCTCATTAAGCACAATAGTGGGGTAAAATTGACTTCTTCTTTATTGAAAGTTTGCAAGTTATGTATCCAAGCTCTCAATGTTCCCATCTTTTGTTGTCTTTTTTTACATAAACTGGCATTCTCGTCTCTCTCTTTGTGATAGTATTTGATATTTTCCAAATCATCATCATTACCCATAATCCTTTTAGTTTTCCATGTTTCATTGATAATGTTTTTTCTTAACTTTTCCCATGTTTACTTTTCTCCATAAGCTACACCAATGTTTGTTACCTCCAAGACATTGATTTGATATTGTGTGCAATGTCTACTCAAAAATATCGCGCTATCTTAAATTCACTATATTGATTTCATAACTTATCAAAATCCTAAATATTTCATTCAAATGTCTTCAAACTACTTAAGAAAGAACATGTTTGCTTATTATGTAGTTATGATGGTCCTTGGTGTCATAGCATTATACATGGTGAAAATATTCTATTCTTTTCAAATCATATCTCTTGAATAGACTATGTATTCATCGTCTTCTTGAAATTGCTCTCCTCTCTATTATTTCAAAATAATGAGCAATATCATGTCCCAGTAACCACAAGCATCAAACACTACTTGATTTGATGATGGTAATAAGATATGTTTTAGCACCAACAAACTTGTTATACTTTCTTTTCCTTTCGTGCATTTAAGAATACTTAGCATCATAATAATGTACATCCTTAAGTATAGGCCTAAGCCAAAAAGGAACTTGAGGCTCCAACGATTTGACAAGTTAGCAGCCACAATGAGAGCCAACAACTTTGTCGAGGTAGTCATAAAAACTCAACCAAAGTTGCAAATAACTTCTTGCTATATTTTCAATTAATCGACTTGTAGTCCCTATTATTACCTATTTTAGCCATACACTCTTTGACCTTCACCAACGTTGGCTACGTTTGACCAACATTCAACAAATGATGTCATGGTGCCTAAATTTGCCTCTATTTTAGAAGGACACACACGAGATTGCTCAACTTTCAAGTAGAGTTAGAGTGTCTTGACATATGGGGTCCACTCTTCATGTTATGTGTTTAGGGTCTTGTCCCATGCCTCCTCATTACTATAGGTCAGTTAGTAGAAGGAAGCACCACCCCACAAGACATAGAGTGTATGGTGGAGCCCGCCACCTTATACAAAATGGTTGATTTTCATTACTAAACGTGAATGAACCTTACGTGACCTATCATAACACTGCTAATGGACTTGACTAATATGGGTCTCGACATAATAAGTTAATGCATCACATGTCCAACTTCTCTCATAGTTTATGATGTCAAATTTCAATTGATGCACTCCTAAGTTTCATGAGTTATCTCTGCAAAAAAACATAAAGATTGCAAGACCATTATTTCGGATTTCTAGAAGCCAACATGATAGCGATATTGCAATATTAAAATCTAAAGTTAGATTTTAATAGGGCACGTGGCTTATTGACATAATGAGGTTGAGACATTTGTTTACCTTATGTAGTTCTAGATCATGTGTCTCTGTATCTTCTTGCACATGAATAAACAATCAAATAGATTAGGTTAGACATGCCAAATAAGGCAAAAAAAAACAAACATAATGTGACACCACCTAACATTATACACTATTTTGTGAGCGAGATAATTAAATGCTATTTTCCTTGCCAAATTATTTATAGGAATACACACAAAAAATTTCTAAGAGAAGATACTAGCATATACTATTCATCACAAACGTATATACAATCATTCGATCTCGAGGTAACATCTCACCTATGGAGGCCAGTCCCAAATGATGAAATTACCCAACAATGGTCATGAGGCCATGAGAAACAAAATCATGGCCCATATATGTAGTCCATAGCTAGGTCGACTCCTACTATGAAGTCTGTGGCTTGCCCACATCTAAGTATCAATTCGACTAGATCAACATGCTAGCTCATTCACAAATTAGAGGCTTAGCCATGTTCTTTGCTTTGGGATTTGGAGCATCACCTATATGAGTCTTTAGGCGCATTTTAGGGACTCCTAAGCCAACTGCAAAACAACCGTGGCATGCATAATGTGGGCACCATTTTAGAGCAATGAATTGCTATTGGTGCATTAAATAATTGTTTTCTTCTATGGGAGTGGATTTGAACTCCAAACCTCAAGGTAAAAAAAGGCCATAGTCGGCATGCTATATCTTCCAGATGCCTTCCCACATGTGGTGAGTTGGTGTATTGTGCTTGAGTTGGGCTTGCTCATCCAACTTTGATTCTCCATGATGCCAGTGATTGATAATACCAAAAAAAGCATATCTTGGAGGACCAAAAAGAAGCATGCTTGCAAAGGATTCTATCATCATTTTTTAACTAAAAGCTAAATTCATTGCATGATGAAGAAGGCTCCCTTTGTTATAGTTGCTTGTCTATTAGCAATAAAGTTTATACATTATCTTATTGCAAGTAAACATTTTGGCCATTTAAGCATTTGATCTGGAAACTTTGTTTTGCAACACATCATACAATGGTGGGTGGGTAAGAGAGCAATATCAATCGCTCATCCTTTACATGAGGGAATGGTTTTTTTAGAAACCTTTATGACGGTTTGGGTAAAAATCTTAAGCAATATTGCACACAAATGTGCTAGCTCCAAGTGACTCTTAGGACCATGAAAGGTCACTCGAAAGACCATTCCCCCCATGAATTTTAAGTCAACCCTCATCATGGATGCATCATTGGACTACGGGGTTCAAGAACGCTACATAGTAAGTCTATTAATGGGTGGATAACAACTTTCTTTTTCAATGAGAGGGGAAAGAAAGGATTCTTCCATGCTCTTTCCAAACAAGAATAAGAAAAACAAAGGGCCAATTACTTAGTAAGGTGGGTGGGGTATAGAGAGGACCATGGGTCTAGGGGTGATGGCCTATAGAGGGCTAGGTCAAGAGCATCCAAAGCATTGCTTAGAAACCGTTTTTGAGTTATCCTTAAAAAAAACTTGCAATTTTTTAAATCTTCTCAATTTTGTGAGGACTATTACTCTCCAAAGGGTTGGGTTTAATCCTAAAAATTTTCACAATATGGGTTTTAAGAAATAATGCATACTCGAATTCCTATACTTTGCCAGTTTCCGAGCACTCATCCAAAGCATGAAGATGATTGATTAATTAGCACACAAAATAGATTATAGAGTTGTATCTAGAGTTGTAGATAAGGAGATCATGAGAACCCACTTCTCCCAAAATATCTCTTACCATATCATATCTGAGAAATTAATTCCATCAGTACTGAAGAGTACAGGGGTATGAGGTATGGAGATAGTGATGGACCATGGTGAAGATGGAGGAGGGGAAATGGTGGTGAAGATGCATGATCTCCATTTGGGCTATTAAAACAAAAAATTTCCCTCTCTCCAGTGTTGGTGCTTGCCATTCTTTTAGCTTCACATTTGCCTGTTGCTTTTCTTTTTCTCTCTCTCATCTATTCAGCAGGCTTCATGTTTTTTTCCTTTGCTCAGTGGAGGAAGCTTTCTGTCAAGTTTTCTAAAGTTTTGCAGCTTTGCAGATACAAAAGCACCAGATTTTCTTTCCTCTGCCCTCTCAGACTACCCTCCAGCAAGCTCCTTTCAGCTCTGAGTGAGTGTGTGCTGCTCTGAACACTTGCATTAGTTTCTGCTCTTCCTTTAAGGCTCTTTCCAGCCAGCAAGCTCTGTTGGGCTCTCTCAGGCAGCTGGTGTGCATCTCAGAGTAGCAGCTTAGGAGGCAAGTATGATCACTCTGGCATCTGTGCAGATCCTGTCCCTCCAGTCCAACCCCACGCCTTCCTTTTGGAAGCCCCTTGCCTCCTGCAAGGGGTTTCTGCCATCTAGAGTGGCCTTCCCCCTGCAATGGAACAACAGTAGCAGGAACCCACAGTGTCACATAAAAAGGCCCAAATTCGAACTCGGAAGGAGAATCAAGTTGCAGCGTGGCTTGATGACGTTCGCAATCCAAGCTTCTGAGAGTAAAGTGAGATGGGTACTAGAGCCTGTTGGTAAGCACTTGCACTCATTTCACTGAGGAACGCATTGCACATACAAACTTTTCTTCCAGCCTCTTTGGCATAGATATAGATAGAGAGAGCTCAGTTGTTATAGTTGTGATCTGAACATGCAGGGGACGGTGATAGCAGTCACCTTGATGAGGCAGTGCCACTTCCTGGAGCCGTTGAGTTGTCTTCAGTAAGCATTGTCAACCATTTCCTGAGCCCTTTTCAGTGTTCTGCTTCTGAATCTACTCTCAGATTTTCTATTTCACCTGTTGCATAGCAGGATGCGGCTATTGTGGGGCGATTGCCAAGCAAATCCGACATTGTGATTCCTGTTGCCACAGGTGGGGCATGTCGTATGCCATTCCCCTCAAATCCTTTCGAAATGCATGTGCAGTGAAAATATTCACAGGATTTGCTCTTTCAAGTCTTTCACTAGCTCTGATCTAGTATTTTTGAATATCATGAAGTCCTTTGTGTAGAAAGTTCGAATTTTGGATCTCCATCTGTGAATTTCGAGCTTGAAAGTTTCTGCCTTTTCTGTCTACAGTATCAGGGCTACATGCAAGGCTTGAGAAGCGGGAAGGCTCTTTGTTTGTGACCGATCTGGATAGCACTAACGGCACATTCATAGACAACAAGAAACTAAGACCTGGAGCAGTAACTCCAGTGCTCCCTGGCAGCTACATCACATTTGGTATACAATTCACTTTTTAAGTTTTTCTAGTTAGGATTATTTGCCAGCATCGATGCTACATATTTCACTTTTAGCTTGTTGATTGGGATCTTTTTACTTATAGCCATCTGAAATTGTCTTCATTCTGGTAGAATGCGCAAAGCTTAGATCTACCCACGTCAGGTCAAGGTCTTTAGTTCTATTGAAAGTCACAAAGATAATTGCAGACACAAGAATGTTTATCTTCTCTCTTTTGTTGTTTTTGACAAATAAAAGACTACTTCATTTGATCAATTTATTCAATTTATTTTGTTTTGTATTAGTACGCGGATTATAGCTGATTAAGTACTCGTGAGACTACACAATGACTTATTTGGATTTTTGGAAAACTGGAAACACATGTAGTCATGTAGGCCACTAGATGATGAAAATGTCTTGTAGCCCATAGGTCTATATGGTATAGAGATTCTGGGGGCGGCTCTATGATTTGCACGTTGTGCTCTTTTTTCAGTAGACATTTTCTACTTATCAATAATCACATACAGAAACTCCAGTTTTATGGAAAAATTCAGAATCTCTGGTTTGTTATTGTAATTGTACAGCCAGCTAATTTATGCTAATGCTTTCTATCTTCAGTCGTGCACTTTCCCCACCAGCGACATGCTCTAGACCAGTTTAGTTTGAGCAAGTGAAACTGATGATAGATAATGTTCCATATGTATAAAAGCTTGTTAGTGCTCAGCATATCGATTTTCATATACATGTGTAAAAACTGTTGTGGACATATATTTATGCATGTTACATGTGCCTACCCTTGGTTGGTGATTTTCATATACATGTGCAAAAGCTGCTGTGGACGTATATTTATGCAGATATGTCAAGTAGGAATGTAATAGCATTTTTATGCATGATAGAGTTGATGATTTTATATTTTGTGCATCTCTTGTTTGGTTATGTCAGTTACCGTGATAGGATGCTCAGTTATGTTCGGTTACCATTCTAGGATGTTCAGTTACCACTCAGCTATGTTTTTGCATGGGTCCTGGGACCTAACCTGCTCTTGGGCATTGAGAAAGTGAACAGCAATGTCGTGGTATTTGTTCCATTCTATGCAGGATAGAGTTGATGGTTTAATGTTTTGTGGGAGGATTCTTCAATTTAAAGATTGCAGGGTCTTTTTGGATTATGTTAATTTACTACTTTACGATGTTCAGTTATGTTTGTGCATGTGTCTAACATGCTATTGGGCATTGACAAAGTGAGTATGCATATTGTACTGTGCTATGGATGGAGTTAATGGTCTAAGACTTTGTGGGTCGATTCTATAAGGTTGAAGACTGCAAGTCTCCTTTGTCATGCTGGGTAATATCCCGGACCTAACGACGATGTATTTTCAGTTACTATTTAGACCATAGTTGCCCGTTCCGGAACAGAACGTGTTCTGGAACATGCGTTCCGTTCTGGAACTTGAGCAAAATAAAAATCTAGAAAATACGTATTTTTTTGACAAAGGATTTTTGCAGTCAACGACCCAAGCACAAATACTGGTAGCAGGTCTTCTATTTCGAGGGGCGTACATAGTTTTTTTTCATTTAGTGATGGTCACGGCAAGCAAAGAACTAGTTTTCAGATGGGAAATGAGAAAGATGATGGAAAAGGGAATTCTGCGGATGTCAAAGATACATCTGTTTTCCTTCTGGCTTCCCCTGAGCAAACCTGAAGCGTCAGTATTTGTGATTGGGTCATTTGGCTACTATGGAAATAAGGTGATTTATTTTGCCTTTGAAGGATCTTTGACATCTAGGTAAGCTCTCGAATCTTTACTTTTTGAATCTATGTCTGAAAAGCAACGGATTACACTGTTCTCGAGTATAATTCCAGTTGCAGCCTCCCACGCTGTTTTCTTTTGGAACAACAAAAAAGCATCACTGAGCAAATAAACACTCAACTGGCTACCTTTTGCCAAAGATTTACACAGAGCTTCCGATTGTGTTTCAGGCTTGAATACCTGTTTTTTATAATTAAAAAAAGAAAAACCGTTCCGATCAAGGGTCGAAATGGGTTCTAAGATTTAGACTGACATCAATAGAATTCAATGGATACCCATTTGTCTGCATTTGACATTGCAAATGGATGTTGTTCCCTTTTCAAATTTAGTGAACAGCTGAAGTCTTGTCGGCATGTATGAACCGCTCTGCATGCAGTCTTCTGCAGTGTGGCTGAAGGAGAAAAGTTTCTATCAAAATGTAACAAGAGATTGCCAAGTCATAGCCTTCTTTCTGTTTGACCATCTTCAAAGAGCTTGTTTGGTGGTTACAATACAGGGACGAATGCTGGTACTTTGCTGTTCCAATGGAAACTAACTCTCTCAGGAATTACTATCACCATCCCCAATTCCATGAAGTGTGCTTGATTCAATCCAAATCCTAAGGATCATAAGACTTAAAGTGCCAAAATTTGGATCTTCTAAGCACTGCAAAGGTTTAGCATAGGGAAGTTTCAGGTGGAAAAGAAAAAAATTTCTAGCTTTTATTGTACTTCATAACTAGGCTAGGCACACAGGAAACTTCTACCAAATTTAGTTCTATGAATTTCTACCAGGTTCAATAATGACTGCTTGAACTATAGGCTGAGATCTTACATCACAAGTTACTCAAGTGATGCCAATGGCTTGTAGCTTGAGATACAAACTTACACTAAAAAATAAATATACAAAACTATTAGTTAGCCTCAATGACATGAGAAGTAGGCCACATTTTAAGGCATCAGACACAACAAAAATTGGCTGTAGTGTGCTTGCTATATGAGCTTTGATTCTGAATTCGATTCTGAATTTGATAGTATTCATCCATTAACACAGCAGGGCATTCTTGCGTTGAACAAAATAGGAAAATTGTTAAACTAAATTTTGTATTTTGTCTTTGCCTCGGTAACTTGTCTACATGTTACGGTCCTTGATTTTTTATTTATTTTTATTTTATTTTAAATTTCATTTTATTTGAATTATTATATTTTCTTTCTTCTTATTGATTGTCTTTTGCTTACTCAGCACTGGTTCTACCCAAGAGAATCCGGATTCTTTTGAAACCCAGTTAGCAACTTACGCTTGGGTACTGATGAGACCTAAGCAATGCTGTTTGGCTAAGATTTTTGGTTTATTGAAATTTTATATTATTGTTTTGACTTAGATCCTTTGACTTTTTGAGTTGCTCGTATATTTTTTCTAAGATTTACCTTATAGGTCACTGACTTCTCTATATAAAATTGTGAAATTGGATATATTCTAATATCACAAATAGATATATATAAATATCCAATTATTGTTTTGCTTGTGGATGTCTTGTAATGTCTGTGACAAAAGAAATGCAAGATATTCTTTATAGAAAATTAATGCATGACCTGCCTTCAATATATCTGCAATCCTTCATAAGGTATCAACATTTTCCTGTGATGCTATCCATGTGCTTTGCAAGGAGCAAACAGCTGCTCAAAATTGGTTATTGAATTGTTTTTGGCAGCATCTTGATGATTAACTTGGCATGTCAAATGACGTCCACCTGTTCCAGGCAGGGAAAGTGTACTATAAATTGAATGATCACCAAAAAAGTATGGGGTCCATAAAACTAGAAATGTGGCATGCTTCGCTAAAGGGTTACAAGCTTGTCCAGCGAGTATGCCTTCTTGTAGAGTACTTAAGTCCCACTTTAGTTGTCTATGTTTGGAACACTTACCTAATTTACATTGTGGTATTCCAATTTGCGTTTGGGTTCATGACAAAATATATCTTGTTTTCACGGGTATAGATCACTAAGTAATAGACCATTTGCTTGTTCTTATGAAGGAATTAGAATATTGAGTGTGCCGTTTGGAATGAATTCAATTTTACAGCTGACCTAGTTTAATTGGACTCGATTGAATATGTTATGTAGAATCCTGGGAGGCCTTAAATGTGAACAGCTTTCGTTGCTTTTTGTAGAATAAGCAGACAATTGGTCAATCACTAATGTGAAAGATTTTGAGGCATTGAAGTACTTCGTCTTTTGTGATCTAAAACTTCTGGCAAATCCCACGTAGCTGTGCCTGCTGCCTCATATTTCATTCTTCTATGGCAAGTTTATCATGGAGTGCTGGCAGACTGTTAGCGTATAGTTAGTAATGCAGAAAAAGTTGTGTATTGTATGGTTGGAGGAATGCTGTATGCTTTTCTTCTGACATGTATTATAAGCATGGACTAAGTCTTTGGGATTTGTGTGGTTTTAGGTGATGAACATTTAGCAGCATTTCGCTTGTCAAAATTGGAGGAGGCTGATACAGCAGGAGCTGCTTAACTAAAGTTTTTTGGTCACCATTTCTCTATCAATGCTGTTATAGGATTGTGTGCATAGTGAGCAATCTCGGCTGCTTCCAGTTTGTTCCAGAGTTACAGAGTGGCTTAAAGAGCTATTTTTGACCTTTCTGTACTTTTGCACTTGTGTTAGCAGCATCCTCTCTCTCTCTCTCTCTCTCTCTCTCTCTCTCTCTCTCTCTCTCTCTCTCTCTCTCTCTCTTTGCAAAATTATCAAGAATCCATGGACTCAGTTGCATTTGTACATATCAATATCCATGCATCAAGTTGAAAAACCTCTCCAATATGGTTTCTTTGAAAGCTAGTAACAATCATATGTCAAACCTTCTTCAAAGGTTGTTTCATATGTTTGCAAAAGGTCAAGCAAAAAAGTTCGGTGGTACATATCATCAATGTTTATGATCTCTAACATGTATATAGCGCAAATTGAGACAATGCTGTGTTATCCACCAAAATCGTCGTCAAAAGGATAAAGTGAAAAAAGATAACAGTGAAAACAAAACTCTCTAGGATATCCATCCTTGCTGTGACTAGTGTTGTCAAGGACTTGTGTACGGAAGAAAGTGCATGCTAACTTGGTTCCGGATCTGGCTGCTGCTGTTGACCGCATACGAGTTGTGAGGTATAGCCATTGAATCAGACATTAGAAATGGAAGAACACCTCTTTTCTTGTAAGCTTACACTTGAACTTTTGCAAGGCATGCAGAATGTCTAGGATAATTTGTTTATGCATGAAGCTGGAACTACCAACTGCTGGTTTCATTTGGTGTTCTGAAGAAATCCACACAGGAAGGCAGGTTTTTTTCTGATTTGAACATCAGTTTTTAACTTGGTTTTGATAGAATTTTCTATGCAATGCACAACTATTGCAAAACTTAGGCCTTCAATTACAAGTGATAATGGTACTGGTACGATTGCAGCATTGGCCATCCTTCTGAAATGAGCTCAAAATTTGTTACTAACGTAGTATGGCATGAAGACTGTGTTATGATCAGTGTCTGCAGTCGTTTGAAATAAATAGTTTTTCAACTTGGTTGTCCACATGCATCATTTGCAATAGAAAGTTGGCAGACAAGACCTTGTCATATATAATTGATAAGTGTGTATATGCTCAAACTACTTCATGATGTTACTTCGGCCTTCTATTTATATTATGATCTCTTGAGTCTTCTCTGATGCATATATCTTGGAAAAGCTTTTTGTTGAAGTGCTTACCGTTTGATCATGTAACTAACTCTTGATCTAAAGCTAAGAAAAGGCTTACGAAGAAGGAATCTGATCGCAAAAGCAAGAAACATTTAAAGAAAAACTCAAAATAAATGTTCCCAACTCCTTTCTCATCCTAATACACCAACTAATGCTGGCTAAGAGAAATAGATACAATTAAATCCAAATAGAAACTACAGTTAATGATTTGCTCTCTTGGAGTCTATGCTTGGTACACAAAACAATAAAGTGGATGTGCTAAAGGCTATGAAAGCTTTGATTGCATGTGAATTGGAGGGAGGTCAAACATGTATTCAACACCAGTAATGAAAAACCACATATGATGGCATCCTCTACAACCACTCTATCTACGCTTTGAGACTTTACATAGGAATACATTCTTGAATTCAGTAGTAGCATATTTCATGCCTTCAAATTGGGGTTTCTTTTTACAATTTGGTGTGTTTTGTTTATATATTCACCCATAGCCCTAATTCATCACATGTTAAACTTATGTCCCAAATCTAGATCACTTAGGTGTTATGTAATTCACTAGCTAAATTTCATCATAGCTTGGTGTAAAAATACTACGTATACTCTAGTATTTTGTATTTTGTTTGTCTTATTAAATCTTGTCTACATCCATATTGGGTCTACACCCAAGAGAATTCAGATTCTTTCAAAACTCAGTTAGCAATTTATGCTTGGGTATTAATGAGACATAAAAGCAATGCTAGTTGGCTAAGATGTTTTGTTTATTGAATCATATATTATCATTTAGATATAGATCTTTCGACTTTTTGATTGCATGTCTATTTTGTCTAAGCCTTGCCTTTTGAAATTACTGACTTATCAACTTAAATTTGTGAATTTGGATATATTCTAAATTCACATATACATATTTTTTGTCTCATTAGCGGAGATGCCAATTCTTAATGAATTTTCGTCTAAGTGGTGGCCAGCTATATCTTATTATTGGCATATATTGAGAGGGTGCCCATGCCTATATAGCTAATTTGATATTTTACTAATCAAAACTAACATATCTAATAGTTAACATATGTGGATTTGTTTTTACACTCGATGGCTCAAATTTTATTTCTATCACTCGAGATAACTTGAACTTAATTCCAATGCGTGAGAAAGTACAATGTTTGGTCTCACGTACAATGTTTGGTCCTCATCACTCAACATGGCTCATCTAGTGATCAAATCAAACCAATATTGAGTTTAGTGCATTCAAATTTCTTGATTTTCATCCCTTATTATTTGAACCAACCGCTATTGGTTTCTAACACTCTCCCTCACTAATAAAATTACATTTTTCTATTCCTAATAAAGTATGAAACTTTTCAAATTTACATCTACCTAATGACTTAGTAAAAATATTTGCCACTTGATTTTCAGATCTACAAAAAACAAGATCAATGGCTCCTTCAAAAATTTTCTCTCGAACAAAATGATAACATATTTCTAGATGTGTTTGGTTCGAGCATGTAGAACTGGATTTTTGGCAAGGTGAGTGTAGCTTTGGTTGTCGCAAGAGATAGTAGTCACATCCACCTGTGGTTGACCTAAATCAACAAGCAATCTTCGTAACTATATCGCTTTCTATGTAGCATTGTTGAGTGCACGATATTCAGCTTCCGTCGAAGATAAGGCTATTGTAGATTGTTTTTTGCTGCTCCATGAAACTGCAACTGTACCATAATTGAATGTATGGCCACTAGTAGATCTTTTGTCGTCAATATAACTGATCCCAGTCAGTTGACAATGGTTTCCCCACTCTATTTGCCTCTTTGTCCTCTGAATAAACTCTTCAAAGAGTGTTCAAGCACTTCCTACCATGCTTCAATGCCTGCAATCTACTAAAGAGACTGTTTTCATCAACACTGTAAGTTCTCTTGCTTTCCCCTCCTGTGAAAGACTATCTCACCTCAGTACGGAGCCAGTGACGAGCCGAACCCAGTAGTTAGGCAATCAGGAGCTCTGATATTATGTCAATAATCTGATAAGCACTATCAATCATTCACCATAAGCAATCACCATCAGAAGGAGGAAGAACACACACAATCACACTATTACACTAACTGAAAGAGAGTACAATGAACCCTGAATATTGAGAGAGAAAACTAGTAGTTGACTATAGACTAGCCTACAGCTGGTAACAACTGTCAATAGTAAATCGTAAATAGTAACAAGTTTATTATTGGTTTCTAACAACACATTCAAACAACTGTTCAATCCATTTTTTTATAGAACTCACCCCTATTGAATTTCATGTCTATCGTTTGAGATATATCATGTCACCTCTTCTCACTTGAGATTGTTCATTGAGCGTTTAGATTAGAGGAATCTTGAATCTAGGATTTTCAAATAGCTCAAATTTGATTTCTATTGTCCGAGATAGCTCAAGTGTGATTTTTGACATGCAATTTTGGTCCTTGCAATGTGGCTCATTAAGTGATCAAAATTAATCAATACTATGTATGGTACATTTAAATTGCTTGAGTTCGACTCCTTATCAATGGAATTGACATTAAGGGAGTTGGCTCAATTGGTTAGCTTGACATCCAAAGTTTCTTTGGTCTCAAGTTCGAGCCTTCCCTTGGAAACCAAGAAGCATTATCACAAGACATAGGTCAAAGTTTAGACGGTTCATTCAAGATAGTTCAAATTTTAGATGGTTCAATCAAGATAGCTCAATTTTCATCCCTTACTATTGGAACCAACCCCTATCAAACAAGATAGCTTAAATTTGATGTTTGTTAACTGAGATGGCTCAAATATGGCCCTTATTGCCCTAACACATGAGATAGGTCAAATTTAATGTCTATAACTTCAAATATCTTAATTTTGGCTCTTATCACTTGAGGTTGTCGATTGAGTGATCAAATCAAAGGAATATTTACTTTAGCACATTCCATTTTTTATGGAACTCACCCCAAACGAATTTGACGTCTATCGTTTGATGTAAATCATTGTGACAATTAAATAAATGGTTATTTCTAAACAAAGCCCTTATTTTGACCTCCTTTAGCCGTTTTGGCCCAAACAAAGGCTACGGACTCCAAATGAAGGGCACCCGGACTGGCCGAGACAAAGGGTCGCAACCCCGCAAGGGCAAGCTAACCTCAAAAACCCGGCCTCAGTTCGGATTGCAGGCTGCAACTCGCCTACATGAAGCCGAAATCGCTAGTAACCGCCGGTCAGCCATACGGTTGTGAATCCGTCCTCGGGCCTTGTACACACCGCCCGTCACACTTGTCTAGAGAAGTACTTTACGCCTGCTGGAAAGAAGGCTTTGGAACTGGAAGTTGGCACTACTAAGTAACAAGCTAAGTAGATTTTGTATCTTTTATCGGATGCAATAGAAGATTCCAAAGATTGTTCTCGAACTCCATCCTCGATAGGCAAAAAAGGAAAATTCGGTTTCAATCGAAAAACTCAAAAAACAAGGTTGATTGATGATTTGCAACAATTCATCATTCACAATAATGAAGGAAATGGAAGTGTCCGTGTGAAGCAATGTGAAAAAATTTCAGTTCAACGACACGACTTGATTATTGGCTTTTCTCGTGCAGAAACATCGTCTATGGCCAAGGCCGGCGTCTCCTATTGCCCAATGCCAAATGGGGGTTACTTGCTAAGAGCCTAGGGCCAAATGGGGGGCAAGTGCCATGGATAGGGCCAGCGAGCCAGCCATTAAGGAGTAATTTGGCATTTGGCATTTAGCGAAAATAGATTCTTGTATGATGTTAGGCCACACTATGAATTTTTAGCTCTATCATTTTGACTGACAAATGTGCCAAGAAGATGAACAATATTCTACATCAACTTCTAGAAAAGGTCGCGGTGGTTTTCTTGAATGACATACTAGTGGTGTGCATCTTCATACTATCTTTAGTATATCAAGGGATGAATTTTTTTTTCCCCAAGGAGTTAAAATGTGAGTTTTTCAATACTAGGATTGAGTTTCTAAGACCTATCATTGGGATTGATTGTGGTAAGAATTGTAAGGTATGAGAGTACTTGATCTTGAAAACTACTTGTAAATTGAAATCTTATTTAAGCTTCAAAATGTTGTCTTTAGTCATGGAGATCTATGCCAAGCTTGCATTACCCTTAACAAATTATTTTAAGGGAGTGAATAGTTTTAACTAAGGTCGAGCACCTATAAAATTTGAGATCAAAGATTGGGGGTGCCATAAGATTTTACAAAAAGCTATGGGACTTCAAACTAGTAAATGCTCTTAGTTATCTCCTAGATATATCAATCCATGTAAGGATTGTAAAGAGAATCAATTGGCCTATTTATCAACTAGATTTTTCCTACAAGACAAGGATCCATCATGTATTCCATGTTAGTCATTTAGAGGAATGATTGGGTGAAAAGGATAACCTTATCCCAGAGATGAACTAGTTCTGTTGGAGGATGCCTCAAAAATAGTCTTAGATGAACGATGTCATCAACTAAGATAACATAACCAAATTTTCATGTTTAGTTGCTTGAGAGGGTATATTAAGGAATTGAGAAGTATCTAATTGTGCAACTATAGATTTAAAAAAATCACTATATAAAAGTACTTGGTTGATTTCTAAAAAACCTTGTTCAATATTGTTTCACAAGAAACCAATTTGCACATACTGAAAAAATGATGTTTACCAAAATCAATAAGCTCCCATCAATACTAGAAATTGCATCATAGTGTGGACATTGAGCATTTGGTGTCATCTAGGATATAAAAAATCAGCTAGACCTATCATATGTATGTGCCATTTTTTTGGGTTAAAGGACAATTGATTGACATGGAAATGCATACACAAAATCCAAAACAAGGCGAGACCAGTGACTTGCTTTGAAAAAACAGCAATTGTAACATTAACAAGAACTTCAAATTTCTTTGCTTTTCAAAAAGAACAAGTTGGCCAAAGTATATGGAGATATAACCTAACGACTTCAAGCTACCAATAAGGCATGCTACATTTGTGAAAGACATGAATCATTGTCAAGGTATCTATGTTATACCACATCATCAAGTATATTTTATTTTTGCCTTGGTCACCCTGTTTATATGAGTTTGTGTTGTTGGTAAAATGGCTCTGAAGTAGTCCAAAAGCTACTTTGACTCCTTTAGCTTGTTGGCACTTGCTCACACTCCAGAGACCTCAAGCATAGAATATAGTTTGAAGTCAAGTCATATACTTGATCCACAAAAACCTGTTTATGATGAAAAAAACAATATTAGGCAACACCTTTTGTTTACATCTGATCCATTATGTTGGTTAAGTGAGCAATGACAAATTTTCACATACGGGTTTTTGGGAAATGAACTACATTAAAAACAAGTACACATAATGTGTAGACAATTGAATCGTTGACATGCCAAAAGCTGCCATGAATAGTTAATAAGAGGCGAGAAAACACGTCATAAGAGCTTAGAATATGTTTGAACAGCTATGTGACAAAATGCTGCGGTAAAGAGTATAATCAAAATCACCATTGAGATCTAGAACTGCAGACCTCCACTATAATCTTGATTCTAGAGAGAATATGGCTTTGATGTAATAAAAAAGCAAAGAGGTTCTTCACAGCAAATCTATCTAATAGCAATTCTAGGCTTGCGAAGGCAAAAAGCCAAAGAAACTTCTTACAATGTTTTACAACCTTAAGGCCCAAATAATTAAGAGAAATTGTCAGCCCATGTAGATAGTTTTTACTAAATGAGTTGACATGGCTGAACCTACAACAACGATGTCCTTAGCTCATTTATATAGCTTTTACTAAATGAGTTGACAGGCCTGAACCTACAACAACGATGTCCCAAGATAAACAAGAGCATCATTTTCAAATGATAAAAACTGCTTGTTCTAGAAGAGGGACACTTCTAGAAGAGAGATTGAAAAACTTTTTACAGTCCCCACTCAAAATGGCTTAACAAAAAATTTAGTCTTCACAATAATGCCTCACAAACCTGCTATGCGCTTCATCTTGACGTTGCCAGCAAACGTTTGCAACCTTCAAGCATTTGCTTGCAGAGCTCTTCATGAAAAAATATATGTTGATTTTACCCTAAGTTAGGATGCAAGATTCTAGGGTCGTTATAGGACCAAAATAATTTCAAAATATGCATTAAAATTCAAAAGGTTTGAAAGATCACATTGCACAGTCAAAAGCAGAGGTCGTCACAGCGTATATGATGATATACAAGATTCAAGCGAATATTCAAAATCCCCTCAATAATCATTAGTCAAAAATGTGATTGGTCAAATTTTAAGTATTCTACTAGGTACAAAGGTCCGAAGTGCTTTCTATTTACATGCAGGGGTTCATAATACAAAGTTGACAAAAAATGAAGAATTTTGCATATACCAAGTAACTTTGATAATAAAAAACCACGTGGGTTTCTTGAAAGGCTAGAATTAGAATGTAAAAAGCAGTATCCTTTGTAAAGGCCATTGTCTGCATACATCAAAGCAAACACCATCCAACAACAGAATTTATGAAATAGGCACTGCTGGAAGCTAAAGAAACCCAGATTGAGCTTTTTGTGCAAAACACTTTTAGAAGCAATGCTTGAAACACATGAATACAATTAGTAAATATCATAATGAAAGTTGCTTTCGAACATGAAAGTTCCAAATAATCCACAAAACTATCTCTGTGGCACCTGGCCATAGGCATTATATAAAAAGCAGTCATTTGGTCTACACAACAATCCCAGGAACTGGTTGAATACCCCAGCTTGTTTCCATGTGTGGCGGTAATGGGGCAACAAACTCAAGATGGGTCGATACGGCATCCTGCTTCTCCATGAATTCCACTGTCTCAAAACACTTTGGCAATGTTAACCATCTGCAATGTAGGTGCAATAAAGGTTTTCGCGATAAAATGCTTCCTTTCGCCAATTTACCCTTGCATTGCCCTTGCAGATCTGTATCACTTAATTTGTTTTTAATTGCAGCAAGTCTGCTTGTTTTGATAGAGAGTTGTTCTGACCAGTCTCTGTTGATCTGCCAGCCATACGTTTTGTCACCAACTATTGGTGTGCCAAGAGCCTCAGCACAATGAACTCGTAGCTGCAACATCAAAGCAACGATCAGAAAACCCTTCTATGCACATGCACCCCCCTTGCTTTTTCAGATGTAGCAAACATCTGTGAACATTAAGTGGCATTGGGAAAGAAGCCAAGAGACATATGAAGCTCTCAAAAAAGCTCAAACAACGACTTGATTTGTTTTCAGATTTTGAGTTGGAGTAAGATGTATCAACAGAGAGCCTACCTGATGTTTTCGCCCAGTGAGAGGACGAAGTTCCAGCCACGTACAGCCTGTCATGTAATGTCTTTATGATAAGCAGACTATTGATTTGCCGGCATAAAAGCATCTCTAATTTAATAGCCAACCTCCTGTTCAATCCTGATGCCCAGAAAAAGCAGTACAATCAATTACCAAAAAGCGAAGGACCTAGAACTTGATATTCAGTTATGGCCTCCATAACATTCTCCTTAGATGCATTGTTTGCAACCCTTATTTTCTCAAACTTTCCATCTTCCAAGACCCCCTGCAATGCCCTGTCATAAAACCTCCATAAATATGCCAAGGGAATGATACAGGGTAAGAGACAACTGGCATACATATCAGTTTATCCAAGTGCAATTCTCAGTAGTTTCACTAGCCCTAGATTCTTCCATGTCTTGAGAATATAGTAGCAAATATCAGCTGCATGTAAAACCAGGACAAATTTGCCCACAATGCCTTTGCTTAGGAGGCAACCAAAAGGGATTTCTGATTAACCATACAATAGGCAATTTTAGAATGATAGTACCATAAGCACTGGCACTGGATTCTTGAAATCTCGAATGCATCAGCTAATTAAGAACAAGAGTAAGTGTTTTGAGATGAATCATGTTAGCAAATCTCTCTCTCTCTCTCTCTCTCTCTCTCTCTCTCTCTCTCTCTCTCTCTCTCTCTCTGCAGCAGAGACACGGAGGACTGGCCTGACAGCCACAGAGCGGACACGCATCTCACAACTCCAGATCCATATGCTTTCCCGGATGATACGGGCTAAGCCTTCTGTACCACCTCAGATCATACCGGCAGAGTTTGCTGCCCCCCCCCCCCATTCAGGTTGAGGCCTTGTTCCACATTGTCACATTCATACAGCGATTGGAGGGTTTCCAGGACGGGGACACACATTATGCTGCAGCGGCTTTGTCATCATCCTGGCACTTACATTTAGGAGGACACTCCTTTTTTCATGGTATTCCCAGGTTCATCGTCTCCTTTCTACAATGGATATTCAGATCACTGACCTACCTGCTGGCACTCATGAGTATATCCAGGGCTACCTGTACAGAGCATATCTTCATAGCACTTGGCAGGGTCGACTGAGAGCGAGTTCTATCGCACACATTTTCTATCTCGAGATCTAGCTAGATGCCCCATAGTGCTTGGATACCTGTTGGAGAGTATTTCACACAGATTGCGGATAGTGATGGGTCAATTTCGGGTTTCTTCACATCAGATAACCATTGAGACTGGCTGATACAGTGGCACCCTGAGGGAGGCCTGGATCTGTAGTATGTGTGATACACACGAGATAGAGGATGAGTCGCACTTCATCTTCAGATGCCCAGCATATTATGAGAGAGATATTACTGTCCGTTCAGAGAGCATCCAGTCTCATTGAGACTGGACTCAGACATATCCCCCCTGATACAGCTGAGCATCAGTGTTAATTGTGGAAGAGGCAATGATATCTCCCTCTAACGTCATGACATCTAAAGCATCGAACAATAAAATGCTCTTCCATCTCCACCTCTTCCATAGTACACATATAGCAAATACTTTGTTCCTAAGGAATCTCCCCCCTTATCTCCACTCTTAGTAGGCGTGAAGAAACTCTTAATTGTCCCAAAGTGAAGCAAAGACTACATGAGAAGCTTGAGTCTATGTAGTGTGGGAGTATCGGGCCTCTTGCAGCTCATGTGAACGAATTTGGTACAAATCTAGTTTGACCCCCAATTGGGGGCCAATTGAACACTTTACACGTAGGATCTCTAGATAAACTAGCGAATGTTGGAGAGGCTCCCCTCTGGAATATGCGATAAGGGATCCCAACTGAGTCCAACAAATGTAAGCCTAGGACTACCAAGACAAGTGATATCCGTGTTCATGCAACTCATGCACATACATGATCAACCTGAAAATAGGCTCCATATATATGGGAGGCATAGCAAACATGAATAAGATAATCTAGTGTGGAATAGAGGGCCTGCCACACAAGCATAGAAACCCTAAAGACATCGAGAGCTACCACGGTTAGATACATTGAGTCCAATGTATCATGCCTCCGCCTATACACAATCCTAAAAGTAACCAAAGTGTTAAAATGATGACATTTACTCTTCGCATCTAGTATTAGCCTCCAAAAACAAAAACACTCCATAATGACTAAGTCAAATCATGATTGGAGTGGTGTTGGTTATTCTTAAGGACACACATAGTCCATACTTCTCTATTTTTGACCAAGCATTTTCTATTACATTGGTAGGCCCCAGAAAACTATTTAACATGGTTCCTGATTTGGGCCCTAATATTTGGATTTTCATTGAGTCCAATGTATCATGCCTCCACCTCATACACAATCCTAAGAGTAACCAAAGTGTTAAATTGATGAGATTTACTCTTCACGTCTCGTATTAGCCTCCAAAAACAAAATCACTCCACAACGACTAGGTCAAATCATGATTGGAGTGGTGTTGGGTATTACTGAGACACACACACAGTCCATACTTCTCTATTTTTTACCAAGCATTTTCTATTACATTGGCAGGCCCTAGAAAACTATTTTACATGGTTCCTGATTTAGGCCCTAATATTTAAATCTTCATATTTCCCTCCAAGTCAATTGAAGGCAGGTAGCTTTTGCTTAGTATAAATAGCCACTAAGGCTATTTATCAGCCAGTCCGCCACTGATTTCATAGTCTTGTTGAAAATGCTTGCGAATGATTATTTTGCTGCTTTTATGAATGTTATATGCTAATCCTTCACGCTAAATCTGTAGATACATTCATATTTGGTATTGTATATAATGTGATAGCATACTAGGTCCAAATGTATGGATCAGTCTAAGGAGGTGGGGGAGCTTGTGAAGAAACTCATGCCAAAAAAGTCAAATACTGAGTTGTACAAGAGATCGATATGTCTCTTGTTCTCAAATCCCATGTAGGCCTCATTCTTGCATCTCAATAAGGTGCGGTACCAGCGTTTGGCAACAAAGAAAAGCTGGAGAGAGGAAGCAAGAACTTCAAGGAAGTGAAGATGGAGCTGATAATAGTATTGTGAGGAAATTTAGATCTTGAATTTTGTATATAATTTGTGGAAAGGGGGGCAAGGGATGCAACCATATGGAAAGCAGTGATGTGTCCAATAGGGTGTGAAATGGCATATACCAAAGTTATGACTATAGTGAATCCCGGTACAGATAATATGTCAGGTGCAGAAAGTGTAATATGGGGCGGGGAGGGAGGAGGGGGATATAGTGTTGCCTACGCCATGGTTGAGCCAACACAAAACGTGAGAGGGGAGTGGTCAACTAGTGTGGTGGAGGTGATGGACAAGCTAGAGATGTACAGAATGACGGCCAATGAGAAACATGGGGCATGTGAGGTATAGAAAGTGTAATGTGTGCCTTGGGAGGGAGGAGGGACATACGGTGGCGATTGATCCCTCTACTTTTCATCTTGATCCGTACTAATATCGGTTCAACACGCGAGAGCCCAAGAAGATGCCGAGAGGTCGTACATCTGCGCGCCGAATCGATATTGCATGTGTCTGTACATATCGAATCAACGCGCGAACAACCAAGTCAAGGACTAGGAGTTGTACCTGTGCGCGCTAAATCGATATCAGGTATACAACCAAGGATATACGATTCTGTGGTGTGATAAACTTGGAGACAAGTCCTGTGCTCAAATTGAATCATTTTTGCGATCCGGACTCATCTATACAAGAATGGCAACTCTAAGCGAGAGCGTCCTCAATGAGTCAAGCAAATTGGAAGGAGCCGGCAACTATGCAGTTTGGAAATTCAAACTGAAGAACATTTTGATGAAGAAGGAGCTATGGGAGATCGTGACACGTGAAGAGACAAGGCCAGTGATTGAAGAAGATCAACGGGCATTTGACAGGAGAAACTGGAAAGCACGGAATGTCATCAATTTATCACTCAGAGATGCAATTATTCCCTACATTCGGAAGGACCGAAAGAAGCGTGGGATATGTTGAAGGCATTGTTTGAGACACAAACACATCTCGAGTGCTATTCCTAAAGACGAAGCTGCACACATTATGAATGGATGATGGTGCAACAATTGTCGATCACCTATTGAAGGTAAAGGAGATTCGTGATCAATTGAGTTCAGCATTGTGAGATCGCGCAATTGACATTGAACAGTTTGAGTGAGTCACATCAAATGTTTGTGACAAGTATAGCCACACGGGAGAATCCTCCAACCTATGAAGAGTTAGGTGGATTGCTTTTGCGGGAAGAACAACGTCAAGAGAACTTGAATCATCACAACAGGGGATTTGATCAAGCTCTTGCAGTCAGAGGACGTGGTGGCAGATTTGGTCGTGGAAGACATCAATCAAGAGGTGGAAACTCAAATAGTGGATCATTCCAACAATTCCAAGAACAATCCAATGATGGACCAAATCGAGGCAATTGGCATTAAGGTCGAGGTCAAGGACGTGGCAATCCAAGGCAGAACAAACCTGGGAATTGCCGATATTGCAACAAACTTGGTCATTGGGAGCGTGAGTGCTTCAAGAAACAAAAGGAGTCAGCTCAGCGGAAAGGCAAATGTCAGGTCGGCAATTATGTTGATCAACATCAATTTGATGATGATCAATACGAGGATGATGCAGGCGAGAGTTCAAACTTGTTCATTACGGCACTAATGACAAGTGATAAAGCCAAGAATACATGGTACATCAGCAGTGGAGCGTCCAAGCACATGACTTTGAGGAAGGAGTGGGTTTCGAAATTCAAGGAAATACACAATGGTGATGAAGTTGGGCAAGCTAATGGCCAATTGTCACCTGCTAAAGGATTTGTAGTAGTACCAATGAAACTAGCCAGCGGGATGATTAAGCAGTTAAGCAATGTGCAATATGTACCTAGTTTAGCCAACAATCTACTATCAGTTGGGACGATGGCTGATCAACAACTCAAGGTTGAGTTTGATAGCAACAAATGTCTCGTCAAAGACATCAAGAATCACTACAAAGTGATCGCTACAGGAGCTAGAGTCAATGGAAATTGACTATACAGATTGAATACGAGATTGTTTGATCAAGCCATGGTAAGCACTGTTGATAGTCAAAGTGATCTTTGGCATCAACAATTTGGTCATATTAGTACTCAAAGTTTATAGATTCTCAAAAGAGGTAATCTAGTTATTGGATTGCCTGATATTTCTTTTGAAGGAAAAATCTGTGAAGGTTGTATTTTGGGAAAACAACATAGCGAGAGGTTTCCCAAAAGTGGAGCTAGGAGAGCCAATGGCATCCTCGATCTTGTCCACAGTGATTTATGTGGACCAATGCAGACTAGATCCGTTAGTGGTTACTATTACTTTATTACCTTCCTTGATGATTATAGCAGATGCATTTGGATTATTTCATAAGCAAGAAATCAGATGATTTTGCTAAGTTCAGAGAATTTGAGGCATTAGTTGCAAAGCAAACAGGATGTTGCTAGACTTTGAGATCTGATGGAGGTGGTGAGTACTTTTCGACAGAATTTATTGATTTTTGCAAAGATCAAGGGATCAAAACACTAGCCCAACACTTTGGGCCACTTGTAAAGTGAAGACCAATGATGCCAATTAAAAGCTCTCAACCCTCGAGGAGCTATCCAACCCTGTTATTAAACCATGGCAAACTAGCTTTGAGAGTACAAAAAATTGCTAAATAAGGGAAGTAAGGAGCTTGCCTTCACTAGGGGAACTGTAATAAATCCTTGATTCTTTTGTGGTATTCCAATCACCAGAGCCCAATAACTTCGTTGAATGCTCTTTCTGTCGAGTCCACTTACCTGTAAACAAATGCCAAACAAAGAACAGGGTGTCAATAAAAGAGCTTTTGAAAGCTTCTAGTTGTTCAGGAAACTGAGAGCACACACATAGGTGCAAGTTATTATATCCAGTTATCTGTTCAAAGTTGTAACTCATGAAGATAACTGCAATTTACCTCGATATTTGAGGAAGCTGCCACAGTTTTTGCACGTAGCAGTTCATGAAGGATGATTGTACTTTGGTGTGTTCGACCTAGCACCATCAAACCACTTGTATCTTTATCCAATCTATGCACCTGTCAAAGAAAAACAGATAAGCAGATTGCAAACTGAAATAAGCTTTTTATACTCTAAAATTGTATTTTGAATAAAGATCAAACCAACATATTTAGAGGCCAGCCTAATCAATGCACAAACTCATCATTCCTTCACCAGTCGAGGGCCTTCGATATAATCATAAGACAAAGCGGCATCCATCAAGGAATCCAAATTCTTGCCAACAGATGTTCCACCCTGCAATCAGATGTACCATAAGAACATAGAAACAATCAAAATCATTACCTTGGGATGATTCCAGAAAATTCAGATCTTAGTCTGGACAAGGTCATGAGCTAGATATATTTATGCCACAACTTAAGTATGGCAACAGAGAATTTCCTTTAAAGGAAACTAGGCTCATTAAAATAGTCGATGCAACCAAAAGGCACACCTGCTAGATAGAAGATTCACCAAATGTTCTTCACAGCAAGTTATCATGGAATACATAAACCTTTAGATTTTGTAGCTGGTAAGGTCTCCCACCTTTTCCAAATCGGGCTTTATTGGCGCCTTGGGTGGTTCAGAAATGGAGTCTCCAGGAAAGAAATGCAAATAATTGGTCTATTTTTTATTTAAAAACACTAGAGAACATTGATTTGTCTTGCATTTCACATGGTTTACTTCTTACTGCTACTTAAGTAGAACGTAATCATCACTGCAATGACCAATCTCAAGTGCTGACTTTGAGTGCAAGCACGAATTGACTAAATTTGTCATTATTGAAACACAATATAACCAAAGTTCAAAATTGAAAATAACCATGATACAAACTTAGATATAATCATGTCGCATATTCCACTTAACATTATAAACAAGAATCAAACTCAAATATAACCCTGGCTCATTATCCATAGAAGAGTCAAATAAATAAGTTAGAAAAGACATCTGGAAGGCTATACTGCAACAGTGTAGCCGCTCCTGGGACCTGGGTTGCCAAAGTCGAATCAGTGCATGATTCTCCTATCCTATTGTACAATTCCCAACAAAATCAGCAACGTTTCCTATTGCAATCAGCAGTGGAACCTTCACCTTCTCTCCTATCGTGATGGCTTCACAACGAGGGAAAATACGAAATAACCTATTCCCAATGGTAAAAGGGACCTTTTTGAAAAAAGTGGAGTTTCTTGGAGGTTTGAAATGGCCAAACCTTTTCGAAAGAATGAAATGTGATTCGGCAAAACCTTAGTAAATAGAGAGATCCTTAATCTGAGAAACCACAATTAGAAAGTACTCGATGAGATTGAAGTGGTCCTTTAGAGCCAACAACAACTCAATCGATAATGTTATAACTAATAGTACTGACCAATCATGAACACAGAATGTGACCTGTGCAACTACATACTTTATAACAGAAAGACTATTGGATGCAGTAAAACTTGCCATCCAATATGAGATATTTAAACCATAGAAACCTTGTTATCAAGAACTACAGCTGTCTGAGAAAACTGTCACACGTTGCAACTGTAAGGACTAAAAAGCTAGTTGCAGAAGAGTGCTAGAATGCCAGAATGTTGAGAACTTAGAAGTCAAAGAAAGCTACTTAGAAGAGTAGATTTTAATTTCAATCATATCTGAAAGTGCAGGATCTCATAAGGTTGATTGAGTTTATTAAATAACAACTCCAATATGAACAAGGTAACAAGCCTAATAAAGGCACTGCTGGAATTATCACAATATTTTCTCGTTAATAAAAATCTCCTCTGATTGGAAACAGGCCAAATATCCCATCGGAAGGCAAAGGATATTTTAAGGACTTAAAATCTCTTTCCAGCAAATCTGGGCTGCGATTTGGATCTGCTTGTAACCACTGAACCCATCAAGAAAACCATATAATTCATGGCCAGCAACATCATCTGATATTCGTTCGGTTAGCAGTAATAGGAAATGATCCTTGAGAGTGAATGCATTTATTAACCTGTAATCGATGCATACTCGTAAATTACCATTCTTTGGAACAACGATGCTTATACTCTTCCTTATGCAGGACACTACGAACGTAAAAAGAAAAACATATCTGCTCAAAGAACAAGGCACATATTTACAGCAAACAACTGAGAAATTCCCTTGATAAAAAAGACATATGAAAGGTTACCCATGAACAAGTATAAATCTTGAAGGGCCCCTTAGGGGACACCTGAAAATGGTCCATCAAAGAAGTGGGCAAACTGTGAAAGATGCCTAAATAAAGTGGACATATAAACAGTCCATATTGGACAAGTGCCCAATGGACATTGGAAATGTCCTTATGAACAGTAGTTAGCCCGGTGGGCCCATTCATCTCCATAATCTGTGTATTGGGGGCTAGCTACGGCTGGTAATTTCCAGCACTGTTGGAGACAATGCATGACATGGGTCTCTTTCTTTGTAACACATCCTCTTCTATCATTGTGGATTTCAGCTAATGGGCTATTTGTGTGGGTCAAACTGTAAATGCATACATGCAGTCCCCTTCTATTGCTACTCCTATGCAGTCCTGGCGTCTAAGATTTCCTTGAAGTATATACTTGTGGGCCCCAAGAAGTGTCCTATCGTATTCAATGGCACTTCTGGGAATTTACAGATGGCTTGGTATTTCTTTGAATGCCACATTCAACTCTATTACTTATGTCACACTGCCACAAAGAATAGGTACGTGGTACCTGATGATAGTAACATTTTGGCTAATAAGCAGTTTGCATACAATCAAATAATGACCCATATCTACCATTGCCATGAATATGAACTGATTTTCTTGTTATCTATGTGGCCACGTCTATGCCAGATGAAGGTGACGCAGGAATGGAGATCTTAAAAGAGCAAGCTGCACTTTGTAGAATCTATACACTTCAGTTGGATTATGATGGAGGTGAGAGAATGAGAATGGAAAGCGGTTGCAAGCTAACAAGGCATTACCCCTAAGGAATGTGCAGTTAAATACTTCAGCATTCGAGGATACAATATTTGTGACATTTGCTGTCAACAAGTTCACAAGTCACCTGCCATTAGCATCAGAGAACTACAGTGCTTTGTGCAATTCAGCATTCTATGGTTTTAAACTTAAGTTAAAATTCTCCCCCTCTAGCTTGAGCCTCTGCACTCAATGGGTGCCTCTAACAATTCTTCGTCCCCTTAATCTGAGATGTTCCTCACTCTTGACTCAAGCTATAAAGAATCATCATAGTTGCCAGGGAATGCGTTCCCACCCCCTGGGAACGTGGGAACACCGTTCCCATCAGAACAGGAAACTGGGAATGAGGGGAACGCCAGGGAAGGTTCTCAAAGCAGTGGGAAGACGTTCCCACTCATGTTCCCGGGTTTGGGAATGAGTTCCCAAGTATGAAAAAAATTTCAAACTTTTTTGGGTTCCAGCCCATCATTTTTTGCATGCCCGTGTGCTGTCAACCCAGGCTGCTGTCAGTTAACAACTTAACATGATTTTGATCAAGCCAAGGCAATCTACTAAGACAAGCTCATGCACAATTCAAAGGAAGGCAAATGAACACCCTTCGGCCTCTTCCACCAAAACCGCATGCCCTCGAGCCTCTTCTATTTGAATTTTGTTCCAAAAAAATCCAAATTCCTGTATTGTTTTCTGATTTTTTCAGACTTATAATTAAAATTTGAATGATGTGGCATTCCCACATTCCCAAGTTCTCGAAAACGTTCCCATTCCCAGGGGTCACGTTCCCATTTCATTCCTGTTCCCTGGTAATGATGGTAAAGATTGCTTGAATGAGGTGCTCTCATGCATCCTTTCACCCCGTTCCCACTGCTATCAAACAAATGAGAGAATTCACTGACTATATGTCTATTTTGCGACATATCACAAGTGGCACATTATCCAGGCTCTCTCCATAGCTATTTTATTGCAGTGGTTCATCATGATGGGGTCATTGTTGTCTGCAGGACCTTTGTCGGTCCATATGTACAGCTTGATGGGGCTCGTTTATCATCCTTTTCCACCTTACATCCTATCATTGCCAACTTCCGACATTCAGTTGATTTTTATGCTTTTCTCAGGATTCTTACTTTGTTCAGTTGTGCTCCACAGCCACTTGTAGTACACTTGTGTTGCAGTTTCAGTTGCATTCCATTGTTCCACTCTAGTCGTGAGTCAAGATCTTTCACAGTCTCTTGTTGGCAGTTACTTGGGCTTTTAGAATTATTTGTGCTGTACATTTTATCAGCCGGTTACGTCACCGTAGCATATTGCAGTTCTTTTAGTCCTTTCAGTGTTCTTGCACCAATTTCACAATAACCCTCGAGAAGTAAGGACGCCCTATCCTTAATAGTAGGCTAATTGTGTTCTCTTTCCTTAATAATTATCCCTTCAAGTTTGGGCCTTGCCTACGTGGAAGTTGACCTGGACGCCCTTACATAGAGCTAAAGGACTTTGAATCGAATAGATTGCATATCAGAGATAGATCCCATGAGTAATATACCACTTTGGGATATTGGCTGCTGCTAAATCAACCTTGTTTCCTGCAATATCTGAGATCAGGAAAGCCCCAACTGAAGAAAAACGTCTTTTGTCTGCAGGGAAACCTTTCAGCTCTAGTTTTCTGGAATTTAATCTAGAATGGCGTCCTAACAGTGCCATTGGTCATCTTCCAGCTTGCAAAAGATGGCCCTTAGCAAGGTTTAGGTCTGCAGTGTTTGGATCTGGCCAGTAAGGGCCTGCATGTGGGGAAGTTCTCACCCTCCAGTGACCCCTCGAGTAGTCCAAAAGACAGTCTTTAGCCATCTTAATCCATGTTCCTCCAGTGGTTGCTATATGGAAAGTATCCACACATGAACAAAAAAGCATAACCACGCCTTGTATAAACTTGAGTTCGCTTCATATTTTATATAAAGGTCAAAGTTGACCAAAAATTGTGGAAATTGAGAAGAAATTATTTGTTGAAAGAAATTTTGCAGGAAGAGAGATGGATCTTGTAGGAAAAAACAATTCTACAAGTCTTTATAGTAGAACCTTCTCCTTCAGTTTCTTTTTTACCTGAACAGGATGGCTCTCTATTTATCCTTCACTAGCAATACATAGACTGTGGAGTGTGGACAAACAGCCAAGTGGACATTTTATTGGAGTGAGGTGTACGGTGAGTATATGAGAATAGTTTGCACATTGAAGTTGGAATTTCTTAGGTCCAATAGAATTTGAGGTCATGGGCTTTTTTAGAAAGAAAAATGGCTGCTACCAACTGTATTATAAAACTCAAGGCCACTTCCTAATAACTTGAGCTCACCTGCGAACCTGAAATTCTTGAAGTGTATAATCTTGATGATTTCAGTTTCCCTGTCCCAATGATGATCTAACCAGATTCCTTACCACTTCAGAAATTCGTTGTGTCCATGAGATGTTTCCTCAGCTTTCAAAAGATCCAAGAATCACAGCAACTTTTGCAACAGAAGATAGTTTGATTTCACCTAGCAAATATGAATCAACCTTATCCTATTTCAAAAAAATAAATAAAGACAATCATCACAGGATGATTTTGGACGAAAGAAAAAGTTCATTTGCTATTTGAATCAGTGTGTGACACTAAACAGAAATTATTTGATGTTCAACTGCTTGGACTACATGGCCGTAAAGTTAGAGATGATGGTCTGGAGGGCCTAACAGTTTCTGACCATGGCATGGAGAATGACTTGCAACTAGAAAATCTTGCACCTGAGTTACAGTCATCTACATCATGCTACCCTACCTGCATATGTGGTCCTACAGGACCTGAAGGGAATGTACTGTACCAGCAGCCCTGGATGGTTCACATCTTTGGTCATGTTGGTTTTTGTACCCCACTGCAGGGCCCTAGTGCTAAGTCTATTTCTTTCCTAGGCAACAGCTATGGTTGAAAAATTCATTCCTAAAATGACAAATAACACCAGGTTGAAGCATGTAAATTTCGAAGCTCGTGCCCCCTAAAAGAAAATAAAGAGGAGAGGGTAAGCCAGGCCTCGTAAGAGTAGTTTGGGACACCAAGACTGTCCAGTATTTTATTAACAAAGGGAGAACCTAACTTGCATAATATTTTTGGGCATGCCAAATCTCTGAATATTGTAAAATCCAAGCTTGAAAACTCTAACTGCCTTGACTTCCAGTTTCTTTGTTACAGCATAACAGGAAATTTTGCATCCACTGAATGATGAAAGTGACTTAGTGCAAACAGATCAGACAGACGTGGACAGAAAAGTCAAAACCCACTTTCACAAATTAAGAGCCTGATAATCAAATAACCATCAACATATTGTGAAGGAGCAAAAAAGTAAAAGGATAGAATAGGTAACTTTCTCAGTTGAAACATTCCTAGCTCTCCACCTATTCGACAACTCCTCCATGTAAGATATGGAGTTTTCATATGTTTCACCTTTCACAAGTAATTTTTATAAAGGCTAACTATGCTTCAACAAACCTGCTCTTGCAAGCTGTTTCTTTCTTGCAAAGCATCTTGCTCTTATGGCTGCTCTTATGACTGACTATAAATTATAGGACGGAAGGCAGTTTTTCCTTAGGTACAAAATCCCTCCATCACTTAAGGCCACTTCGTATATCTACGGTGGCTTGATAATCTTTGAAATTTCTTGGCTGAGGTAGCACATATCTCTTTTGCTTGGCCAAAAGTGTTTTCCTGCATAGAGTTCCTAGCCCTCAAAAATGCTGCCTATGAACAGAATTTTGTAATGAATAATACAAGTTTGCAGATGACTTCATGCTCTAACATACCTGCACAGCTAGTCCATGAGGCTTATTGATGATAATCAACTCGGCATCCTGTATCACAGTGCCACAAGTTAAAAAAAAGTTAGAAGCAATCTTTTCACTTTTCCACACTCATCACACGAAATCCTCCCAATTGTTGAACTCAGAGCCCCTCAGGTAATAATTCATCCTACCTTTAAGGAGATATATCATCTTAGTACAGTAACCTGATTTAAGTGTCACCAGAGAAATAGATATGTTTGGTAACTCTAGGGCTTAAAACCATCCATTCTCAACTTTTACCAGGTAGGGAACTTTCTGAATAACTTTAACATATTTGCAGTTTTGATGTCACTTCCCTCACCATTGAACAACAAAGACATCGCCTGAGTTAAAGTTCCTCAATGAACTGACATGTGGTGAGAACGACCAAATCTTAAATTGGCTTACTTATAGATGCATTGCACATACGTGATACTCGCCTTGTAAAGTACAATGCTCCTAAGAAAGCTGAATTCCTGTGCTGATGGCTTATGCTTATGTTTTTGCATTGGCTGAAGCTGTCGACCTTCATCAGATTTGTAGCATTCAACTGATGCAGGAATGTGCAACACTGCTCCATCCATGACGGGATCCTTTGCAGATACCTGCACAAAATGCTTGTAAAGAGATAGAAGATACTACAAGTAAAACTGATAATAACGCTTAATAAAAAAATAAGCCCAAGCAAATAACGAATGCAAATTTTGAGACTCTCCAGAGGAATATAACCAAGAAGTTTCTCCTAGGCAATCCTCAGCAACTAGCATCTAAAGCAGAAGAAACAAAGCACCATGATATGTCAGCCTCAACTAAGAGGCCGCCCGAAGTTTCAACTCTCACCACGATGCCACACATTATCCGGATTTCAAACCACAGCAAAGCATCATAAACAAACCATAGAAGCAAAATGTTATCAATCTTAGCCCAAGAACTCAAAAGTGATCAATCTAAAGCAAAGGCTTCTTAGCCCTTTATCTTGTAACATATGGACCCTATCTACTCTTGAATCAGAATACGAGAGCATCAAGCCAATAAATGCCACTGTAAATAGAAAATATGTGGCCAGAGGTTGCTGTTGATGGTTCCCTACTTAATTGAGCATTTTCCTCCATGTTCAAAGGGACCTCATATACATCTATCACAAATGCAAGGGCCGGCTTCAAGACTTGTAGAATGTTTTACAGCTCTTTCTACTTGTTCCCATTTTCATACACAGTCCTTTCATTTTCTTAAATAGATTGTATCATTGTCTTTCCTACAGTAGAAAACTTCAAATGTACTTTACAATTTGTAAATGCAATTTCCGAAGTCAAGACCGTAGAATCGCTTCTTAGGTCATTTGGAAACTTCATCTTATTTAGTGATTTCTAAACCTTTTGTTCAATCTTTCACACTTTCATCTTCCTACAGTGAGCCACTTCCATTGCACTTTATAATGCATCAAACTGAAATCTAGAAGTTAAGGTTTTTCTCACTTCATCTTCCTCTCTCTACAGCATAAACTTTGTACATATGCTTGTTGGGGGCACACTACGTGTACGAGATATACTGTTTACTCCTACCATGCATCTGCTACTTCAATGAGCTCTTCAACTTACTATATGTCTCAGCATTGTCCTGCACATTATTTTTATCTATCTGCACTTGAGAGGCAAACTATGGTGACTTCTTCAACTGACATGCACACTCTCTTTAAGGCTTTGCGTCAGAGACTTGCTGACATGAGATAGTCATATCCTGCCAAGTATGGAGCACATAGGCTACGTATACTGTAAAATTTGATTAAGATATGTGCTGAAGTAGGAGCCGAAAAGGGGGAATATGCAGTGTCTTTGATATATGTTTTCTAGGAAGCCACTATACTAATCAGCGGTTTTCACCATTTATTCGGCTTCAAAAGACTACAAAGCAGAGAATTCACCAACCATTCCTCTTGAAATCACTTATAGCAGCTACATTCTTTTTAAGGGACATCTGGCATTGTGTCTACTGCCAGAGAAATCTAATGCAGATCTATAAGTAGAGGAACATATGATATCAAGTGGCAATTATATAATATATCCAAATGCAACATATGCACTCGTCAGACTAATATAAACATATCAAAGATTTTCCGTAATAAAAAAAGCTTCCAACAAGCCCATCTTCTCCTTCAGCAATCCCTAGTACAAAATAACACACTATGCATCTTTGACATTGTTGACTGATAGTGTCACCCCTTTGTTGCTTCAAATATACACCATACCAGGGCTTCTGTTCTTGTTCTTGTTGTTCCCAAGCTCATAAGTTCCCAAGGAACGAGAGCTTGACAAAGTCTACTAGAAGCTTTTTACAACACTAGTTGAACTACAGAACAATGTTTTTAGATATTGGAAGAATGATTTGTATTTCAGTAAATGTTGTGGATGGAAATGCAAAACACCTCCATTGATATAAACTAAGAGATTTTTAGGAATCGTTCTTGTTCCTAAGCTCCTAAGGTCCTAAGTTTGTGTGTAAAAAAGAGTGGTTCATGTTCATGTCCTTGTTCCTAAGCTCATAAGTTGCCAAGGTACCTAAGGAACTGTTCCTTAGGTTCCTTCTTTTGTGAAGCCCTTACTTGATAGACCAAGTTTTAGTGCACTCAAACCCCTCAGTATGATGCATTTCAATTTTTAGTGGAAAAAATAGGGATTTATCTCTTTTTATTTACTTCTTAAGAATAGTTCCTAAAACCCATCCTTTAGAACGACCTAAGGAACAATTTTGTACCCATTCCTAAGGACAAACCTTAGGAACGAGTATCTATGCATCTACCTCACATAATGTCTATAAAAAATGTCTATCCTTCTGATGTGTAAAAGGACTTTAATTGAGCAGATAAGAGGAGACACCAACAAGCCTCATCTCGCTCACTTTAATTCATCTCTCATTATGTGATTCTCATTATGCAATAGCGGTTATGCTTTATGTTGTCATGAGTGTGGCCATCTTTCTACAACGCAATAGGTTGTTATGTTGAAGGATCTACACCCCGAAATTTAACATGGAAACAGAGCGAGAAATCTGAAGTCAACGCTTGTTAACTATAAGTCAGATGAATTGAACAATCATGCTAATGGTAATGGGGACAAAAACAACGACTTCTTTGCTGGAAAATAGGGACATTGGGTTAAAGAATTTTGCTGAGAAGATACAAGGTAAGGATGAATAAAGAGGTTGTAGTGAACCACTTTGTTAAAACAAGAAGAGGTTTTGTTTTGAAGCTCTTTTGTGTGCAGATGTGTAGCAACCCTTCTATAGGGCAATGGAGATTTCTCAATTTCACTACTAGACTAAAAGCAGGACTCCTTGAAGATGTAGGAAACTCTTACTTGCCTTGACACAAACCATGCAGTTTTGAGCAATTATTAATGCAGGTGGAAAAGAGAAGACTTGCCTAGCATGGACTTTAAAAGTTTGTTAGTTGTAAATTTTTTGTTGTTCATGGATGTTCACTCAAGGGGGGGCGCTAGAGATCTGGTCTTCACATCCATGTCAACATTTGTAATGACTTGAGAAGAATCAATGTTGCCATGAGATCCATCACATCAACGTGCTTGGCTATTTTTGGGTGGGGGTCATAGTTAGTACTATATAAATCATTGTCCAATATATGCCACGTTGAGGTTATTTTATGCACTTGTCAATAGTACTTTGAATATAAATGACAAATAGACCCATTTGCCTTATTGTGATGTATATGATGAATTCTAGTCCTTCTTAGGTGTAAAAGGAATTTACTTGAGTGGACCAGATATGAGTTGACATCAAGGAACCTCTTGTCTCTCACTTTGGTTCATCTCTCTCATTATGTCATCTTCTTATGCAATAGTAGTTTTTATGCTCTTCCATCTCGTGAGTTTGTTTATTTGGAGATACCTGAGAAGAAGATTCTATAGTTAGGTAGTTTGGACCTGAAATGGAAATACATGTTGTTTGCACTATTCCCAAAGTTAACCATGCATTAAGAGCCAGGGAGATTGGGTGCGCACCAAAGAATATTTGGAGTGAAAATCTATGTTCAGGCAATTTTGAGCCTATTGCCCAAGAGAGAAATGCATGTGCTTTGGGGAAAATAGGGCAGCATTTCCAAATTGACCATACATTGGGAGCTAGGGAGGTTGGGTATGCACCATCCAAAGAGGATTTGAGGGCTTGATCCCATATTCTCCTCCCCAACTCATCCCTCATCTCCACCTACAGTTGTAAGTGGGCATGGAGAAAGTAGACTCAATTCCTTCGTGATTTCAAGTGTGCAAAAAAAGGCAAGGTTGCATTGGAGAAGAGAAGCTGGCTACAGTCTCTTTCCTCTTTGGTTATTCCATCACTAGTTATATGGTTTGCAATGATTGCAAGAGACAAGATGAGGATTCCCTTTCACCATAGTTTTGAACTTCACAAATGTGGATGCAAGCTTGTGAGTCTGCATTTGAGGGCTTGATTTGAAGATTCTCTATTCCTAAGGATCAATGTAGTCTTATGTTGTCAAATAGATTGTGCGGCATGCTTGCCAAATGTACCGTGTGAAAATATTGCCCAATGTAATACAAAATCGCATGTCACT
The DNA here is from genome assembly GCA_029204225.1 of Diphasiastrum complanatum. Lineage (NCBI taxonomy): Eukaryota > Viridiplantae > Streptophyta > Lycopodiopsida > Lycopodiales > Lycopodiaceae > Diphasiastrum > Diphasiastrum complanatum. Next base: position 47,068,936 of record CM055093.1, read on the forward strand.
ACAATATACATGTTTTTTTGGCTGTCAAATGTATTGTGACATGATTGCCAAACATATCGTGTGACATTGTTGCCAAATGTACTATGAAATAGCATGTCGCTACAATGTACATCTTTGTATCCTTAGCTCTTGAAGGCAATGTAACTCAATCTTGTGATTTAGATTAGTGTCTGTAATGATGTTTTTATAACTGTAGGTACAAAGTTGTCATTGGATGCAGGTGCAAAAGTTTCCCACTCACAGAAGTACTATGTTGGAGAAAATTTAAGACAACAATTCTTGCAAAGGATTTTTTTATCACAAATGTACAGAGATAGAGATTTCTAGGTTGGGAGACATTGACTTTCGAGTTCATGAATGCATTATGTCAAAAACTGATTCAAGTGTCAAGCAATGTGCTTGGTGGCCATCCTTCGTGTTGGCGCCTCTTGTATGGATGGTGAATTTTCATCCTACTTGTCTACTAGCTTGATTAGTATCACATTGTTATGTCTCCACCCTTATCTTGACATGATGTAACTCAAAGGTGATGCATGCAACCATGCAAGTGTGTATGCATGTGTCATTATTGGACAACAATGTAAATTGTGATGTTTATAGCGTGTTATGGCTTCAAGCTTGCATGCATGTATGGCCAGGTGGAGAGTTATCATCATGGTTGATATATCGTAATAGTAGCAAAAAAATGTTTGCTATTTTATAGCTGATTTTTTGTCATATTGTAACACCTAAGCTACACTACAAAATACATAAGTTTAACAAAGATATATTTTTCTCGTTACATCAATGCCCCACAAACACGTGAAGGAAAAGAAATCCAAAAAAACATTGTGCTCCAAAGTGCATTCTAGAACAAAACACAACATTACTCTGAGTGTGTCTGAAACACTCCTTATGAACATGTTCCAAAATGTCTCATAGCCATAGTCGAAACACAAAAATGTCTTTGACTCGAACATTTTTATGAACCTCTAGGTTGTGTCACAACATAATTTGGTTTGCAGAACAAAAAAATACAAGAGCTTAGAAAAGCTCAAAAAAACACACATTACCCGTGGTATCGAAGAACTTTGCAACGGTCCTCCAACATCATTAGGCTCCCACAACCTGATTCGCACCTATTCTACACAAACCAATAACTCTTAATTCAAAGATGATGAAGTTCTCAAGATGAAGGTCTCCACCTTTTAAAATGAAATGTGTTAAAAGTATGGTCGTGAGCAAAGAACAAGTAATATAAGCACAAAGATGTAAGTCGTACCCCATTCTTGCAATTCAAGGGATATCTAGTCCCATGGGAATGTTATGCAAGGAACACAAACTTTTAAGATTGAAACAATAAAACTATAATAATATAAATTGAAACACAAATTACTCTTTCAAATGCACCAGCACAAAGTTGCTACCTCCAATTAAAACATGAGAGTTTGGAATATTTGAAATATTACAAGAACCCTATAAGCTCCTTGTAGAATTTCTCAAATTACCCTTGAGGTTCTTATAAGTGAGATGAGGTATGATCAGCTTACTTGAATCCATAGTTTGAAAAAAAGGCAGTTATTCAGAGCTTTATCATCAAAATCATTATTTAATATTGGACTCACAAGCTGTCAAAAGTATTATAAACCCCTATTTGCACTTGACTATTCACAAGTTGTATGTTTGACGACTTAAATGGTGTAAAGGTTGTGATCATAAAATACCTACAACATACAGTCAAAGTTAACTAGAATCCACCAAAATGTCGGAGATAGGACTCTCCACCATGCAACTGTAGGACCCATGAGAATGTTTCCCCCAAGCCTCAAAGACTGCACAAGCATCACTGCTCTAGCCAATAGAAAGAAGTCCTTATTAGAATGTAATGTGTACTTTGTATCAATATGTATACCCATAGCATGTACTACATGTATTCTAAATTGTAATGTAGTCACATTCAATACAGTATGGTCAAAGTAAAAGTAGGGATCTACCAAAAATTGATGTACCTTCAATGATGAATGGGTCATGAAGTAGGTTTGGCTAATACTAGCTCCAGAGAGGCGTTGGGGAGTCGCGTTTGGACAGTTATAGATATCCTCCCATCCTTGTGAGTTAGTAATCAGTTGAGGTCAAGTCGGCTTGTCAAGGATTGTTAGTGTACCAAGTATCGCATTAGAACCCAAGGAGCTTCATCTAGGTGTTATACTTTTGTATAGTGATATTTGATAAAGTTTCATACCCATCATGTGTTGATCAAAGTTTCAGCATGTTGAGTTGTTGCGTGATATGTGTGTGCCCAGTAACATCTATATGAATTACCTACATAGTATTAGAGAGAAAATCTTTCGCGCTGAAAAAATTCAGCTTTTTACAGGCCTTCCTGTAAATTTCAGGTGGGCTGGAAATTTGACTCCACCATAGAAATGCACTGAATTTCACGCAACTTAGGAGCGAATCCATGCGAAAAAATCACAGGCTTTCCATAAAGAAAACTTGTGTGCTGGAACCTCCCCACACAGTATGTAGAGCTGTGCATTGAAGGGTTGTCACACATTTCTCAGAAGCATTTTGCAGCAGATTGGGACTGAGAAATGTGCACAGAACTGCAACACTCTGGTTTAGAGCTGTGGGCTGCATTTTCCTCGCTCAAAAAATCATTGGAAACAGGGTTGCAAAGTAGTTTCTCCATACATTTTTCAAACTTCAGGTAGAGTCACAAGCTCCTATGGATTGTTCTCAGCAACTTTTAATTTATTTTTCCTTCAGAATACACGCAATAAGACACTTGGATTTGCAGAAACTATCAGCTTTTATAAACACGGACCTGCTTTTACCAAAGACGACCTTCTTTCAATGACATTCGAGAGGGATGAACATTTAGCCATTTATGGACCCACCACCAAATAGAATGAGATTTCAACAAGGATTCACATCATATAATCGAAGATTTTCAACAAGGATATAAAAGAGCATTTCTTTCTCTTATATTTCCAATCAATTTAAACCATAGTTGCAGCGCGATTCCCGAATCGCGATTCAGAATCGCGATCAGAATCGCGATTCCGATTCGCGATTCGGGATTTTCCTAGAATCGTGTAGAATCGATTTTTTTTTTTTTTTTTGAAATTTTTTTAGGCAATATGGGTATCAGATGAAAGCTCTGATCGAGGGGATTATGATTGTGTAGTTTGCCAACTGTTTCGAGTGCGAAACACCAAAAAGTGTGTTTTCACTCGGGGAGTTGGAAGGCCAAATCATGAAGAGGCCTTACCGTCGGGGCCGGGGTCTACCGGCAGTCCCCGGACCCCGCCATTGGGGGGCGTTGCCCCCCAAACCCCCCACCAGGGGGCTACCGCCCCCCGAACCCCCCGTTTCCCGGGGGGCTACTGTCCCCCGAACCCCCTAGAGCTTCTTGCTATATAGACATTGTAGATAAAAATGCCACCGCCCCCCTGTAGATAAAAATGGGGTCCAAATGCGCGCCGAGAAGGGCCCAATATTTATGCCCCCAACTGTATGTACATTGCACTCACATCTCCAGTGAACCAATTGCAAAAGTGATCATCATCCATACAGTTGATAGTCCAAACTGTAGCATTAACATTTACTGAAAACCAGAGCAAATGACAACCGGATATCTACTGAAAATAAGATCTGTTTGTGCCTCATCTACTGCACTTCTGAGAGGCAAAACGCTGGTTTGACCATTGATCCCCTAAAAAAATTTCAGCAATAAGATATTTTTCCAAAAAAAAAAAAAAATTTTTTTTTTTTTTTGCGATTCTGGGTCGCGAATCGCGATTCGCAGAATCGCGACCCGCGAATCAAAGACCCAGCGAATCGAGATTCGCTGCAACTATGATTTAAACATGTACTGCTATCTAACTATGGCATTCTAAATTCCGCAGGTGTTGCTAGTAACCTGCTCCGATACCATGCTGAAGATCAAAGCACACAACAATGAAATGAATTCATAATAAGAGAAGAGAGGAGAGATGACACACAAAGCTTCTATTACAATAAAATGGTTAAAATCATACATAAGAGAGATGAAGTTGTATAGTTCTATATCAATGAATATTATATTAACCCCAATGGCTAATTTCTCAAGACTTAAATGCAAACAAAGAATACCCCCCAGGTTATAGCTCAAAAAATCTCCAAAGTTATGGCACACTACTCCCTCAATGACTAGCTGCCCATAACTGCTCATGTTGTGACTACCTTCCAAATTGCTCAAGATGTAAATGATATAGTATACAGATAGAAGGGTGATTTGCTAACGGCAAAGAACCCTCCAAAATTTATTGCCCTGCCTGAAGAATGAGCCATACTAACTCTGGTCTCATCATCTCCTTTGGTCACAGGTGCCAACACCTCATCATTAACAAAGGCTACTGCAATTACATCCCCATAAAGTCTAGACAAGTATCTTTCAAAATCTTGCCTCGACCACCAATGTTCAATTTCAGAAATTGAAGCAAGACTATTCCACATTGGTTCCTCAATCAAAATTAGCAGCAGCAGCATCTTTCAACTTCTCAACAGGCATCAATATGCTTGGATCAAATGGGAGTCGTTCTTCCTAACTCTCATATTAATGATCAATTTAGCTTAGGCAACAACACTCAAGAACAATAGCTTGAGTGGGACTCACCTTGGCAACCCAAAAGCTTGTTAAGAGAAATTCTTTCTTGACTTGCCTTACTATTCCTTTACATAGGTAAGAGTAGCACAGAACATTATTTGTAAAAGAAACTAATAAGGCAACACAACACCCATTAGTTTAAGTAAAAATCGATTTTAGACATTAAGGTCTCAATAATCAGCTCAACTATCGATTTTTAACATGTAATGTCGGCATGTACTCTAAATTACGTTATGTGTACTCGAGTTCTATTCATATGAGAATGAATTTGTTTGCAAACCATGCATCATATCTATTGCTGATGCACTGATTAAACATGCACTGATTGGGAGCCAAACTGAACCATCTAAAGTCATAGCAAACTGTACTGAACAATAACAACTCACAAAAACGCATCAGAAGGAACTATGCTCATCAAACCATCAAAAGGCTTGTGCTCATCAAACTGTCATCAAGGTTGCATCGAACCATCGAATCAGACGGACCCGGTTCGAACTGTTCGAACCGTTCGAACCATCTGCTGGACCCTAACCCGAATCCCGAATGGGGGGCTGTTGAATGTTCACGCCAGAGAGAGAGAGAGAGAGAGAGAGAGAGAGAGAGAGAGAGAGAGAGAGAGAGAGAGGGTGTGTGCATGTGCATTTGCCATTGAGATTGTGTGTGTGTGTGTGTGTGTGTGTGTGTGTGTGTGTGTGTGTGTGTGTGTGTGAGATGTTGGAATGTAAATGGAATTGCTTACATTACCATAGGTTACTTTGACCCAAAAGGTCGAGAGTTGTGTAACCATGGTCATTTATTATATTAGGCCTACTTAACTTAGAGTTAGCTAAGTTAGTATGAAATTAACTTGGTAGGGACTCATGGGTCCACTAGGCCTAATTGTGACATTAAGTACCCCAACTTGACATATTGGAGGTACCTTATTCTTTCTATGTAACTTATAGAAAGTTGGATAGTCAACAGTCAAGTAGTTGGATAGCCAATAGTCAAGTAGTTGGAAAGCCAATAGTCATGAAGTTAGATAGTCATCTTAGTTTGATCATTGTCTTTTTACAAGTACAAGTTTGCATCAAAATGATGGTATGGTAGAGCATTCTTCTTTTCTTGAGCCATTTGTTGCAAATGATGGATGCATTAGTGAAGAACTTTATGAGCAAGCTTCTCAAGTTAATGTTTTGGAAAAGGCTGAAATCAAGCATTCTTTGAAGCCATTTTGTACTAATGGAGGAGGGGGAAAAATCATGTCAATTAGTACATTGGTTCAAAGTGGTGTGTTGCTAGATTTTTTGGGTGTTCAAAGTGGCAAGCTGCTGGTTTTTTTCTTGAAGATGGTGGACAGCAGATTCCGCCATGGTTTATTGATCATTTTCAGCCTATGTTACATCGTGAGCATCCTATTATGCATCGGGAATGGCCTGCGGAAGGTTTTTGGACAGCAAGGTCCACATTTGGAACACTTTGGACAGCAAAGTGTTGGTGATTTTGTGGCTGTTGGACAGCCTGCTACAGCCTCTTGTTGGTTGTCTGAGTCTTTGCGGGATAGCAAAGCATCTTTTTACTTTGGAGGAAACACACATGCCTCACCAAAATCAGTACCTTATACTAATTTTCCTGTTTTGATGCTTACTTTTTATGATGGCGGTGTTGCCTTACCTAGTATTGGTGAGCAGATCATTGATAGTAAGATTCGGGAGGATGTGATGGTAAAAGAGTACCATACTCTTTTTTATGTTTCTTGTGGTAAGAATACTTATGGAACCATGTGGGAACCATTGATGGATTACATCCATATTTCGGCTTGTGGCTGGTTTTTTGGTTACCTACTTTGGATGGAGCATGCTTGTCTTCACTCTTCGACTTGATGCTACCGCACTTCGTATTCTACATCGGCCATGATTGGGGCTAAGATTTCGGTTGCTTCGACTACTTCAAGCTGAAGTTTTTTTGGCGGCATTAAGCTTGAACAGCAAGCTACATCTTTTGTTTTTCGGCTACATGGAGTTTTGGGCAACATGCAACACTTTGCATTTTTGTTGCAATTTTTTATGCTTCATGTCATGTTATGTTTTTTACATTATCATTTAAGGAGGGTGTTAGAAATAATAAATGATAATGTTAGTTTCCCATAGGTTACTTTGACCCAAAAGGTCGAGACTTGTGTAACCATGGGTTAGGTTTATTATTTAGACCATGTTAAGTCAGTTTTAGTTAAGTTGGACCCAATTTTGGTCTAGTAGTAAGGCTTCTTAGTATTGATGAGGTGATTGAGAACTCACAATTTGTATCTATTACTACCAACTCTCTTCCTAATTCTTACCTTCCATTTGTGTCATCATTGAGCATTTCTCTTAGGGGACAGCAAATCTCCTTCGACGAACTTGTTGGCTTATTTCTTCAAGAAGAGCAAACAAGGATCAACTTTGGTGAACAAGAAGATCAAGCTTTCTTTGCAAAAGGCAAAGGCAAAGGCAAGTGGAAAGGGAAGCCTTCTTTCAAAACTTCCAAAGATGATCAAAAATCTAAGAAAGCTCAAGATCAAGACTCCAAGAAAAAGGGTAAGTGCCACTATTGCAAGAAGTTTGGGCATCACATCAAAGAATGTAAGAAGAGGCTTGCAAAGAAAAAAGTTGTTGCAGACTTTGCAGGACAGCAAAGTGGATCATTTCTATGTCATGTTGGTAAGGTTTTTGTTGTTTCATAATAGTTTTATGGCTTCTTCTTCTTCTTCTTCTTTTTTTTTTTTGGGCCTATTACTTATTATTGTTAATCACTTGCTTCTGGCTCTCTTAGATATTCTCCTTTCCTCTTCCTAGCTGTAATTTTAAAAAGTTTTTGAGGTTTGTTTGAGTTTGTGATTTATTACCTATTAAGAAGTTGTGTTGTTCCTTCATCTTTTTCCTGGTTCTCTTCTAAGTCTCTACTTTTTATATTTAAAGTCTAATTTATACAATTGTTTTTACTTTAGGTTAATTGATGCTCTACTTCCTTTCTTTTCAGCTTTCAATATTTGTCACTCTTTTAGCAAAGAAATATCTTACTACGAAAGGAAGGCACATGCCTCTTTAAAATCAGTACCTCTTGCTGATTTTTTTGGTTCTACACTTATTCTTCATCATGATGTTGGTACATCGCCTATTCTATGTGAGCAAGTCATTGATGGTAAGGTTCGGGAGGATGTGATGCCAAAGAGTTTGGTACTCTTTTTTATTGTCCTTATGGTAAGAAGTATTTTCGAATAATGTGGGAGCCTATGATGGATTACAGGTCCATGTTTCGACTTATTGCCGAGTTTACGTTGGTTCCCTACTTCGGATGGAGCATGCAAATCCTCACCCTTCGACTTGGTGCTTCATTATTACGCATTCTTTTCCTTTTATATGTTGGACATGATTGGGGATGAGATTTCGACTACTTCGGAGCGAAGTTTATTTGGCGACATGAAGTTTGGACAACAAGTTGCATTTTTCTCTTTCGAGAAGTTACTTCATGTTATGTTATGCATTTCCATTTAAGGAGGGTGTTGGAATGTAAATGGAATTGCTTACATTACCATAGGTTACTTTGACCCAAAAGGTCGAGAGTTGTGTAACCATGGTCATTTATTATATTAGGCCTACTAAACTTAGAGTTAGCTAAGTTAGTATGAAATTAACTTGGTAGGGACTCATGGATCCACTAGGCCTAATTGTGACATTAAGTACCCCAACTTGACATATTGGAGGTACCTTATTCTTTCTATGTAACTTATAGAAAGTTGGATAGTCAACAATCAAGTAGTTGGATAGCCAATAGTCAAGTAGTTGGAAAGCCAATAGTCATGAAGTTAGATAGTCATCTAGGACTTTATATATGTATGTGTGCATCCCATTGTAGGAGACACTTTTGTAAGCAATACTGACTATTCTCCTTGGCTGTCCACAAGTTTCTACAAGAGGGTTTCTAGCCATCTCTCTCTTTCTTTTGAGAATGCTTTGTGTGATTGAATAGTTAAGATCTTGGATCCTTAGGCTTCTATTTCCTACAAGAGAGAGAGAGAGTGTGTGTGTGTATGTGTGATATTGTGTGTGTGTGTGTCTTGAGATTTTGTGTGTGCATGTAAGTGTTTGTGAGTGTGTGTGTGAGATTGTGTGTGTGTGTGTGTGTGTTATTTTGTGTGTGCGTGTGTGTGTGTGTGTGTGTGTGTGTGTGTGTGTGTGACAATGTCAACAAAAATTGAACGTCCATCGCGAAATAAAACTTTCTAACCTTTGACTCTAGCTTCTGACATAAGTTTTTTCCGCTCTTCCCACTGAAGAGGGGTAAGATCTTCTTCTAGGTGTTGATCGGTGCCTCTAAGGCAGCCTCGTCGGCGAAGAACTGTCTGACTAGAATCTTCGTCTTTAAAACGGAGGAAGATGTGAGAAGGCTGGAATTTTCCACGCCACACTGCAACCATAGGATCCGTGGGAACAGAGAATGTAGATGAAATGTAATCATTAACTTGTTTCAGTAAAACGTTTTCCTCCCCTTTGAACTTTACCCCTCGTAGCCTTGCGTTTAGGGTCTTTGATGCTCGTTTTTCTTGTTCCTCCATAGCTTTCACCACTACCTGTTTAGAGTTAGTGGTTCCCCTAGCAATGTCAGCCCAAGATTTCTTCGTGTTTGCGAGCCCTTCCTGAAGCTCATCATGAAGCTTCTAAATAGACGCAATGTCAATGTCTTTGTTGAGACGCGTCTCCATAATGTTCAACCTTACAAGTATTCACGTCGTCGAAAACATCTTGAAAACGGTTAACTTTATCAACAATGGAAGAAACAAGAGTAGAATGATCACCATTAAGAACCTGTCGCCAAGGTCTGTCAGTTGTCGCTCATGAGAGAGTAGCTTCTCTCGCAATCGCTGCATATCCACTTGAAGATCCGGCGGGTTTCCTACTGGGTGGGTTTCCGATTCTTGGGCGTCATCTTGAATCCACTCTTGGATTTGAGCGTCGTAGTTATCGAGCTTTTTTTTCTCCATGCACGTGTAAAGTCTCTTCGATAACATTGAAGCGTGTGTGTATCTTTGAAAAGACAATTTCGAAGCCTTGATACGAAAATTCCAGGATTTCGATTCGCTGTTGCAGAGATAGCTCGTTTGGAGTTGGGACAGGTGTTTCGACTGTTAGAGCAGCAATTGCATTAGGTTGAGGAGAGAGACAGAGAGAGAGAGAGAGAGAGAGAGAGAAGAAAGAAATAATGTCTTGTCCATGCCAAAAGGCATATAAGACTAATAAATGTACATGTCAAGTATGTGGTAGCCGTAGGAGCGTATGAAACATCTCCAAGACTATAACAGAAATACAAATCTAACTGCTATGAACTGAACTGAAAACTGAAACTGAAAAAGATGCGATGATGAAACATGTGGGAGCATATATACTGCTAACTGTTATGAATACGGTATGACACTATCATCCAATCCTGTCCCGCTGATGCTATAAAAGGATGTAATACAGGCTGCAGCATGAAGGACTTTTGGTGGTCGATGACGTCATCTAGGAAGATGAGGTCTCCTCATGATAGGTCGGGTAGCTCATGCAGCAACATGAGTATGAGTGGGACATTGTCTCTGATCTCTGTGGGCATGTAAGTCTCCATCAACCTCATCCTCATCAGATACTTAGTCTCATCCTCTTCGCTTGGAGAAGAAAGAAGTGATCTGCGGCTGGGACTCCGCTGGGCTGTCTGACATAGGTCCTGTCATAGAATAAACATCTCTCGTATCATGAGTGTGGCGCATCTGAAGTCCTCATAGGCTAGGAGGGATCGTAGGGTGACAGGTGTGTCACGAAACAGACAGTGATATCTCCCTCTAATCTCGTAATACACCGGGCACCTAAAGATAAAGTGCTCCTCCGACTCCACCTCATCCAAGGAACAAAACTGACAAATCCGCTCCTCTCTCGGGGTACCCTGGAATCTCCCAGTCTCAATAGCCAACTGATGTGATGATACGCGGAGCTGTCCCAATGTAAATTTGAGGCTGTGTGATAATCCCGAGTCCAAATAGTGTGGCAAAACTAGGAACCCTGCTATGTCAAGCTCAATGAAATGAGTCCAGTAATAGGCAAGTTTAACCCCAAGCTGTCGCCTCCAAGTACGGTCGAGATACGCTCTATATAAGAAGCGCCTGATATACTGGTGGGTACTTGAGGGGAGCTCTGTGATGGATATGCCAAATGAATCAAGGAGGAAATGGGATGCCTGTGAGAACCACGACAGTCGGTAGCCCTGGTCATGGAGGGAGTGTGAGGAGGCAAGTGAGGCCCACGTATATCTCGTGTCTGTATCTGGTAGATCTTGAACTCTCTCAATATATGCGATGAGCTTTTGTAGCTGAGTTGCAAGATCTCAGTGAGATATGTGAGTAACATATGTGGATTCTGGAGGATCCAAAAAGAACCGGCGAAAGAGAACACCCTTGTTTCACCCCAATGGTGCTCCAAATGTGATCAGAGATACCGCTACCATGTCGGAAGCATCCCAAGACCTTCTCATAAAGAGCCATCACTACTAGAACAATATCCGTGGAGAAACCAAGGTCCCAAAGTCTCTGAATGAGTAGGGAGCATGGTACAGAATCAAAGGCTTTCCTGAAGTCCACAAAACAACAGTAAACCCTTTCTTTCTTGTGCTTAGCTTCCTCAATCAATGCTCGAAGTGTGAAAATATGGTCAGTGGTAGAGTAATGAGCTCGAAAACCTGCCTGTCCCAATGCAGGTAATCTCCTGGATTCCGCCTCTGAACTTAATGGATGATCACCGAATCAAAAGGCGAAAAGCCCTACCCTACCAGCGACCTACCACAAGAAGCTTATCGCAGCTGACCGATCTGAAAAATACTGAGTATTGAAGAAGTTACAAACAGATTTACAAATCCTATGTGGGCTGGATTTTCACAAGCGAAGAGAATAATCAAGCCACGTAGTGGAAAATTCGCAAAGGCTGGCAGAAGATCAGCAATCCACCATAGGGCTTCAATCTGCTATCTTATGGGCTCCAAATCTGCCAACAGATCACCTACGCTGGCTCTCCAAGAATACACCAAACCCTAACTGAAGATGCCAAATCCCACACAAGCCTCGAAAGCAACTGCTCTGATACCAAATGTTGCACACAAGTTCACAAAACCTAAGTAAATACACAAAATTACCCAGCAAATCCGTCACTTTATTAATCTCAAGCAAATGTACATAGATCAATAAGCAAACATGAGAGCTCTACTGCAAGTCTCCTCCCAACCATAGCTGCATAGGAAATACCATAATGAGGAATGCCTGACAAGGCTCACACTATATCCCCTCAAGCACCCCTTAACCCTGACACATCCTAATGTCGACACATGGCAAACTCCATGCACAGTCGACACTTGCCACTTGGCAGTACCCTAACACATAGGCAAGCTAGTAGGTGGACAGTCTGACAAGTGTCACTCATGCATTGGACCAAGTGTCCCAATGAGCATATGACACATGTCTTGTCCTCCATTGATCGTCCGACAAGTGTCACTCATGCACTGTACCAAGTGTCCCAGTGAGCATATGACACGTGTCACATTGACCAGTCAACCCTTCCTACTTTTTAGGCGGTCAGTCCAGCAAACTCTCATGAGACCCAGTACACCTTTGGCCATCTCGGATTTAGTCACTATAACAGATATTTACATTGCAATTTACAATTGTCTCCACAGGCCGGTGACTTAACCATTTGCACTTTAATAATTACAATTTACCATTTACATTGGGCAAGGAATTCAAAGTACATGTGACACATACACACATATCCATATGCAAGATTTGAGGAAATCCTTAGCCAACTTGGAGGTCTCGAGATTTCAAACAATAATTTACAGTTACTTGGTGAACAGCTTCTTAGCTTATTTGTAAGCACTTGCACAAAAAGTATTCTCAACTAGTTTGCAACTAGTGACATCATCACATTTCCTTGCTAACTACTCTCCTACCTGTTGCTTAACGTGACTTATGCAATCCTCCTATTGTCTAATGATACTTGAATAACCAGATAATGTTATATGTGTACATAGAAATGTAATTGTCAAGAGCATACCAGAGTATTGTCGCCACATAGTATAAGGATTGTGATACCTAAAACCTTTCCATTCGAAAATGTCGATTTCTATGCCTAGGCCCTAAGAGTATACTATTATTGTTTTGTTGTCACAAGTGCTTTTCCTATTCAAGCAAGTGAATGTATCCCCCTTACATTTGTGAGAAGTAGGATTGAACATGTGAAACCTAATAGATCTAAAAACTGCAAATTCGTCATGAAAAAAAAAACCTACATCCACTAGCCATGATGGATGAAGCCCTAAACAAGGAGATGCCCAAAGCCTTCACAAAAAAAAGGACTTAGAAACAACACCTTGCGCAGTCTAAAAAGCTTCTGGACGAGACTATGTGGCAAATCCGGGCAGCATTCTTTCACCCATCTCAAAGCAGTTAGATTTTTGGTTCCTTTCCAAGCACGCAGGTGGTTCTTGCCATTCTGCGGCGGCACAGGAGGTAATTGGCGCCATCGTGACACAGGCCTATCCTCAACCTTCACAATATCTTGCTCATCACTGAGGGACTGGAGTCCACGGAGCTGTTCCAGCCAACAAACGTAAACCGAGGATTGCAAAATCGAATACGAGCACCATAGATTTGAAACATGGAAAGCATTATTGCATCGACGCAATGTATGTATTCCTGATCCTGCTGCCATCTTCAGTCATACATTTGAGAGGCAAGAGGAAAGACGAAAGGCAACAAGCACAGCGAGGGTTTAGGGTTTTAGGTTGAAATAGCTTCTTAGGGTTCACCATTCCTTGTTTAAGAGAGCATGGCCATATGCAACTTTTTTGCCTTGCATATGGTGTGGATGTGCTAGAGTTTTGGGACCCCTCCATGCATGTTGGACCTTAGGGACTCTTTCCATCAGAGCCCCTCACCCGTTTAGGATGTCAATAGGGAAAACAGGTGAGAGGGTCGTTGTGCCCGGGTTGCTGCAACGGGTCTTGCAATGTAGCAACCTGTGGGGACAACAAATCTAACTTGCCATTCAGGTCTAGCCAAAGGTTCTCCTTTATCAGTGAAAGCTTGCAACCACAGTGTCACCTGCCAAACCTGCATTTGATAGGAAGCAGCAGGTCAGATCTAGAGCACGAGTTGGAAATCAACTCGCGCTCTCCAAGAGCTTTATCTCATATTTTGTTGCAAAGTCCCTCACCTAAGAACAAGTTGAGCTGGTGAAGAATCGCATGGAAAAGCCTTTGCTTACCCGTTCACCAATTCTTTATGTCATTTTGAATGGGTGAACGAGTGACATGGAAAGAGGCCCTTAGTCCTTGGCTCTAGCTCTGGCTCCAACTCTCTAGTACATGGCCTTGGCTCTCTGGCATATGTTGGTTAAGGAGCTATGCTAAAGAAGGTATTCAAGAGTGTACAATCACATCACAAACTCAACCAACGACCATTCATAGGATTGAAATTTGTTATAGCTTCAGTTAGTGACGAATTAATGGTAGTGTAGCCTTTATTATATGACATCATTATCTTGCAGCAGTGCTTAACTCAAACATAAGTAAAAGAGAATCGTTAGCCAAAATGTGTGTGCCAAGAGATGCTATATTAATAAACTTCAAAACCGACTTCTACTTGAATGTAGAAAGTGGTAAAGTATATACATTTCTCATTCCTTCAAATCATAGTAGTAAGCACATACATCTTGTGTTATAGTAACGATGATTACGTAAGAGTATGAGCAAACTCATTGAGGGCGGCCTACTATGAAGTGTATTCGTACAGAAGCATGGTAATTATCAATGCATTCATCACTATACAAATCCGTGGACAACGATGGAAGTCCATCGCACTTCTGGAAGTTATACATCATGCAAACAAAACCATGAAAATGTGTGGAGCAGGTCCACAGCATTTCAGATTGTAAACTACAGTGATCTTTATCAAATCAAATGGTAAATGGAGCATGTCCATCGCATGTTTGAATGCGGCCAACAGCGATTTACTACAGAGCTTCACTCTTCACGAAGCTATCATAGAAAGCGCAAGTATTGGTCCATTCATAGTGCGCTGGCCAACGGCCTATCATCTCCTCAAAGAGGTAGCATAAAAGTATGAACCTATCAACATAAAGTTCTGGTGCCTGTTCGCTATCAAAAACCTCTCAAAAAATGAAGAGGTGGATGCCATACCTAGTATTGTTCACTGTCGCTTTTGAGATATCATCCGCATATATTTGCTTCAAAAATGTGTATATCGGAAGCAAGAACGTAGTATCTATGATGATGGAACCATTGTGAGTTCATTCACATTCTAGCAAATGAAATCAATGATGCTCCTTCGATGTAAACAATCATTCAATCAAGCAAACCATAGCTTTTTTACCTTTTAGCTTGTAGTAAACTTCACCCAAATACTCTTCCACAAAGCTTACACAGGTATCCTCTTTTCTTAGCAAAGATGGCAGCAGTAGAGAAGCCATCGAAGAGAGCAAAAGCAAGAGAGAGCAAGGAGAGTGAAACTTAGGGTTGTAGTACTCTTCCTTTTTATAGAAAACTCAGCACTCTTTGGTGCAACCAGCATTAGAAGATGCTCACCGTTAGATTGAATCTCTATCATGTGCAGCCGTTCGTTTAGAACCAAGTTTCCCACCAAAAGACTTAGTAGTTTTTTTTAAAAAAACTTTTTTATTTTGGGCCATGTTTCTAAGTTAAGCACAATAAGGCATTTTTGTTGGTAGAGTAACATAAGAAAAAAGTCTTTTTTTGACGTTCCAAAAAACAACAGATATATAGTATAAATATAGTAGAGTTCATGTGTGTGTGTGTGTGTGTGTGTGTGTGTGTGTGTGTGTGTGTGTGTGTGTGAGAGAGAGAGAGAGAGAGAGAGAGAGAGAGAGAGAGAGAGAGAGAGAGAGAGAGAGAGAGAGAGAGAGAGAGAGAGAGAGAGAGAGAGAGAACCCACCAATCGTACCCACAGTTAGCAAGGTATCTCAGGGGGCTAACTGCCCACAAAGAGAAAATCTACATTTATTAGTAGTGTGAACATGAGACCAGGGAACATATTTTGTAAGAAAATCTTGTTGATGATTCGGTAGAGTCTTCCTTCATGAAGCCATTTTTTTGGAATCCCAAAACAATGTCATTGACTTCTTTAATAAAAGTAGTTTGATCGCTACAACAATACAAAAATAATCTGTGCAATGATAACCTTATAAGAGTTAAAGATCGGTCTATTGGAAGCCAAGTGAATGAATTGGAAAAAAGGAAATGGTAGTTCCTTTCTTTTATCGAACTTTTTCATGTAAAAAAAATCCGACAAAGGTAGTAGTAATATTCAAGAAATTCATCGTATTGCCATTAGTCTCGTCGCCTTTGATGGTCAAGTACTCCAGAGGATAGATCCATTTAGCATTGTCATTGGTACGTGGTTGTTCTTTATCTAGAAATAAAAGTGCAACCGGATTATTAATAAAACAGATGTCATCTATATATCGAAAGGTATTCTTGAATGCCCAAAAATATTCAATCTGTCCAAGTTTGGCAAGTCTTTTCATAAACTGTACTTCATAAAATGACAAGTACCAGTTACACCATGTAGGGGAACATGCAAAGCCCATGGGTATACCGCAAACCTGTCTCCAAGCTTTGTTTCCAAGTCTGACAATGCAATGGTCAATTAGTAAGTCATTCCATTGGCAAAGTAGTGACTTGTCTATATGGGTCCACTTATCAGCCGGTTGCTAATCCATTTCCATTTACAATCCTTAGATTTTTACTTATAGGCAAGCATTTCGTTCTTGCTGAATTTAAAAACATACAAGATCATTTTTAATATAATAGTCTTCAATCCATCCGGGCCATTAAGAGGGATGTTTTCATAACACTTAGAGATATCAGTGGACCACATAGAAGTGATCTTCTTCGGCAGATCAAGATAGAAATCAGTGGATGAATCGCATAGCCAGAATAGGTTGGTATCCACGTTTAGGTAGCTCCGGTATGAATGTGCCTTAGGAGTGGAGACAGAATACCAAGAGCTCCAGAAAGAAATGTGGCCACCTTTGAAAAGTAGCAGTAACGAGCGTTTGTAATCCATTTGAAGGTATTTTTATGTGCTTTAAAAGTGCATAGAAGAAATGGTAATTCTTCTTTCCCAAGAAGGTCATCTGGAAGTATACTAGAAAATATATGCTTAGTGACAGTCAGTGCATTACCAATGTTGTTGTTATTAATGTCTGGAAAAGGAGCAAAGTCTGGACCAGATAATCTTTGCAAGCCAAATTTCTAACAAAGTTTATGCACAGAAAATAAGGATTATGTTGGGCTTTGTCTATTCCATTGACATATAATAAGGTATCCAGTCACATTCATCAATAGCATTCTTTAAATCCTTCTTTCTGAAGTTTTTACTATGCAGCCATCTAGTCTTTTTTTTAAAGTTTGTCAGATAACTGGGTAAGAAAGTAGCTAATTTTAACCATCTATGATAAAGTTCCAAAGCGACCTCATTAATATTAGACTGACGTAACGGACTATGACTAAGTCCTTGTTCAAATTGTTCCTTAAGAGTTTACTATAGATAATTCTAGTATTCATAGAAATAACATGCCCAAATTTATTGTCAATAAACGCTTTAAAACGTTTAAAATCTGAGAACATACAGGGTGGAATATTATCAGTATCAAAATCACAAAAGACTTGAAAGGGCTTATACCATTCATGTTTCAAATGTGGAAAAAAGGTCCAGCCAATCACAATCTGCTCAAAGATGTCATCAATGTAACCAAATATATGAAGTAAAGTCTCAGATAAAGTTGTTTAACATTTATACTCTCAAAGCATTAATTATAGTAACGTAAATGCAAAAACATCTTTCCTTTATCTCTTTTCACCAAAAATCGTCACCTACCAGTTGCACTGAACTCCAATACTCTCAAATGTTCAATATCTTTCTAATAGGAAGATCCCCTTTTCCACCACTGTTCTGCCCCTCATTGCCTCTACTTGGAAAATATTTTCTCTTCTTGTTGCCACTGCCTGTGATGACTGAACTTGGATTATTTAAATTGAAGGAACTTGTTTCTGCTTGTATTCTGGAAGTATTTATCTTGTAAGGCAGAGAAGCTAGGTTTTTTAAGAAAGCGTTCGATTTCTCAAATATTCTTAGCATCGCCAAGGTGAGCAAGCAGCTTGGCCATTGTTGGGGGTATTCCCAACAAAGTGTAAATAAATAAATTGAAAATAAAATGTGTTGCGAGGGCATGGCATCCTGCGCGTATAAGCCCATGGACCAATGAGCATGCAAACTTAAGTGTAAATAAAAGAAAATGGACTTGGCCTTTGAATTAAAATAAAACTAGAGGCCCAAAGTCATTTTTAAACTTAGGGATTACTTTTTAGAGTTGGGTCCAAATTGGGACTCACATGAATCTTGTCAATTTCAATGTACTTTTTATGGACCCTTAGATCAAGTTGGGTCCAAGATGAATGGATAGGATCAATGTAAATATTAGCCAATAGGACTTTGGGGCAAGGGCCTTTCCCATTTTATAAAAAGGCACCATTTGTATACAATTTTCATGCCTAATAGAGAGGAGGAGACTCTATCATTTTGAGAGCTCAAGCATCCTCATTTGCTAATCACTCTTGCTTATGCTCTTGTTGTGGTTGCTTGTTATTTCCATTTCCCATGTTTTTTGGTTTATGCTAGTTAAGGTTTTTCCATAAGCAATGACATTGAGCATTTGAGCTAACCTCCATTCATCTCTCTCTATCACTCTCTTCTCCTTCTTCTTCTCCTTCTCTTCTATCCTCTCTCTTCACCCCAAAATCATGATGAAGTTAGTTTAGGAAGAGTAGAGTTAGAGTGAGTAGTGTTAGTGGAGGTAGAGTTAGATACAAAGTAGGAAACTAACTAAAATTAGCATCTATGCATAGTTAGGTACCTATCTAGTGAACTAATCCTTGTTGACAGGCAAGAGGGCTATACTACGCAAGATCATCGACCCTACAGTGGCACCGATGCCGGGGATAGGTTTCCACTAACTAGTTTAGTTGCATTTTAGCTATTTTCTTGTTTTTTAGAGTAGTTTTAGGTAGATTTTTGGGAGTTTAGAGTTAGTTTTCTGTTTTTTTTTTTTTTTGGTTGGACTGTTCACAGCTAGCGGAGGAGGCGTGAGAGGATAGAAGAGGCCCTGAACAGCTTCTAAGGGCTTGAAACCCAAACCAACCAGCCAAAAAACCCAAAAAAAACACACCAATTTGTATTTTGGAGGGAAAAAGAGCCTAAAATCTCATCAAATTTTTATATCTCCAAAACCAGTGTATATTAATCCTTGCATGACTGGCAACAGCTCCAGGGTACTGTCCTAGACATGCATAGAAGCTTGTGAGAGTTAGTTCCAAGCAGATTGCAAAAATCAGAAAAAAATCATAAAAAAATTCACAAAAACCCTTGAAAA
This sequence comes from Diphasiastrum complanatum, assembly GCA_029204225.1. Taxonomy (NCBI): domain Eukaryota; kingdom Viridiplantae; phylum Streptophyta; class Lycopodiopsida; order Lycopodiales; family Lycopodiaceae; genus Diphasiastrum; species Diphasiastrum complanatum. Next base: position 47,088,070 of record CM055093.1, read on the forward strand.
AATCCAAAAAAATCCAAATCTTCACTAGAACTCTCGCAGAGCCCTCTGAAGTTCCATCTCAGTGAGACCAGGACACAGAGAAGCTTGCGAGAGTTAGTTTGATGTCTAAGTGCCTGTGCGAGAGTTCTCAGTGAAAAAAAGACAAGAAAGTACCAGTGAACCCTCGTAGACACCAAAATTTTTAGTTCCAGTGGGCAAGAACTCTCGCAGAGGATTCTAAAGTTCCATCTCAGTGAGACCAGGACACAAAAGAGCTTGCGAGAGTTAGTTTGATTCCAGTGAGCAAAAAATTGGATTTAAGTGCTAAAAAATCACTAAAAATTGAAGATCCAGCAAATCCTTCCAATAAGAACTCTCGCAGACCCTCTCAATCAATTTAGAATGTCCATTTTCATCAATGATAAAGCCTGCGAGAGTTAGTACATAGATTTGGTGAAGATCAAGCCAAAATTGTGGTTTTGAACCCTCGCAGACAATGAAATCTTCACCTAATGCGAGAGTTAACTCTCGTAGAGAATTCCATAGTGAGATCTGACCTAGATCCAGCTACTGTGATCCTTGAGAGAGTTACTTCTCAAAGATCTGAGAGATATCAAGTTTTTTATCTGCAAAAACAACTAAAGAACCCTCGCACAACCAACCCTCGCACAAGAGAACCCTCACAGACTATATCAGTGGAAGGATCCACATCAGATCCAATTACTGTCAAAATCTCAGGTCAATCAGTGCAAGGAGTAAGAAGTTATCCAAGAAAAACCACCATAAAGGACCTAAATTTCACTTCCGACCGATCAGATTGATCAAATTCTTAAGATCCAGACTGCATTCCATTGTACAAGCAAGATCCAACCACTTGGAACCCACCATTGGATGAATCTGAAATCGGGATGATCAATAGCAAGAAGGATAGCAATTCAAGCACCACACCTTCCCAGATTAGCAACTGTGCAACAAGAGGCAGAATCGGAACCAGCACCAATAGATCCAATGGGCCAACCCGTACCTGTCGCTCCCTTGCAAGTAGTCCGGAGAGCACCTCGGATGGAAATACCAAAATACGACGGATCATCTGATCCCATCCGATTCCTCCATATCTGCGAGCAAGCTTGTGAAATCTACGGCGAACGGACACCTGCAAAAAAGTTGATGTTGTTCCCCATGTCCTTGTTGGCAGTGGCTCAGGATTGGTTTTTCAACCAGTCAAAGGAAGAAAAATCTATTTGGGAAGTGGTAAAAGCGGCTCTCATTACGCGCTTTAAACCAAAAAAGTTCCTAGAAGACCGTTACTCCTGCTGAGTAAAGTCAAAATGGGAAAACGAGAAAGGATCAGAGACTATATTGAACAGGTCAAACACCTACGATTCGAGTGTATGCAGTCCTAACTCCCGATCATGCAGTGATCATGTGGTTCCTAGCCGGACTACGGGATCTAACGACGAATATCCATCCACCCACACTCCTACTCCCTCGATAGCGCCGACATCATCAAAACCCAAGGCACCCGCGAATAAGAAGAGTCAGTTGAAGCAACGCTACAACCAGGTGATTCGATGGAGTGATCTACCCGAAGAGGTGATAGCTACAGTGGATGTTGATATTTGCAATCATGAGGCGAATATCACGGCAATTCCAATGAAAGACAACAAGGAAGAATCCACCAAAACGACAAAAAAGAGCAAAAAGAAGGTGTTGGATTTCTTGAAGTCAATCAAGATGGACTCAGAGACCGCGTCATCTTCTACACAGGTGATAGAAAATCAAAAAATGACCAGTCGAGATAAGATCAATATGCTGAAAGAGAAATTTCGACGAGCGTCAGTTCACGAGCTGCTTGAGACTTTCAAAAATTATACCTTGGACGATGTAGTAATAATGATGCCGCAAGCCCAGCGAGAACTTGATCAAAGTCAGGCACCAGCGGAACAAGTCTTCGAGGGACCTGTGCAAACACAGTCGATGAACCTTGCCGAGCCATGTGAAGAAGAAAAGATAGTGCATGTGGGAGAGCAGTTAACACCCACACAGTTCAAGAGACTACGATCGTTGTTGGTGGAGTATAAAGATTGTTTTGCCTGGAGTTATAGTGATCTTAAGGGCATCCCTCCAATAGTAGTTCAACACACCATACCCTTGGTGGATGGAGCAGTCCCCAAGGTAAGCCGTTACTATCGCTGCAACCTGAATTATACTGAGATGATCAAGCAGGAGTTGCAAAAGCTGATGGATGCAGATTTCATTTATGAAATCGAGCACACAGAATGGGTATTATCGATAGTTATAGTACTCAAGAAGAATGACAAAATGCGGATTTGTGTGAATATGAAAGTGCTAAATGCAGTCACCAGAAAGGATCATTTTTCTTTACCATTTACGAAAAGTGTCCTCGATAGAGTAGCTGGCGTCGAAGCCTACAGTTTTCTGGATGGCTTCAGCGGCTACAACCAGGTGAAGATAGCCCCCCAAGACCAACACAAGACAGCATTTGCCACGAAATGGGGAACCTATGCCTATAAAGTGATGCCATTCGGACTTTGCAATGCCCCAAGCACCTTCCAACGAGTCATGTCGGCGACATTCAAGAAATATTTACAAAATTTCTGGAAATTTTCTTGGACGATCTATGCGTGCATGGACCAAACTCAAGACACTTATCCAATTTGGAGAAAGTGCTACAAAAATGCCACGACTTCCAGATCTCCTTGAATCCAAAAAAATGTCAATTCTGGATGACACATGGCTTGATTCTCGGCCATATAGTGTCAAGACACGAGATCGCCACAGACTTATCAAAGATCAGGATCGTTGTTGATTTACCACCACTGGGGATGATCCGCGAAATCTACATCTTTATGGGTCATGCTAACTATTATAGGATCTTCATTCTTGATTTTGTGGAGTTAGCCCGACCAATTTACAAACTCACAATGGATCCACATTGGAACGAGGAAGCCCTAAAGGCTTTCCAAAAGCTTAAGGCTGCATTGGTTTCAGTACCAATCTTACGCCCACTCAATTGGTCCATTGAGTTTCATGTGCATATAGACGCATCGAAGTATGCAATTGAAGCAGTCTTAACTTAGCCAGGTGAACACAAAAAGGATTTTTCAATCCGATTTGCAAGCCGACAGCTCAATGATACATAAATGAATTATTCAACCACAGAATGAGAAGAACTGGCAATGATCTATGTGGTTAAAATTTTTTGACACTACTTGATGGACACACATTTTGCTTTTTATACGGACCATCAACCCTTGCACTATCTCGTTAATAAAACTTGCATTACCGGAAGAATCACCAGATGGCTACTTTTGTTGTTGGAATTTGATTTTTGGATAGTAGTTTGCAAGGGAAAATAACACATCATGTGTCACGAATCAAGGAAAAGGAGATTGTAACCCAATTCGACGATGAGCTGGCTGATGCTGCCTTATTTTACATGGACATAGTACCAGAATGGGCTGCCGACATTGTTGAATATCTAATGCGGGGCCAACCAGACAAATCATTACCAAAAGCAGAACAACGGAAATTGATCTTAAACGCTAGACCTTATCAGTTGATTGCCGGATACGGAGGAATACTTAAAAAAGTGCGATGTAGGCCAAAGGGCAAGGAGACCAACGAGATTGAATTATGACCTACTGCACCCGGTCTTAGACCAAGCACCATTCGAAAAGTAGGGATTGGATTATATTGGTCCAATTCACCCTACAACAAGGAGTTTCCAGGCTCGATATATAATCGTAGCCACAGACTACCTCACCAAATGGGTTGAAGCCAAGGCAGTAAGAGTAACTGCTGCTAGGACCACTGCCAAGTTCCTTTATGAAAATATCATTATGCGCTTCGGATGCCCGGTGGAGCTAGTCAATGATCGCGGAAGTCATTTTATCAATGAGACCATCAAGGTCCTGTTGGAGGAATTTTTCTTGATCCACAGAACCAGTACGCCTTATTATCCTCGTGGTAATGAGCAAGCAGAATCATCCAATAAGATCCTGTGTAGCGTACTCACGAAAATAGTTGAAGCTAGCAGATCAGATTGGGAACATAAGTTGCATGCTGCTCTGTGGGCATTCAAGACAACATATAAAGGAAGCACTGATCAAACACCCTTCAAATTGGTATATGGTCAGGATGTTGTAATGCCACTAGAGTTTCTAGTTCCTTCATTAAGGATTGCTACAACGCAACGCCTGAATGAATCCAAATCTCTACAACTACGCCACGAAGCTCTGCATAAACTATGTGAAACACACTTACTAGTTGTGCATGCACTGGCAACTGAAAAGGAAAGATGCAAAGCATGGCATGATCGCAGGTTACAAAAGAAGTATCTTCGTTCCGGAGATCTGGTCTTGATGTATAAAACCAAGGTGATCAAGAGAAAATTAAAATTCACAGGCGAAGGTCCTTATCGGATCAAGGAAATTCTTAATCATGGAGCCGTGAATTTAGAAAAGCTAGATGGGACACCATTCAATACACCCATCAACAGTAGCCGGTTGCACAAGTACTGGCCACCACAGTAAGATAGATCCAGATTGTGGTGGCACGTTATGAAAAGCTATTATGCTAAACCATCACCGCTAGATCTAGGAAGATCAAGCCAAATCAAGCTAGATCCATCAAGATTCGGGAGGATCTGGCAAGATCGGGAAAATCCATTAGGATTCAAGGGGGATCCAGATCCATAAGGGATAAAAAAGAAAGCAGATCATCAGATTATGCCAATAAGTCCTCTAAATTTGCAGATCAAAGACTTCGATCTCAGTAACTATGGCAAATTAAGGGCAAAATTCACCAAAGACTGATGGATCTGTTACCAATTATCCATCAGAACTTCCAGAGAACTACCAATAGTGAGATCAAACATGGATGAAGCTGATTACCAGTTTGCAAAAGTTAAAAATCAGAAAACCTCGAGATCTTGTCAAAAAAAAAAAACACTCTAAAAGAGTACTTTTTTCATGATTTTTGGAGATCTCCTTGGAGATAGCTCTTGAAATTTGGATAATCACTAGATCTGACCCAGATCCATCCAAAAAAATCTCTACGAGTGTTCTTGATAGAGGAATCATCATTTTTTAGTGTGTGAGAGGGTTCCCAGAAGCTGAATCTTTAGAACCCTCGTAGAGCATCAAGATCATCTTACCAACTCTCGCAAGGTGCCTAAATGGAATCAGAGCAGTGAAATTAGCCTGCCTACGTGGTCTGATCTTGAAAATCCAATCACAGAAATAAGTTGTGCGAGAGATCACTTCCTACGAGAGTTGAACCCTCGCAGACAGTTGGAACCCTCGTAGAACCTTCGCATGGTAGTCAAATCACCTTCTAAACTATCGCAGACTTCCCTGAGGTCTTAGAATTTTGTGAAGAAGGTCCCTGCCTAAATTTGGGTGGAACTGAACAAGGGAAAGTGGACTTCACCTAATATGCACTCTAAATTCCGCTATATTAAGGTTGAATTCGAGTCATTTGTCACCTATGCTAGTGAAGCTCTGCCGAAATTTACACTGAAATTACCAAGTTCTTTGTTTGTGACCAAATTTTCTACAAGCTATCATCTGCACATACTGAACCTAGATCTGCACTCTGAACTATAATCCTTGCCATCCAACACTCGTAATTCACAATTTTTTGTCGTTTCCACACCTTTTTCACTTTTTCGACCTTTAATCATCACTGCTAACATGGCCTCCTCACCCTCTGAAAACTCTGGCACCAAGCAGGTGATCCAGCGTGACATCCCCAAGGCCCACAGATTTGGCCCTTACCCTATGACGCTCTAATCCAACCATGGCTACAAACAGCCATGGCTACAGACACTCTAATCCAGCCATGGCTACAGAAAGCCGGCCCACTTCCAGAAGCAATGGGTTTTTACCCGGCACTTTTTTATTCAGAGAATAACATGGGCCTCGTCCTTCATGCTTATGCCACCTGGGCCGTGCCTAAGACACGCTTCCACTTCCTGTACCAAGGTACCACGTACAAGGTCAGGATTAACGTAGACTCAATGGTCACCATTGGCATTATGTCTGGTGATCGTCAGCCCATCTCCCATCGCCACGCCAAAACTATGATCGAACCTTTCATCACCCAAACTGTACCAAAAATCCCAATCCAGACTAACAATGGTGACCTGATAGATGCTATCACGGAATCCGTCATTCAGGCGGCTGTGCATTTGTTGAATAACTTTCTGGTTATTTTAACATTTTGCAAGGACAGAATCCAGTCCAAGTTGCTGAGTCAGATAGTGGAATCCTTTTTGGAATTCCCTGGCCCCTCAGTTGTGCCATATGACTGGCATAGCTTCCTCATTTGTGAACTAACCACCGCCATCAAACCCAACAACCGTGATCATATCGTAGCAGGCCCCTTGTTGTGTAACTTTGCCTGCGCACTTCTCGAGACGAAAGTGTGCGGTTTCCAACGCTCATTCCTTTTGTCTACCCTCGTGCCACATACTAACCTCTATCCGCCGTCTCAAGCATCCACCTCTCGTCAACCTATGGTTACTGACACAACGACCAACAAACGAATGTGTGGCGCTGTCTCTTCTTCTTCATCTCCATCTGCTACCCGAAGACACACAACCACCACCGCCATAGCGACTCCATCAACCATCGTCACTTCTTCTTCTGTGCAACCATCCCCTTCCGTCTCTGTTGTCACTACCCCTCTTCCTATTCCATCCACAACTGTTTCTGTGTCCATTCCCGTTTTCTCTGTTGATACCACTTCCATTTCAATTCCATTATCCACTACTCCGTCCATCACCATCGCATCCTCCATCACTCCTGCCGCCATCGTTGCTTCCATTCCATTTGATCCGTCTGATTCCCAGTTGTCTCCTGGCACTCTGGCGTGGATGCGAGTCATCAATTTTTCACTCCCATGCCAGATCCTTTCTGCTCCATCCTCGCCTTCCTCCATACTCCACACCACCCTTCAGTTTCCCTTTTTCTCCCATTCTCTCATTCGGACAAACCGTCCTCACCTCCATTTCCACAATTGCTTCTCAAACCCCACCTGCTTTGCCATCAAAGGTTGCCGAGGGCAACCAACCATTTCCTGATGACGCATCTGTTCAAACAGTTTTCATACCATCACTAGATCAGACTGATCCTACCGCCCCAGATGGCATCAGGTCCAATGAGAACCTGATTGAATGATGACGGAACTCCACAAGTCGTCGGGGCCGATACAACACAAGCCCCTACCAGTGCCAGTGTATTGGCTGCTCCCACTGACCTAACGACGGCGTACCAGACTCTGGGAAAATACATTTTGGAGGCAGTAGCGGCCAAAGATATCTTGGAAAGCAAGGTATTACACTTGGCCAAAGCAACACACAGCTGCGAGTGGAACTCACGAAGCTGCAACACGAGCTGATTTTAGCTCAGCAACATGAACAAGAAGGGCACTGGGAGATTGCCAACCTTCAGTAGAAGGAGGACGGCCTCAATCTTTATATCCAAAGCCTCTGACAGAGGCCTCCACGAAGGTGTGAGAGCTTCAATCCGAAGCGTCCCAACGACTTGCTCTCATCCAGACGCAATTAAACATTTTGGAAGCAGAGAATACGCGCCTGGGGACGGAGGTCAAAACTCACCTGGTTAGCTCAACCTGCAGCGGACTCAAGGCCGCTATGTGAATTAGAAATGAATCTCTTTCGGCGTCAGGTGCAGGTCTATAGCCAAACCTTAAACAGCTACCAGGTAGAATTCAATAAATATCGAACAAGCGCAACTCATGAGCTCCCCCAGGCCAAACAAGCCCTCAAGGCTTGCAAACAATTCATGGAGAAAAAGGCCTAGCCCACCCCTGTGGTGATTCCACCACCACTTGTTTTTGACGCTGCACAAGCCAGGACCAATGCCAGCAAGTAGCAGGGGGATTGAGTCAAGAGCAAGGGTCAGAAGGCCAAGCCAAAGACCAATGGATATGAGTTCTGAGATGCGAGACCATGGCCAATGCTTAGGTACCAGCCAAAGCCAAGAGGAAGGACATGCCACATCGTCCAAAGGTTCGCGCACGATATCTGCCAACCGGACCTTCCGAAGACCAAAGTCTGTGGAGGAAAAAATAAATGAATTCCTATCAAAATATCCCCACGAGTCATCATGAGGCGGCTGACAAATATCGTTTTCAGCTCAAACAATAAAGGGGAAGGAACTGCAAGCATTACCCGCCCTCCAACCACAATCAGAGTGGCATCAGCAACTGTTCAAAAGAGACCCTGCGGCCATCAGGGCCTACGTGACAAGTCCGCAACAATTATGGGTGAATGTGCACTTCCTGCCATGTACACGACGATCCAAATGGGCGGAATGCGGCACCCCTCTGGACAAGATCACACTTCAAAACTTCAATTGGCTTATCATTCCATTAGAGTACGGCTGGACTACAGATGTAGATGTCAGAAGGGCTCTCACCACATTCGTGAATCACTATATCAACTGTCCTGATCCAACAGTCCACGTGACAGCTACTTTACGCCCGAGACTTGGAACATTTCATGGGCATTGAAACCAAATGGGATGATTTTTTTCTCTCCATATTCTTTGATCCTAATAAGGTGCTAGCTTTCGACAAAGTCGAAGATCAGCTGCCAGTCGCTCGTGTATATTACCGAGCTGCCTTCCTTGGAGATCCCTAGACGCACCGATTCCAAGCATGGGTCGACCAAGAATGGCTGACAGGAGTCCACAAGTCCTTCCACACACCCAAGGACTCAAAGAAACTAAATCGTCTCAACTTTATGGAAGACGTCACAGGTTACCTGATCCACCAAAGGCGGGCAAAGAGGACGCTTTACTAAACCAGCAGAGCGTCGAGGGACCGGCACTACTTCGAGCCGTGGGTCCTGTTGGGGGTATTCCCAACAAAGTGTAAATAAATAAAATCGTCCAATAAAATGTGTTGCGAGGGCATGACATCCTGCACGTATAAGCCCATGGCCCAATGAGCATGCAAGCTTAAGTGCAAATTAAATAAAATAGAATTGGGCCTTTGAATTAAAATAAAACTAGAGGCCCAAAGTCATTTTTAAACTTAGAGATTACTTTTTAGAGTTGGGTCCAAATTGGGACTCACGTGAATCTTGTGAATTTCAATGTACTTTTTATGGACCCTTGGATCAAGGTTGGTCCAAGATGAATGGATAGGATCAATGTAAATATTAGCCAATAGGATTTTGGGGCAAGGGCCTTTTCCATTTTATAAAAAGGCACCATTTGTACACTATTTTCATGCTTAATAGAGAGGAGGAGACTCTATCATTTTGAGAGCTCAAGCATCCTCATTTGCTAATCACTCTTGCTTATGCTCTTATTGTGGTTACTTGTTATTTCCATTTCCCATGCTTTTTTATTCATGCTAGTTAAGGTTTTTCCATAAGCAATGGCATTGAGCATTTGAGCTAACCTCCATCTCATCTCTCTCTCTCTCACTCTCTTCTCCTCCTCCTTCTTCTTCTCTTCTATACTCTCTCTTCACCCCAAAATTATGATGAAGTTAGTTTGGGAAGAGTAGAGTTAGAGTGAGTAGTGTTAGTGGAGGTAGAGTTAGATACAAAGTAGGAAACTAACTAAAATTAGCATCTATGCATAGTTCGGTACCTATCTGGTGAACTAACCCTTGTTGACAGGTGGGAGGGCTATCTCCGGCAATGGTGCCACTGTAGGGTTGATGATCTTGCATAGTATAGCCCTCCCGCCTATCAACAAGAGTTAGTTCACTGGATAGGTACCTAACTATGCATAGATGCTAATTTTAGTTAGTTTCCTAACTCTACCTCCACTAACACTACTCACTCTAACTCTAATCTTCCTAAACTAACTTCATCATGATTTTGGGGTGAAGAGAGAGGATAGAAGAGAAGAAGAAGAAGAAGGAGAAGAGAGTGAGAGAGAGAGATGAGATGGACGTTAGCTCAAATGCTCAATGTCATTGCTTATGGAAAAACCTTAACTAGCATAAACCAAAAGGCATGAGAAATGGAAATAACAAGCAACCACAACAAGAGCATAAGCAAGAGTGATTAAGAAATGAGGATGTTTGAGCTCTCAAAATGATAGAGTCTCCTCCTCTCTATTAAACATGAAAATAGTGTATAAATGGTGCCTTTTTATAAAATGGGGAAGGCCCTTGCCCCAAAATTCTATTGGCTAATATTTACATTGATCCTATCCATTCATCTTGGACCCAACTTGATTCAAGGGTCCATAGAAAGTACATTGAAATTCACAAGATTCATGTGAGTCTCAATTTGGACCCAACTCTAAAAAGTAATCTCTAAGTTTAAAAATGACTTTGGGCCTCTAGTTTTATTTTAATTCAAAGGCCAAGTCTATTTTATTTTATTTACACTTAAGCTTGCATGCTCATTGGGCTATGGGCTTATACGCGCAGGATGCCATGCCCTCGCAACACATTTTATTAGATGATTTTATTTATTTACACTTTGTTGGGAATACCCCCAACAGTCGTAGGGTTAAGGGAGAGTTCAATGGCAGCATCAATCATATGTTGTCTGATGTACATAAAGGCAAGGTGGGATTTGACAACATCTCTAGCAAGCTTATGAAGCCAAAGAAAGAAGACATTAAGTTGGTTCTGTAAAGATGCACTAGAGAAGAATTTAGCAAGGTTGTTCATCATATACTAGATAGCGTGATCAAACCAAATGATAGAAGAATTGTTTTTATATTTATCGCCACATCTGCACTTAAAGAATGGGTCTTTTCCAGTTCCAAATTCTGGCTTGATGCAGGTTCATTCTATTGAAGCCGGTCTAAAAGTGACCTCTAGTTCTAGCCCATGTTTGCTCAGAAGGACATCTTGTAGGTTCAAATTTGCTCATCTTGATGACGGTATCACATGCAATAGGTGTATCAAAGGAGGGATTCTTATGCAAAGAAGCAAGCCTGCGGGACTGAATTCAACAAAAATGGGTGCCAAAAAATTAATGAAACATTTAGAAGGTAAACCATATTACAAACGATTGCATGCATACATATTTGTTCAAATTCAATGGATTGAGCTTCACTCTTTAATAAAGAACAGAGAATATAAATTTTATTTATGTTTTCACAAGAAATTTGTTGCAATGTGGTGGAAAGAGCAATTGTACTTTGCTTCTTACTAGACCAGGAAAAGCAATTATCACAAAACTGGAATATATATCCTGTGGTGGATCTACGACCATCATAGTCACCTCCCCAGTCCGCATCCACATAGCCACACAACTCAGGTAAACCATCATGCTTCTTGTAAATCAAGCCATACTCTGAAGTGCCTTTCACATAACGCAAGATTCGTTTAGCTGCTTTCCAATGCATTTTCGTAGGTGCTGCCATAAACTGACTTACAATGCCAACAACATAGCATATATCTGGTCTAGTTGTGGGAAGGTAAATCAAGCTCCCTACTAACTGTCTATATAGCGTAGCATCAAATGACTGTGATTCATCAAGCTTAGAAAGCTTTTTACCTGGTTCAATAGGAGTGTTTACTGGTTTGCAATCCTGCAATCTAAACCTGTGCAGCAACTCTTTGACATATTTCACCTGTGTTAAACCCACTTCATGTCCTTTTTGCCACACTTCTACTCCAAGGCAGTAATGCATCAGGATGAGATCCGTCATCTCAAATTGTTCCATGAGGTCTTTCTTGATCATGTCTATCATCTCTTGATTATTTCCCATAATAATCAAGTCATCAACATAAAGAGCAATCAAAGCAACCATACCATCAAAGCATAAGACATATAGATTTGGATCAAAATGTGTTCTCACCATCCCCTTTGAATGAAAGTAGGCATCAATCCTGCTATACCACGCACGTGGTGCTTGTTTAAGACCATAAAGCGCTTTCTTCAAGCGACATATTTTATTTTCCTGTCCTTTCGTTACAAAGCCTTCAGGTTGATCCATGAACACTTCTTCTTCTAACTCACCATTTAAAAAAGCAGATTTCACATCTATCTGATGCAAAGGCCAATCAAAATGTGAAGCTAAAGCAATAAGTAGACGTAGAGTATTCCACTTACAAACTGGCGCAAAGGTCTCCTCATAGTCAATGCCTTTATTTTGTGCGTACCCTTTGATCACCAATCTTGCTTTGTGCTTTGCTATACTTCCATCTGCATGGTACTTAGTTCTGTATACCCATTTGCAACCAATGGGTTTCTTGCCAACTGGTGGTTCTACTAAGTCCCATGTGCTATGCTTAGCAACTAACTCCATCTCCTCTCCCATGGCCTTGATCCAAATGTCATCATCCTTCGCTTCACTATAAGTCGAAGGTTCTTTGCTTTGAATAATGCTAGATCAGAGAGCATAATTTGCTTCATACCTTTCTGGTAGTATCTTCTCTCTTGTTGATCTTTGTAGCTCTCCCTGGTTAGATGATCCTGGAAAGTCATCTATGTCGCGGCTCTCCATCAATCTCTCAAACCACTTAGGGAGCTTTCTGTCAAGTGATTGGCTTCCTGGTGAAAATGTACCCCACGGTACATCCTTCTCCTTGCATTTGTCACCTGCAATTTCAATCATTCTTACACCAAAATGTTTGTCCCTACCTCTCCAACCTGTTTCTTGAGGTTGAGTAGTAGTATCTTGAGATGTATCCTCATGTTCATCACTCGGAAGGTCAATGAATGGATCATCATCAGGTGGTATCCTCACTATACCATCTTTTCAACTGGATGTGTCTATCTTCTCAGCATCTTCATCTTCATACATCTTCAATTCATCAAAGATAACATCTTGGCTTATATGGATTTTGTTTTCGACTGGATCAAAACATCTGTAGCCCTTCACGCGATCATCATATCCTAGGAATATGCACTTGATAGCTTTTACATAAAGTTTATGTCTCTCTTCCTTAGGAATGTGAACAAAGGCCTTACATCCAAAGATTCGCAAGTGGTTCACCTTTGGCTTCTTCTTTGTGAATGCTTCCTCAGGTGTCATTTTTGGTATGGCAATGGTAGGACTTCTATTTTGAAGATAGACTGCCGTGCTACATGCTTCTGACCAAAAATCTTTTGGTAGTTTCATTTCAACTAGCATAGATCTGGCACTTTCCACAATCGTACGATTTTTGCGCTCAGCTACACCATTGAGAGCAGGAGTATGAGCTTGCGTAAATTGTCTTTTAATCTCACATTGATCACAAAGATCATTGAAGTCATTAGACTTATACTCACCTCCACTATCTGATCTTAGGACTTTGATCTTCCTACTTGTCTGATTTTTGACCAAGTTTTTAAAGTTCTTGAAGTTATCAAATGCATCTGATTTCTTCTTCAAGAAGTAGATCCACGTCTTACGTGACATATCATCAATAAAGGTCATGAAATAGAAGGCTTTTCCTAAGGACATGGTCCTCATAGGCCCGCATTAATCTGTGTGGATTAAATCCAGGATGTTTTTTGCTCTTGCAACACCCCCTTTATTGAACTTCTCTCGATGCTGCTTCCCATATACACAAGATTCGCACATCGATTTCAAGTGATCTTCTATGGTAGGCAGTCCTGTTACCATCTCCAATTTTCTCATCAAACTGAGGCTTCCCAAGTTCAAGTGACCAAGTCTTTTGTGCCACAACTCAGGTTGCGAAGGAACGGATGACACAAGTCCATGTTGCCCCTTGATTGTAGCATTCAACCTGTACAATTTTGTATTGGGCTCTCTTATTCCATTTGCAATAACTTTGAACTTTTGGTTCGCATCCTTCACAAAGCAACGATCATGGGCGAATTCTACTTTCAACTTTTGATCAGTAATGACTCCAACATAAAGTAGAATTTTCTTCAAACCTGGTACGTAAAGTACCTCCCTGATCATCCTGCTTTTGCCATCAGGCAGTTGGATTGAAACTGTGCTGATCCCCTTGATCATGCACACCTCACCATTTGCTTGTGAAACAGATGTTCCATTATTCAACACCTTCAAACTACTGAACCAATTCTTGTTACCTGTCATGTGTCTTGTGGCTCCTGAGTCAATATACCATGCTTGATCATCTTGATTAGATGACAATGCAGATATGAAGATGCTAGAGTCTTCAATCTCACCCTCATCGACAAGGTTACCTGCTTGTTTTGGTTTTTCTTTGTCTTGTTCCGCCAGGAATTTGCGACATTCACTCTTCCAATGGCCCTTTTTACCACAATGGAAGCACTTGTCTTCTTTCTTAGTCTTGCTGGAAGATCCCTCATCCTCCTAAGACTTGGCAAATTGCTGCTTAGACTTCTTCTTGCCCTTGCCTTTGCCTTATTTTTGGCGTGTCGCAAGTGTCTGATCGTCAATATTTTGATGTCTAGCTTTCACCATTTCTCGTCGTTGCTCTTCCTGCATCAAGATTCCTGTGAGCTCGTCAAAGGTTGGCAATCTTTCTCTTGATGCTATTCCACTCACAAACATCTGATAGGGTTATGCAATGTCGCATAATGCATTTTGCACCAGCTCCACATCACGTATGCGCTCTCCAATAGAATGCAGTTCATCTCTCATTGTCTTGATTCTGGTCATGTACGTCTAAATGTGCTCTCCTTGTTCCATGCAGGCACTATTCAACTTTGACTTCAAAAACATGATTCTTGACGGATTTGACGTCTGAACTGCTCCTTTAGCACATCCCATGCCTGTCTGGGTGTAATAGCATCACAAATGTGGGTAATGATGTGATCCTTCACTGACAAGTTAATGAAGGTCAAAGCTTTTCTCATCTTTTTGTCGAACACTTTGATGTCTGCTTCATTTGGCGGCCTTCTCTCATCACCTGTGACGACTTCCCACAATCTTTCTTCATCAGTATGTTTTTCATTTTGAATTTCCACACTGCATAGTTGGAAAGCCCGTCCAATTTGCTACTTTCACTCAAAATGGACTCTCCCATGTTTGCCATCGCAAAACTGCTTGAAACTTTTGCCTTAGGCTAATAATAGTATGTCGAGGCCAACAATGATGTCAGAAGTTGAGAATAAAGACCTGCACTTTTTTTCTTACCTGGCCACTCGCCGCTTTTCCACCAATTTGAAAGCCCAAGCGAACAGCCCGCGACCTCCCTGCCTGCGGCCGCGCCTCCCTTCTCTGAAAACTATCAGATTAAACTCTCTTGTGGATCGTTTTGAGCACGATCTGAGGCCTGGAGCAGGGTCGCCATACTGAATCCATGAATGTAGAGTGTTCAGTCAGGAAATTTCGTGGAGAAACGATGATTTTAGCTCAACTTGACAAAGTGGCTTTTTCACCTTTTTACCGCAAATCTGCTAGGTTAACTGTCTGGAGACAAATCTCTGACATAAACCTCAGAATATCTCCATGGCTGATTGACAGTGTGATTAGCTTCCTTCCTGTCCTTACGACATCCAAAACGGTGCACAAACAGCGAAGAAATCACCAGTTATGTATAAAAACCGTAACCCCAAGTCCGGTTTCAATTTTCAGCTAGCTTCAAAATTGTCAATTTTTCACCAAAATTTTCCCTGTCTGATGCTATGCACAGGCTAATAATCTCTCTGCTGAGCTTAGCAAGCCTCTATAAATTAGAAACCGTGCACCAGTGCTTCTCTTTCCATCTTCAACCCGCCGTAAAACCCCGAACTCTCAGAAGACAGTTCTCCCGAAGCTCTCTTCAACGGTGACATTGTACTGTGTACGCTCCCTATACGGCTCTGATACCAACTTAGAATTTGCTTTGCACAGGAACACAAATCATGCTACACAGTAACAGAGACAGAAAATCACTCTCCTCAGCAAGCTCACATAGCAACTGTAATTCTCAAAATGAAATTACACTGTACATATAGTTGTTCACTCAGGCAACCCATGCATGACCTAGGTTGCCGTTGGCGGGATGCGTGTCCCATCGACTTGCCTCGTGGCGAGGCCAACCGATCCTTATCCACTGATAGGACCTACAGTACAGTAACACAATGATTCTAACTTTAATTCTAACTCAACGTTCATTTCAGCAAAGGCTGACGTCGCGGCCTCTTCACGCTCACCCCATGCAACTACGCTAACAGACTTGACAACGACTGCAGCTACCTACGATCTCCTACAGACAACACATCCACATTGTACTTTCTTCATTTGCATACCTGTAACATTGTGTATATATACTAATACCATTTGCGTATTCAGATTGATTTTTTTGAGAGAAAGAATAAGCTTGTGTAAATTTAGCATCAAAAGCTTATCAAAGATAGACAAAGTAGATGCCTTGTGCATTGATTTTTTATTTGTCAGTAATAGGTTTCATTCCCTTACAGACTGAATTAGCTTCGTAGAGCATGCGGTTTCGCCCGCTATTGTCTTGTGCTCTACCGCATTATTGACATGTATATTTGATATACTTAATTTGATAACAGCTCTTTGTTTTGCGTTCAGATCTGTGTCAATATTGCTATGCTTATTCTTCAATCTGTCTCTTTCTAGTTGTTCAATTTGGTAATATGTTTTAGCAAATTATTATTAGTCTAGCCATTTGCGACTAATATTTAGTCTTGCCTTTCGCGAATCATTTGCGACTGATTATCAGTCGAGCTCAGTCTAGCTCTTCGCGAATCATTCACGACAAATAATTTGTCTAGCTCTTCGCAACAAATTATCCTTCTGGTGTTTGTTTTATTAACATTTGGCTACATAATCAGAACAACCGTGATTTCTATCACTAACGTTCTGTTCGTTTCTGATAGGCATAGTCATGCTTAGGGAAAGAGTCATATAGCTCATTCCACTGCGCACAAACACTTTCCATTCGAGTTTCGCTTCTCTTCATGTTCGTTTTCTTTTCGTTTCTCACACACGACTAATCCTCTTTCTTTCCTCTTTCCCAACATAAACTACAGTGATCTTTATCAAATCAAATGGTAAATGGAGCATGTCCATCGCATATTTGAATGCGGCCAACAATGATTTACTACAGAGTTTCACTCCTCACGAAGCTATCGTAGAAAGCGCAAATATTGGTCCATTCATAGTGTGCTGGGGCTAGTGGCCTATCATCTCCTCAAAGAGGTAGCATAAAAGTATGAACCTATCAACATAAAGTACTGGTGCCTGTTCGCTATCATAAACCTCTCAAAAAGTGAAGAGGTGGATGCCATACATGTTAGTATTGTTCACTGTCGCTTTTGAGATATCATCCGCATATATTTGCTTCAAAAATGTGTATATCGTATCTATGATGATCAAACCATTGTGAGTTCATTCACACTAGCAAATGAGATCCATGATGTTCCTTCGATGCAAACAATCATTCAATCAAGCAAACCATAGCTTTCTTACCTTTTAGCATGTAGTAAGCTTCACCCGAATACTCTTCCGCAAAGCTTACACATGTTTCCTCTTCTCCAAGCAAAGATGGCAGCAGTAGAGAAGCCATCCAAGAGAGAGTAGGAGAGAGCAAGGAGAGTGAAACTTAGGGCTGTAGTACTCTTCCTTTTTATAGAAAACCCAGCACTCTTTGGTGCAACTAGCATTAGAAGATGCTCACCGTTAGATTGAATCTCTATCATGTGCACTGATCACAGCCGTTCATTTAAAACCAAGTTTCCCACCAAAAGACTTAGTAGTTTTTCTTTAAAAAAACCTTTTTATTTTGGGCCATGTTAAGCACAATAAGGCATTTTTGTTGGTAGAGTAACATAAGGAAAAAGTCTTTTTTTGACATTCCGAAAAACAACAGGTATATAGTATAAATATAGTAGAGTTCATGAGAGAGTTCATGAGAGAGAGAGAGAGAGAGAGAGAGAGAGAGAGAGAGAGAGAGAGAGAGAGAGAGAGAGAGAGAGAGAGAGAGAGAGAGAGAGAGAGAGAGAGAGAGAGAGAGAGAGAGAGAGAGAGAGAGAGAGAGAGAGAGAGAGCCCACCAACCGTTCCTGTAGCTAGCAACATTTCTCAAGGAGCAATTAGCACCCCTGAGAGGGAATGCTAACTGCCCGATAAAAGAAAATCAGCATCATGAGGTAGATCATATTTGAGCCCAAAAAAATCATTATTCTTAAGATATTGCCAATAATTTTGCATAATTTGTCCCTCACAAAGCCACTCTTTCGAAAGGCATTAATCGGTGTCTATACTTGTAACATAAAAGTGTTCTGATCGCTACAACATTACATTGCAGCAATGGCTTGCGAAACTATGACTATGAATTAAATATCGGTCTATTGGATGAGAGATGAATATAGTAAAAGAAAGAAAATGGTGAACTTCTCCTCTTATCATATTTGGCCATGCGAAAACAACCAGTGTTCAGGTTTAAAAAATGGAAAGTATAATTTTCGACAATCTCTGACTTAATATCCATACATTCAAGTGGATAGATCCAAAAAGAGTTATAAGTATCCACTTGTGGTTGTTTTTTGTCCTGAAAAAACATGACCCTGCGGTTATTAATAAACATACATTTTCTATGTAACGAAAAATATATTTAAAAGCTTGCATAATGTCCAAATCACCAAGTTTTGCAAGCCTCTTGATAAATTATATTTCATAATAAGTCAAATACCAGTTACAGCACATAGGGGAATAGAAAAAACCCATAGGTATTCTACGTATTTGTCTCCAAGTCTTGTGACCAAGTCTGATGACACAGTTGTCTATCAAGAAGTCATTCTATACACATAATTTACTCAGGCTAATCATAGTCTATATCTTCGGTTGTTTTTTAAAATCCCATGACCACGTGAACTTACCACTTCGGGTTTCCATTTGTATGATTAAAAAGTCGTGTTTAGCTTATTTAAAGACAAACTTAATAGGCTTTCTCATAACAATTTTCACTTTGTCGGGGTTGTTAAGCGAAATTTTTTCATAGCATTTTGCTATATCGGTTGTCCACCTAGAACTAATCTTATGTGGTACATTAAGATATTATTCAGAAGATGGATCACATTGCCAAAAAAGATTGGTATCTACATTAATGATACTCTTGTAAGTAAATTGTGAGGGAAAGAGAGAGATAAAAAGAGGTCGCGTGTGTGTTTGAGAGAAATTTTTGCGTGAAGATGGAGAGGGAAAATTAGTTGTGGGAGAGGCTATTTGTGTGAAGATGGTTGTGGGAGAATTAGTGGATTGTGTGTGTGTGTGTGTGTGTGTGTGTGTGTGTGTGTGTGTGTGTGTTTTGAGAGAGATTTTTTGTGTGAGATTTAGGAATCGAAAATGGCTAATAGGAGTTACAACCAATTAGTTGATAAATTTTACAAAAAATTGAATCCCAATCAAAGATAAAAATGATGGAGAATGCACATTGGATTGATCTAGATCCAAACTATGAGCTAGAATCAAGACTAGTTACCAAAACTAGCTTATCTTGGCATTTAACTCTACAAGAGACACATAGATTTGATCAAACATTCCAAAGAAAGGTACAACAAGCTTTCTAGACCTATGATCAACTTCAGTACTTTCCAATCAATGCAACAACCTTAATTTTCATTATGCTAATCTGAAGATGGTCTTTCCAATATCAAATTCAAGCAAAGAGTAGTATGAGGTTGACAGACTTGAATAATGCATAACAACAAATTGAGTGTTTTTGATTTATTAGTACCCAACCAACTCTTAGAATTGTGAACATAGTGGTATATGTGTCAAGGGTTATGTGTAGTAGAATACCTGAATACGTGTTGATGATTTTTCCTGAGAGATAGTTATGATCGTCTTTCTAACGTGATAAGCCACTGACCTTTCTAATATCAGTACCGACGAGGAATATATCATGTCAACACCATAATAACCCATATAGTAACGTACGTATTTTCCCTAAACCTCATCTACTAATTGTAATAAATCTATTGGCGGCTTAACTTAAAAGTGAGTTTAATTTTGTGGAGAGACGAGTCAATGGGTGAAAAAAGATGGATAATTGATGTTTTGTTAGATCTCAGAAGGTAGTAGTTAGTGTTAGAAGTTTTGGAGCTTTTAAGTTAGAGATCTAAGAAAATAGTATTTAGTATAAAAAGCTTTGGAGCTTTGTAGTTAGAATTTAGTATGATGCTAGAAGTTAGTTAGGATAAACTTTTTGTAGATTTGATGGGGTGATGCCTAACAATCATAATGAGAGATACAACAATGGCACTTTTGTTCCATTCGACAATGTGTTGCGCCGGTGCCTCAAAGGGCGCTGGGACTTGAGCGGTTTCCCCAACACGCGCTTAAGTCTAACATTCATCCATCATGCACTTACGTAAAAGCCAACTCAGAATCGTAACAAGCTTAACCATTCAGACTTAAGAAAACTGGAATCCCAACCAACCCGAAAGCCAACTCAGAATCCGTCCCCAAAAGGTAACCAAAGGCAAAGACAAGCCACACATGAAACCCAAGGCATAGTGGTCGCCAAACTGACCAATTGGCATAGCGGCAAGCCCCATGTCGATGACAGGGACCCTTAGGCGCCAGCGACGCAAAAAGGTTGTAGTAAGGGTCCTTCCACTTGGACCAGTCCCGGAGGCGAAACCGAAATGGTAATCATCCCCAAGGATCAACTTTATTAGATTTGGAAGAGGTTACATTCATACATAGACTGACCGGTCTCGGGGCCACCAACACATGCTGGGCATTGTGCCTGGCTCGTGCTGGTAGAGGGAGCTGAGACCTGGCGACTGGATTCCTGGCGCTGGTTGAGCTGCCCAAGTTTCTGTCTGCCGGACTCCCCCTATAGTTCTGCTGTGATTCGACGCACCCCCTCTGTTCTGAAACATAGTGCTTTCTGGTAAAGCACGCTTTTTGGGACTTAGTTTTTATTTTGCTGATTAAGCCTGGCAAGCCTGGCAGAATCAGTCTGGCTCCCGGACATGGGTCCCGGGAGCCGTTCCGGTGGCAGAATCAACTTGCTTCCTGACTAGGCCATGACTCGAGCTCCAGAGCTAGCTCATGACTTGTGACTACTTGACTGGCTCACCACAGGTCGGAGGCTCAGTCCTTGACGTTCTAACTTGCTCTGGGACCTTAGGGAGTGTCACCTCTTAGAGTCTTACAGGGCACGTTGAGTGCACCTGAGTCAGCTTTACAACATCCTCCCCTCGTTTGACAAAGCTGATGTCCTCATCAGGGCCAAACTAGACCTAGGACGTATGGCATGGGCTTAATTCACCGGCCTTAGCAACTTTGAATTACAAAATACATTGGCAGTAGCACAGGAAAAGTGTAGATAAAGTTCACTTACGTAAAACCTGTGTAAAGCTGCAAGTGATTTATTGGCAAACTTAAGAAAAATACCGGAAAGTTCCTTGAACTTCAGAATACCCATGAATGTTTATGTAAGAGGCATGCCGCCAGGTAGTGCTTTGTGTGCCGATCTGGGAAAACGGCTATTGCGTTGGTTCTTCTGCAGATAATCTGCTAGTACTTCAGGGGCTCCCTCCTTAAGTTTGTCTTCACCCAAGAAGCCTCAATAAGTGGAGCCCGTAGCCACTTCACTAGATATTCACGTTGAACGCCAGTTCGCTTTCTATGTGTCAATATTTGTTCTGGTACAAGCTGCCTCTTCGTATCATCAAGTGTCGTTGGTGGGTGACGGAGTTCGTGTTGCCGATCAAATCGCTCATCTGGTTTGTACCGTTTGAGTAATGAGATATGAAACACATTGTGTATATCCAAGCTGGATGGCAACGCTAATCGATAAGCCACTGGGTTGATCTTCTTGGTGACATAATATGGTCCCGCATAAGGTCGAGCAAACTTATGAGAAAAACCTTTTGGTAGCGCAATGTTCTTTGTGTTCAGCCATACTTGATCACCTTCCTCAAATTCCAGTTCTCGTCGATGTGGGTTTACGTCCGCTGCCATACTCCTTTGTGACTGCTCTAAAAACGCCTTCACCTCGGTCAGCTTTATGTGCCACTCATTGATGAATTCCTCTACAGTGGGTACTGGTGTTTCCTGCACGCCTGTAAGAAAAGAGCTTGGAACAATCGGTAGCCGACCATTGCTTATCTCGAAGGGTGCCCTTCCAGTAGATCTGTTCACTTGGTTGTTATGTGCAAACTCGAGAATATCCAAGTAGTTGACCCAATCGGATTGGTCCCAAGCGACATAATTTCGTAAATATTGTTCAATTTGTCGATTGACTCGCTCCGTTTGCCCATCTGTCTGAGGATGATATGCAGTACTGAAATTCAATCCGGTTCCCACGAGGCGAAATAGACAAGTCCAAAACTTTCCGACGAACTTGGTGTCCCGGTCAGAAATAATCGTTCTAGGCAGGCCGTGGTATTTGAAAACACATTTGAAAAATAACCTTGCCACTTCTTCAGCTGTCACTGAACTTTAGTTGGTACTAGATGAACTTGCTTTGAAAAGCGGTCAACCACCACATAAATTGAGTCGAATCCTTGGCACCGTGGTAGTTGAACAATAAAATCCATGCTCACCGAATCCCATGGGTATGCTGGTACCTGGTAATGGTTGGAGTAGTCCAGCCGGAGCTAGCGGTTCCACCTTCACTTGTTGACATGTCGGGCATGTTTGTACATAGGATTCAACGTCTGCCCACATACTTGGCCAATAGAAGCCTCTTTTGAGAAGTTCATACATGCGATTCACCCCTGGATGCCCGGCGGCTAGTACGTCATGATGTTCTCGCAAGACTTTCTTCCTCAGGTTGATGTTGTCTGGGACGTATAATCTGCGTTGTTTATAAACAACCATTTGATCTTTCCAAGTGAAATGTTTATGAGGCTTTCCCAGCTGGAATTCGATCATTAAGTCCTTCGCCAACGCATCTACACCATAATTCTCTCTGATTTCTTGGAGTAGGTCAGTCACCTGAGTTGTCACTGTTGCCATCAAGTGTTCTTGTCTACTTAGTGCGTCCGCCACCACATTGTTCTTTCCTGCCGTGTGTAAAATGTCTATATTGAATTTTGAGAGAAAGTTTTGCCATCGCATTTGCTTTGGCGTGAGCATACCTTGGGATGAGAAGTACTTGAGTGATACATATCAGTGAACGCCTTAAAGGGTTTTCCTGCCACATAATGTCTCCAATGCTCCACTGCTTGGACTACTGCGACCATTTCTTTTTCATGAGTTGGCCATCGTCGCTCTACGTCACTCAATTTCTTTGAAAAATATGCAACAGGTTTTCCGTCTTGCATCAGCACGGCCCCAATAGCAAAGTTCGACGCATCTGTATGTATTTCAAAAGGTTTGCTAAAGTCCGGTAAGGCAAGGATGGGTTCTTGAGTGATCCGTCGTTTTAGTTCTTGGAACGCTGCTTCACATTCCGGTGTCCATGTCATCTTCAGATGAGTCTTGGTCTGCTCCAACAGTGGTGCCACAATTTTGCTAAATGCCTCAATGAATCTCCTGTAAAAGTTACATAAGCCCACAAAGGATTTGATGCCATGAACAGTTTTAGGTGCTAGCCAATCCAAGATAGTCTTGATCTTCTTAGGATCCATTCGAATCCGTCCGTGGCCTATAACATGTCCAAGGAAGTCAACTTCCTCCACCACAAACTCACATTTCTCTCTTTTCGCGAACAAGCAGTTCCTCCTCAGTCGTTGGAGAACTGTCCTTAAATGTTGAATGTGATCTTTAAGGTTCCGGCTAAATACTAATATGTCATCAATGTACACAATGACGAATTCATCCAGGCAGTCTTGAAATATATTGTTCATCAACGTGCAAAAAGTGGCTGGTGCGTTTGTTAGACCGAATGGCATCACTAGGAACTCGTGACTTCCGTACCGCGTTCGAAACGCCGTTTTGTGCTCATCACCTTTAGCTATTCGAATTTGATGATATCCAGATCTGAGATCTATTCGGCTAAAGTATTTGGCATGTTTGAGTTGGTCGAATAGGTCATCAATTCTAGGCATGGGGTACTTGTTCTTGATGGTACTCTTGTTAAGCATGCGATAATCCACACACATTCGAAGAGTTTTGTCTGCCTTTTCCACGAACAACACTGGGGCTCCAAAAGGTGAAGCGCTAGGTCTAATGAAACCTTTGTCTATCAATTCACCAAGTTGTCGTTTCAGTTCCGCCAACTCTTCTTGTGACATTCTGTAGGGTGCTCGTGAAGTTGGCTCTGTTCCTGGTACCAACTCAATTTTATGGTCCACTGGTCTTCGAGGAGGTAGCTTAGCTGGGAGTTCCTCCGGGAACACATCGCTAAATTCTTCTAACAGATCTGCCACTTCTTTTGGCAAGTTTTCTTGTCGCACGCTTTTCCCTTCTGGGACTTCTCGACAGATGCAAAGAAAGCACTTTGACCTTTTCCCTTTCGCCATTCTTTTCATCACTAATGCTGCAACCAGATTTTGTTCAATATCGGTATCCTTAGCATTTCCTCCGGGCAGGGCTTTTGTCACGCAGATTTGTCCCTTATAATCCAAGAGGACCAAGTTTGAGCTCCTACCCAAAACTGCGATACAGTGTTCATTTAACCAAGGGAGGCCCAAAATCACATCAAAGGCATCCATCTCTAAAATCACAAAGCTAAGTTTAGCCTTCCATCTTCCAATCTGCATCGGGATGTTCAATGTCGCTTTGTCTGCATCTAGTGCTCCCTTCGCTGTTTCTACCTTGAGAGTAGATGTAACATTCCTGGTCGGCAAGCTGAATTGTTCCACTACGCTCCTTGAGATATAGTTATGTGAAGCTCCGGAGTCGATCATGAAATCTGACTTCCTCCCCGCGATCTTTCCTGATAAGAATAACAATCTTGAACCAATCTTGGGGGTTGCCCCATGGAAGTTCCTTTCCATACTTGTGCGTCGTCCACTCATAAATGTAAGCTCCTCTCACAACACCCAACTAGATCAGATCACCTGGATCAAAAGAAGTAGTCAGGGATAATTCAGGTCCAGGCAAGCACACCACAAACGAACATACCAACCAAAGCTAAACAGAGGATCCCTCTCAAGTCACATTCCCCTTGAGACCGGACGTAGGATCTTTGCCTAGCCGCGCCCACACAAATCTATCACAGAATTAGCCCACGGGGAAACCTCAACCATCCGTGCTTTCACCATTAAGCAGCACATTGCCTCAGTCACGCCCCACCACTTTTTGGTCGATAGCCCTTATAGCTAAACGATCGGCAGCTATCCCGCACCGGCAGCTAACCACCCGTGCTTTACACCCGAATTCGAGCAGCATCTCTGTATCAATGGTTAACCCGTACAGTTCGAATATGTCGCCCCGCACCCCACAAGGTATAGACCGTGCTTTCACCTACCTAGGCAGCACTTTGCCTCATCCGTCCTACGTGCAGACAGCGCCAGGCCCGAACCGCGAGAACTGACCGTGCTTACACCTCGAGGGCAGCACTTTGACTCATCAAGTCCCCCGTTCTGCCGACCACCCCGACCGTGGACGCACCCGTGCTTACACTGTGGGCAGCACCTTGCGCAACGGTTGTCCTGACAAATCCCAAAAACGTGGCCATCCCTGTGAGACTTGCGTAGCTGACCGGCTAGTCGGCTCTGATACCACATGTTGCGCCGGCGCCTCAAAGGACGCTGGGACTTGAGCGGTTTCCCCAACACGCACTTAAGTCTAACATTCATCCATCATGCACTTACGTAAAAGCCAACTCAGAATCGTAACAAGCTTAACCATTCAGACTTAAGAAAACTGGAATCCCAACCAACCCGAAAGCCAACTCAGAATCCGTCCCCAAAAGGTAACCAAAGGCAAAGACAAGCCACACATGAAACCCAAGGCATAGTGGTCGCCAAACTGACCAATTGGCATAGCGGCAAGCCCCATGTCGATGACAGGGACCCTTAGGCGCCAGCGACGCAAAAAGGTTGTAGTAAGGGTCCTTCCACTTGGACCAGTCCCGGAGGCGAAACCGAAATGGTAATCATCCCCAAGGATCAACTTTATTAGATTTGGAAGAGGTTACATTCATACATAGACTAACCGGTCTCGGGGCCACCAACACGTGTTGGGCATTGTGCCTGGCTCGTGCTGGTAGAGGGAGCTGAGACCTGGCGACTGGATTCCTGGCGCTGGTTGAGCTGCCCAAGTTTCTGTCTGCCTGGACTCCCCCTATAGTTCTGCTGTGATTCGGCGCACCTCCTCTGTTCTGAAACATAGTGCTTTCTGGTAAAGCACGCTTTTTGGGACTTAGTTTTTATTTTGCTGATTAAGCCTGGCAAGCCTGGCAGAATCAGTCTGGCTCCCGGACATGGGTCCCGGGAGCCGTTCCGGTGGCAGAATCAACTTGCTTCCTGACTAGGCCATGACTCGAGCTCCAGAGCTAGCTCATGACTTGTGACTACTTGACTGGCTCACCACAGGTCGGAGGCTCAGTCCTTGACGTTTTTACTTGCTCTGGGACCTTAGGGAGTGTCACCCCTTAGAGTCTTACAGGGCACGTTGAGTGCACCTGAGTCAGCTTTACAACACAATGGCACTTAGACTTGGCTATGGCGAATTAGTGTTCAAGGATTTATGTGTAGCAAATGCTGGTGCAATTAAGTGTGTGGTGAATCCATGCTTTGGCTTCTCGAGATTTTGGGATGAGTACTATTGTGTGGTATATTTATGCTTTTTAAATTCTCATATATGTTAAGTTTTAACTAAAGTTTTAAGATCAATGGAAAGCAACGATTGTGGAGAATGAGAGCAATTTCATTGAAAAAACAATGTTGTATTTGATAGCTTAGGACTTAAGAAGAAGATAAAAAAACATGAAAGATTCATTGTTGATGCAACAAATGGGTACATTCATGGATTTATCTAAGGTTATTCTTATTACTGGATGCACAAGAGGAGTATTCATAATAGATATCCCTAGATCATTATGTAAGTTACTAATTTGGTGGCAGATTGTAGTTAGATTAGTTAGGATTTTCTAGTGGTAACGTTTCTAGACATATAATTATCTATGTAGTTACATGAGAGATGTCATATATGTAGTTATGGGATGTGTGTGTGTGTGTGTGTGTGTGTGTGTGTGAGTGTTTTTGATTGAGATTGAGATTGAGATTGATGTGCTCCCTAGAGAACTTGGCTGGACGGATCCTGGAGGCTGGCTGCATCCACCTTCCGAGTCCCGACTTTCATTATCGAGCTTTTTTTTCAGTAGGCCAGTAAGCCTAGTTTGTACGATCTAGTCTGTGATTCTGTGATCACGTATGTCTTTTTGAGCTTTATAAGACCTGGTCACCTGGCTGCTGCAGCAATAATTATACTGTTTAATCTCAACGGAGACATCTCTTGTCATCAGAGAAGGGACCAGTGACCGTAAAATTTGAGCTGACGACGACGGCGATATGAGCAACTAAGCTTTGGTTGTATGCTGTGAATCGTGATCAGTACTGATGGGCGACTAGAAGCCTTGGGAGCCACTTCCTTGAGGTTCCTTAAGAGATGAATGGAAAGGTCGTACGGATCACCCCGTCACCTGAGCTTAGAAGTTAGGCTCGACTCTCGAGTCAGTTGCCAATGGTGACTGATGGATCGTCCAAATCAAAAGCATTCAAGAATAATTATTAATGGCTGGATTCCGACTCTCCACCCACATCATTACATCCGCCATTTAAGAATTGTGCAGTACGCATATCCCAAGGAAAGTACCGAAGCTCTGGTACCACCATTGGATCTTGAGACTCATTTTTTACGCCGTGACTCGTGAGGCTTGAGGCCTTGAGCTAGGAAATTTTTACTCTCGAGTGTCGAGTACTTCAACTCCCTTGTAAGAAGTTGTAAGTCTTCGTTTATGGGCCGTATTGCAGTCAGGTTCTGAGCTTAGGCACAGGAAAGCAAGTACTAAACAACTCACCACGTATTGGAGCACGAATCTTGGGCTAATTCATCAATCTAATCCATTTTCCACGCATTCTTTGTATCTATCAAAGCGTTGTAATCAGAGTGATCAGTACAAACTTCAAAGGACCCAAATTCCAATGTATCCATTGCCTATTTGACCTCCTGAGTCCTGACTCATGGCAGGTTATGCTCTGGACCTATGATCAAGTCACAGCTGATCAGGAATCTGGCCGTACCTGCTATTAAGAGGAATGATTGTGTAGTATGTACCAATAAGCAAATGGTTATTGGTGACAAGTCACAACAGTCGCAAGAACGACAGCCAGCTTCTGACTAGCAGATGCAACCATAAGCAGTGCAGCAGTGAGCACTGCTTGTATCTTGCTTTTATTACATTAGTCACGAGAAAGCAGCTACTCAACAAAATATACACAAGTGACCAGTATATACTGTATGCACTGTGCAGCATTGCAATTTGCAGCTCTCACATAAATCTCATTTTTTTATGTATTGAGAATTAAAATATGTAGAAGTACAAGTAAAAGTACAAAGAATCATTCAGACTCGTGAAACTAACATTTGCAAATTATTGACCTACTTTTGGCAGTAGGAACAATATAAAGTATGAAGTAGATGATTGTAACACTTTCACAACCAAACATCTATTGTTCAGATAATCAGAAGTCCTACTTACATGGTAATTTAATAAACTGTGTCAGCGGTATTTCTAAAGTCTAGTACTATCTCGGTTGCCTGTAGATTAATTTCCATACCCGCTAACTAGTTATCCATCCAAATAAAAATGACTAATTAACCAGACCTTGATAGGATCAACAAATGGAGGATCAACAAATGGCAACATTATTTACTCTAATTGCCTAGCAATTATTTGACTGCTCGTGGCTATTGCAATGTCCATGTGCATAAGATCCAAATCTTTTGTATATCAAGATTCAACGCACTTGATTGATCCATTCGAGTTGGTAGATTTATCCATTCCAGTTTGCTTTTTAAAATGTGGTCATAATTATGGGACTGAGGTGCTTCACCCCTCTGCAAAGTGAATCAACCTTTGCATCATTAGAAATATGTTCACTCAATGTTTTCAGAATCTCATATGCCTTTTTCTACATTTTAATGTGTTGAATGCTATGAACAAAATCAGGTTGTGGAGAAGGGCATGTGAAGATATCATGGTAGCATTCCATAAGTTACAAGCTTTATGGTGCTAACAATTAAGACAAAATCTGACCCATAGATTCACAACTATCATCGACACGTGATTATATACTGGATAGTAAAAAGTATTTAACCCAAACTAGAACTTTAAGATTATCAAAGTTTTCTATGCGAAATCTTTAATATTTTTGGAAATTTGCATGGCACTTTTAACAATAGCCCATGTTTGGATGTCACCAATAGTAACTAGGAGGACACTTTTTCCCATGACCTATAATTTGAATTCTTGGCATGCCAAAAAGTCTCAACAAAGTGGGTTAGCCCTACCTCTATATAATTTATAGAAAGTTGTGAGGACAAACTAAGTTACGCCTTTGATATTCCTCTTCTATAACTATGATATTTCTCTTTCCTCCATAGTGATGTGGTTTTGCACCCAAAGTGTTAAATGCCTATGTAGCTCCAAGAATGAAATGTCCAATTAACCAAATTATTGTTTTTGAGAATGCGAAAAAATCTTGTCTATAAGGCATAGCCATTTTCTATCGAACTCCTCCTTATCCAAGTACTTCAAATATTCAAAATCCATCGTAGCTCACTCATGACATCACCATGTCCATCAAGCCTGATCAAGCTCTTGCTAATGTGTCTTTGGGCTTCTGAACCTGCTATGTCAATCTCTCATAGAATTTTATCATATGAACCTATAAATTTGTTGTGCTGATAAACTACAAACAATTGATTTTGTAGATTCATGTCACATCATTTGGTGTCTAAGGTGCATTCACTCGGGACAACAAGCTAAGTGGAGTAAAGTCTCGTGATTGGCATAAATTTTTAAAGGTTGGCATGTTTTTTGATGTTGCCTAGACCTCATGAATATTACAATTTATAACATGTCTTGTTTAAATAGACATATATGTATCTCGATGACCACATTGTTTTTGTGTATGTAGTTTGTGCTTCCCTTGGTGCTAATGGGTTTCTGACATAAGAGCTCAGGAGTGCAATCTACAAAATCAGTGTTTTAGTGAGGTATGATCGATGCAAATCACATTATTTTTTAGAGAGATGATTTAAGATGATCTAACTAATGCGCATGCCATTGATGTTAATTTTCTTATGAGATACATTTCATCCATGGACATACCGCTAGCATCATTTGAGGTGGCAAGAAAAAGCTCAATTGAGGCAATGCCTTTGATCGAGAAGCACTTTCCCACATCAATTTTCACCATTCAAATGCATCTCATTGTGCATTTGGTAGATGAGGTGGCCATTGCAGGTACATCATCTACTTTCGTCATTTGCCTATTCATAGTCAACTCTAGAGTATTAAGATTGTGGTTTTGGCATTCTCTCATTGACCGATATTATCAATACAAGCACTGTCCATAGGTGATGGATGTTTTTCTTGGAACAATTTATGAAAACATTGAAAGGCTTCCTAAGACGAAGAGCGAGGCCTAAGGGTGTTAGAAATCTTCCATCTGGGAAGTCGGCGAAGGTTATTTCCCAAGAAACTGCCAGAAAAGTGTTTAGAGAGTTTTTTTTTTTCCCAAAATAGCACTGTTGAACCTTCACCGAGCCAACCTTCGCCTAGAGAACCTTCGCCAGTCCTATTTTTAGTTTCTGATTTTCCAGATCAAGTCTCTGTCAAAATTTGGATCAGATCTGATATATTCTGAATTGGACTCTGAGAGATTTATCATTTTTGAAAAATATTGATTGATCGAATTTTGGGTAGTTTTTCATCATATAAAATCAGATTATTGAAAAGTGGAATAGAGCTAGCAGATCTAATCTGAGATAGTTTTTGGGAAAATCTATATCCAATCACATTATCAATTTGATCTAAATGGCTACCCCTGGAGCTGCTCCTGGAGGTCCTCCACAGGAGGTCAATTCAATTATTGTTAGAAGAGCACCCCGATTGGATCTACCCAAATATAATGGATTAACAGATCCAGTTCGATTTCTTCAGATCTATGCTGAATCCTGTGAGGTCTATGGTGAGATTTATCCTCAAGATAAACTTAAGCTGTTTCCTATGGCCTTAACAGACGCAACACAAGATTGGTACTATAACCAAGATGAAATTGAGCGTACAAATTGGGAGGTTGTTAAACGAGCCCTTATCACACGGTTCAAACCGCGGAAGTTTATGGAAGACCCTTTTTCTACTTTTAAGTAAAATTAAAATGGGAAAGCGGGAAATGGTTCGAGATTACATCGAAAAGGTGAAACGTCTTAGATCTGAATGTGAGCCTAAGCTGATTAATGAAAATGCCATGATTATGTGGTTTTTGTCAGGTCTACCTAAACGGATCAAACATGAACTGAAATGCCATAATGAGTACGCACTTTTGCAAAATACGATGGACGATGCAATTCGGGAGGAGGATGAAGATTAAGATGATGAGCCGAATGTCAGTATGTTGTCTTATACAGCAGGGCAGACTACTACAACATCCACCACTATTGCATCAACGAATGCCAATGCTACTGCAGAAATGATGCTCAATGAGCTCAAAAAACTTGGGAAGACCCAGCAAAAACAGATGGAAAAGTTGTAGTTGCAATTTGATGAGAAGATCAAAGCATTGGAAAATTTCTAAGGAGAAGCGAACAAGGAACCAGAGAAGTTTGCGATCACTTTTTCTACTAGGAAAAATGTCTGGTGTTCTATTTGTACAGGAAATCACATAGTGAACGAGTGTCCTCAATTGAAAAAACGAATGGAAATCAATGTTTGCCATCTATGTAATTCACCTGACCATGAGACTGCCTTTTGCAACTTCAACCTTCGGATGATTCATCAACGGTATGTCCAGATGGGATATCGAGATCCACAGTATGGAGGTAATCTAGCAGCAAGACTACGACAATCTACTCTTGGATACCCGGAGCGTCTAGCCTTGCCTGCCCCACCAAAGCACTCCGCTCCTCCTGCCAATTTGATGGAACCAGAACCTTACGGAAGTGCTGAGCAATGGAGCTATGGTAATGATCAGGAAGGTGGATCTTCAGAACAATATGCCATTTATGCTGCCCTCAACAACAAGCCTCGAGAAATTGGGCCAGAGCACCACTTGGATGCTTTACATGTGGAGAAAATCATATAGTTGCAGAATGCCCAAATAAAGAAAAAATTGTACCATTCTGTCGTGATTGTGGATATGGGCATTGCTATAAAGACTGTCCAGCAAGACCGAAGCCACCACCAGCTACAGCACCTGTAAATTTGATAACAATCAAGCAAGGATCGGTAGCCCATAATAAACCAAGTGCACCCTTGATGGTGGTCACCAGAGCACAAAAACAAAAAGAACCAGTAGTGGATTCAGTACCTGCTGATTCTATACCATTGAACGATACACCAACAACATCAGAAGTTTATCCAAATCTTAATGCAGAAAAACGAAGATATCAAGATATGAGACAATGGATTAAGCATCTGCAAGAAGAAGAGGAAGTTGAAACTGCTAAAGTAACAACTGAAGTTCAGTCTTCACCATTGCAGCCTCCAAGAAATTTACGTACGGATATGAATGATCAAGTACATCATCATGAAGAACCCTTCAAGATGACGGAACCAGAAGCACCGCATACAAAATTACTCATGAATATTTTGTCTAGCTTACATTGGGAGAGCTCCTAAAGTTGGTGCCAAAAGCAAAAGAAGTCTTAGCGCAAAAGTTAGCTCAAGAAGAATCAGAAGACCATCAGGAGCCACTCTTTTGTGCTGGATTTGAAGAATCTAAAGATGTACTACATGTTGGAGCAGCTTGGGAAAGTGAACAGAAGAATATCACTCTGCCACTACAACATAGACAATTTTCTAAAGAAGCAGCCATGATAGACGGCGGTTCAAGAGCTAACCTGATTTCTACAAAGCTATGTACAAAATGGGGTCTTACAAAGATTAAGCCTATTACTTTTGCTATTAAGCTAGCTGATCAAACGATGGTTTGTCCACGAGGAATGGTGGAAAATATACCTGTCATGATTGCAGGAGTACAGTTCGTCATTACTTTTGTCGTGATGGACTTACTAGAAGCACCAAATGTCTATCGAGTTCTCTTAAGATGTCCATGGTTACGAGTTGTGCAAGTAATTCATAACTGGGGTACCGGCAAAATCACTTTTGAAAATCGTGAACGTGCAGTTAAAATTGATCCTACGACTTGGACTATCAAGCCAGTGGTTCAAAAAGCAGATGACGATTCATCAACAACGGATCACACTTGTGATCGACCAGAGAAAAAATTGGGAGTTCACTACGATTCTCAAACGGATACCGTCAATTGGAACGAAGCTCTTGCAACAATTGATTGTACAGTAGGATATATGTGTCAACAAGATATTCAATCAGAGATGAGCGAGATTTTCTTGTTAGATCGAACTTTGGATACGCCAATCACGTTTCCATTAAATGTGCTGAATGTAGCCTGGATATCAACGGAACCTATACCAGATCCAATTAAGGATGATCTCATACCAATGAGCCATGCCTTAACTTATGATGGCAATGCAGAACTTACGGATGAACAGATTCTACATCATATGGATCCGACCAGATTTGGAGTGCATAATGTTCCTGATGAACCAACAATCAAATCGCCCAAAGTAGTTATATTGAAGGGAGACAGGATGACAGGTTTGATGATGAAGAAACAAGCAAAGCAACATTATAATACGGTCCTAAAATGGGAAAATCCCCCTCAAAAGATCGATTTAAAGGAAGTGCCACCTCTATTGGATAAAGTCAAAGGAAAAGTCAAGAATGATTCTTCAAGGGGTCTAGCAAGA
Source organism: Diphasiastrum complanatum (assembly GCA_029204225.1). Classification (NCBI taxonomy): domain Eukaryota; kingdom Viridiplantae; phylum Streptophyta; class Lycopodiopsida; order Lycopodiales; family Lycopodiaceae; genus Diphasiastrum; species Diphasiastrum complanatum. Next base: position 47,121,821 of record CM055093.1, read on the forward strand.
CATCATCATCTAGGAAATCTTCACCTGAGAAGAAAGATTTATCATCCCGAAAGTCATCACCTCCACGATCAATTCCTGCTAAGAAGACTAAACGAAGATCTAAGACAAGTCCTTTAAAAAAAGAACAAGCAAATGTAGTCCAACATGATATGCCAGAGCATTTTAAATGTTATACACTGGATGATGTGGTTATCATGTTACCTAAAGCACATCGTGAACCTGAAGAACACATGCCAGAATCTAAAGAGGTTTATGATGGCCCAGCTAGGACGCAGCCAATGAATCTTGCAGAACCAGGAGAACCAGAAAAGATTGTACAAGTGGGATCACAACTCACTCCTAAACAGTATCAAGCACTCCGTTTGCTACTTATTAAGTATCAAGATTGTTTTGCACGGACTTATCAAGATTTGAAGGGCATTCCGACATTAGTCATTGAACATACCATACCTTTAGTACCTGATGCAGTACCAAAGGTTACAAAGTTCTATCGCTGTAATCCTAATGTGGCAGATCTTATAAAGAAAGAACTTCAGAGATTGCTTGATGCTGATTTCATTTATGAGATTGAGCATACCGAATGGATTTCACCGACTGTCATTGTCCCTAAGAAAAATGGGAAATTACGGATCTGTGTGAATCTCAAAGCATTGAATAAAGTGACACGGAAGGATCACTTTTTGTTACCTTTTACTGGAAGAATTTTGGATCGCCTTGCTGAGCAAAAGCTTATAGCTTCCTGGATGGATTTAGTGGTTACAACCAGGTTAAGATTGCACCTGCCGATCGCCACAAAACTGCTTTTACAACAGAATGGGGCACCTATGCTTACAAAGTAATGTCGTTTGGACTCTGTAATGTCCCAAGTTCATTCCAAAGAGTAATGCAATTTGCCTTTAAAGATTATCTACAGAAATTCCTTGAAATTTACTTGGACGACTTGGGAGTTCATAGTATAAATACAGACCACCTGGATCGATTGGAGAAAGTCTTTGAAAGATGCTGCAAATATCAGATTTCTCTAAATCCAGAAAAATGCCAGATATGGGTTCCTCACGGAGTGGTGCTTGGACATGTGATATCAAGACATGGTATTGCCACCGATTATTCTAAGATCAAAGTTATTGTGGAATTGTCACCGCCAGCAACAATTCGAGGAGTTTATGTGTTTATGGGTCATGTGAACTACTATCGAATTTTTATTATCTTCTTTGTGGATTTAGCACGACCTATATACAAATTAACTATTGTTCCTATTTGGACAGTAGAGGCATTAGAAGCCTTTGAAAAGTTAAAAAAAACATTATCTTCAGCACCAATACTGCGTTGTCCAGATTGGACATTAGAGTTTCATGTTCATACGGACGTCTCAAAATACGCCATTGGATCAGTTTTGATGTAGCCAAGTGACTATAAGAAGGATTATCCTATACGATTTGCAAGCAGACAACTTATAGATCCAGAGAAGAATTACTTAAGAACAGAACGTGAAGCGCTAGCCATGATTTTTTCTGTTCGAAAATTTTGTCACTATCTCATGGAAACGCACTTTGCATTTTATACGGATCATCAACCGTTACTTTACTTGGTAAATAAGATGTGTAATACTGGACGTATTGCAAGATGGTTATTATTATTGACTGAATTTGACTTTCGAATTGTGGTCAGAAAGGGGAAGCAACATTATCTAGCCGATCACGTTTCATGAATTGAATCCGCACCAGTTAATACTAAAGTGGATGATGAACTGCCAGATGCTGCGTTGTTCTATGTTGAAGCAGTACCTAAGTGGGCGACAGATATTGTTGAGTACCTGATGCTAGGACAACCGAATGACTCTTTGACAAAAGTACAGAAAAGACAGTTGATTCATAAGGCTCAACCTTATCAATTAATTGCAGGACAATTGTATCGTCGTGGATTAGATAATATTTTACGAAGATGTGTTTTACCGCATGAAGTACCAGATCTAATCATGTTTTCACATGATGGCATGGGTGGAGGACACTTCTCTACAGATATTACTGTTTGCAAACATTTGCAATCCGGTTGTTGGTGGCCTATGCTTCATAAGGACACAGAAAATTTTATTCAGACATGTGATGTCTGCCAGCGAGCACGATGGCCTACTCGACAAAATTATGAACCCTTACATCCGGTTTTATTGCAAGCATCGTTTGAAAAATGGAGACTGGATTATGTTGGTCCTATTCATCCCGCTGCTCAAGGATCTCAGGCTCGCTACATTATCATCGCAACTGATTATATGACCAAGTGGGTTGAAGCCAAAGCTGTCAAAGTAGCTAATGCGAAATCTACAGCCAAGTTTCTATATGAAAACATTATAATCAGATTTGGATGTCCGATCGAAATTGTCAGTGATCGGGGCACGCACTTTATTAATCAAACAATGAAGTGTTTACTAGAAGATTTTTTTGTTATATACAGATTTAGTATTCCCTATTATCCCAGAGGGAATGGCCAAGCTGAATCTTCCAATAAGATTTTCTGCACCATTATGACAAAGACAGTTGAAGAGAGTCGGTCTGATTGGGAACATAAACTGTATGTAGCATTATGGGCATTCAGAACTGCTTACAAAAATAGTTCAAATCAAACACCTTTTCAATTGGTTTATGGTCAAGATGTTGTTATGCCAATTAAATTTTTAATCCCATCTTTACGCATAGCAGCAACGGAACGATTAAATGATGATCAGTCTTTACAACTTTGCCACGATGCGTTGCACAAATTATGTGAAACCCGATTGATGGCAGTTCATGCCTTAGCAGTAGAGAAAGCCTGCCGCAAGGCATGGCATGATCGACAATTGCATAAGAAAGATCTGGAAGCAAGAGATCTTGCATTGATGTACAAAACCAAGCTGATCAAGGGTAAGTTGAAGTTTACTGGGGAAGGCCCGTATAAAGTGAAGGAAATCTTGAACTATGGCGCAGTAATTCTTGGACACTTGGATGGAAAACGATTTGATACTCCAGTAAATGACAGCCGATTACGCAAGTTTCGGCAGCCTGCTCCTCCAGTTCAGCAAGCCTGATCTGAATATATTTTTTCATCTTATTTGTTTTCAATTTTTTGTTTTCAGTATTTAATTTGCTGACTTTTTTTTGAAAAGAAAAAAAAAAAAGAAAAAAAAGGAAAGACTGATGAGCAAAAGTCAGGAATCAACATAAGGAAACAGAAGCACAATATTTTTATGGAAATGACTTAGAAAACTACTGTTTTGGGTCGATTTGGCCAATGCAGTATCAGAAACCTTCGCTGAACTCTCGGACTGTACATCCACCCTTGATTTATCTAAATTGAGATGGGCGAAGGTTTTTGACAAGAGAAAATTCAATTTTTGGGTCAGGCGAATGTTCAGTGATATGTCATTTTGGGAACCTTCATCGAGCATCATAACGTCATTATGAACATTCGCCGACCTGCTAGATGATCTTAAAATGTCAAAATTAGGTTGTCCATAGGTTCAGATTGTGGAAAAAAACATTTATGACAGTACTTGGGCGAAGGTTCATCCTTTGCCAGCTTTGAAAAACGTTCGCCTGATAGGTTCAGATCTCTAGAAACCTTTGCCGAGATTTTTATAGCCTATTTTTACAGTGTTGTACATGCCTGCAAATTTTTGTTCAGAACTGATCAGCCCAACTACTATTCAGTGTAATGGACCCACCAAATTCACCTATAAGTTGGCTGAATTCGATTCATTCCTCACTTGTGCTAGCAAAGCTCTTGCGAATTTTTCTTGCGACCAAAGCCTTCCAAATTTCCTGCATTGCCTTCTGATACACTCTCACGCGGTTATAATTCCATTCTGATCATCATGTCTTCTACCGATACTTCCCAGTCTCCGTGCTATACACTATCCATCGTGATGTCCCATCTGCAACGGACATCATGATTCTTCCTAGCACAAGCATGGTTGCTCAATGGATGACCCTTGCGGAGCCTCTACTTACTGCAATGAGTATTTATGAGAGAGCCTTTTTGGGACGCATCAATATGGATTTCATCACTCTTGCCTTCAGTACGTGGAAGGAAGAGAAATCCAAGTTTTACATCACCTTCCAAGGAGCCACACACAAGGTGCGCGTCACTGAGGCCGCACTTGCAGCTATAGGAATCTCATCCGGTACGCACGCCTCACCCAATCACAAGCATGCCAAACAGGCCATCAAGCCATACATTGACCTCACCAACGATCTGCATTGGCCTAATGATGGCTACCTTTTGGAAGCCATCACTGACCCTTCCATCCACGCCGCTGCCCAATTGTTGAATCATTTCCTGATGGTTGGCAACCTCAGAAAAGACCGCATCACATCTCAAATCCTTCACAGGATAGTGGAGTCCCACATCAAGTTGGCCAAAGCCCCTCTTGAACCATATAACTGGTTCAAGACTGTTTCTGGTGAGCTCAAGTGAGCTATTAAGGCCAATACAAAGCAGCAGGTTGCCGCTGGCTCTCTATTGTCCCTCTTAGCCGCTTCTCACTTAGAAAATAGAATCCATGGCTTTCACCTTGATTTCATGCTTTTGGTTTATGAAGAAGCACCAGCCGAGTCATCTCACTAGGCTTCGAGTTCTCATAGTCGTCGTTGTCCACGCAGCGAGATCATAATTCTTGACTTGCCTTCCGTATCATGACGTCGTACTAGGCATACCTCGTCAGCTGCGCTTCCACCCCCTGCTGCTGTTCGCACTGAACTTCCCATTCCCCTCGCCTCTGCTCCCATACAAGGACAGTCTGTGACCATTGGGCCTACCATTCCCATCACAGCTGCCTAGGCCGCCTCACCCTCGCACACCAAAGCAACCTCACCCAACACACAGTTCTTCATGGATATGTTCGATGATTCCGACCCCCTTGGGGCCACTGAAATCTTTGAAATGCCTCGGAGCCCAGCACCCTTTGAACCCCAATCCCCTGAAAGAGGATTCAGGCATATCCATGAAGCTACTGTTGGTGTCGAAGATGCCAGTCAGCAACCACCCACATAGGGTAGCCCAGCCACACTTCGGGTCGACACAGCTGTCAAGTCACCAAAGCAGTTCGACACCACAGTGCATGAAGGATTTAAAGACGAGGATATTTTTGAAGAAGAAGAGACTTTGGCACCTATTCCACGCCTACCACGGACAATACCATCAGGGTATCCTACTGCTGCCACCTCCATGACTGTCGCTTCTGGTGATGCTCTCAGGTTAGTTTCAAGCCTTGGCAAGTGATCCAGTCTATGCTGGATAAAAAAAATGGAACAGAGGATCTCTGTTTTAGGACTCAAAAACACTCTGATCAGTCAAAAAATTGTCCAGCTGGATCGAGAGGTGAAGATAGCCAAGCAACATGAAGAAAAGGCTGAAAGCGAAAAGACATTGGCCCAGCAACAAGCTGATCGCTTGGAAACCTACATCAGCTCCTTGCAAAATGCCCCACAAGATCAGGTAGACAAGGCAGTGCAAGATGCCAAGCAACAAGTGCAGCTGCTGAAGGGAAAATTACAAATGGCCGAACAAGATCGCACACGGCTTCAAGGTGAATTGGATGAGACCACCCTTGAGCGTGATGCATATCTGCAAACACAAATACCCGATCATATGGTCACACCGACGGAGATTGCATATTTGTTCAAGAAAATTGAAACATACAAAGTGGCCCTTCAGGGATTCCAAGGCCGCTTTGATAGGTTCAAAGGAGCAGCTTCAATCGAGTTGGCAAAGGCAAAAGAGACCATCAACGCCTATGAAAAAGTCACCGCTCAAGTGTTGGAAGCCGGACCACAAATCCCCGTCCCAGTCATGCCTCAATTCTCCCCTTCGCGCCAAGAAGCTGTACAGATGGATACAGGGGTTGATTCGAGCATGGACCAGGGGGGAGCCGCCAGCTATACCAGCAGTACAAGCGGGTCCATCCACATCAAGGACAAGCCATTTATTCAGAAGGCCCATCAACGTTGAGGACCAGATCCAGACCTTCTTAAAGCAGCATCCACAAGAGTCCTCGCGTGGTGGATGGGTTCTCAAATTTAAGACCTCCGAGATCGAGGCCGGCAAAGAATTGGACAAAATACCTGCACTGGGAGAGCATCCGACATGGAGAATCACGGGTTTTGAGAAAACTCTGGAATCAAATAGGAGTTACGTCGCCAACCCTCGCCAGTTGCGGGTAGATTCTTATTACGTGCCAATGCCGTGAAGACAAAAATGGAAAGATTTGGGATTGGCTATGGATAAAATCACCATCCATACGCCCAATTGGCCAATCATCCACTAGCCTTACAGCTGAAATATTTCAGTGGATTTCCACCGGGCCTTACAGGCATATCAGAGAGAGTATGCCCACTCTCCGGATCCAACGGTGCGACAATTGGCAATGTTTGCAAAAGATCTAACTCTGTCAGCGTCAGTGGCAACCAAATGGGACGATTGCCTTCCTACCCTGACATTTGATCCAAATAAGCCGATGGCCTCAGAGAAAATCAAAGATCAGCTGTCGATTGCTCGACTGTATTTTCGTGCGGCTATGATGGGAGGCTCTTGCGAATCCCGCTTCACCTCATGGACAACTTCCAAGTGGATTGTCGGAGCCCACCGTTGTTTCCTGCCGCATAATTTGGATTTCAATACTGCACGCCTTGACTTTATGGAGAAGGTGCAATATCATTTCATTATGATTCGGTGCGAAGCCAATAAAAGTCCCCAATAACTTCATATTGCAGGTGTTGTGGGACCGCCACCAGTTTTGGTGGGGTGTGTAAGTCCAACCCAATGATCACATAGTTATTTGATTAATTAGAATGTTAATAAAAGGACTTTAGGCCTTTTTGCGGGACTTTTAATGTCGCAGGGCCTAAATGTCAAGTTAGTGAATAAAGTTGGGTTTCCCTCCAATTTTGATGGTTCCCACACTTTTTTAAATTTGAATAAAAAGAGAGGCAAGATTGGACCAATAAGATTCAGAGGCCAGGGTCCTCCTCTCTACTATAAAAAGGGACCAGTTCCTCATGTTCATTTTCTCATTTCAATAAAGCAGATTGGTTCTCTTTAGAAATGGATTGATGAATGTCCTTGCTCTTCCTTTCTTCTCCTCCATATCTCATGCTTTCTTTGGATTTTGCTAATTGTTGGATTTGATCATTATTGGAATTGCTATTTCTTATGCTTTTTGTGAGAGAGAAAGGGAGAGAGAGAAGAGTAAATGCTATCATTGTTGTGGATTTAGGGTAAATGGAAGTAGGGTTAATGGATGTAGTGTTAATGCTTAGTGTTAATGGATGTTAGTGTTAGATCCTCCATTCATGTTGAAATCTGAACTATACTATCGCTCTCACGGGAACGAGCCTACGCGTGACAACTAACTCCGTCTCTTTGATGCTAGATTGACTAGATCTTGGATTCAGGTTAGGCAAGGAAAGAAACCCGCTACACCAACTCTCTTTAAGGATACGCACACCTACACTAAGGCCTGTGATGTTTGTCAACGAACTAAACAATTTCAAAAGACCGAATACATGCCTTTGCACCTTGTCACAACTGATCAAGCTTTCCAGAAACCGGGCATTGATTATGTTGGACCCATTAGTCCCGCTACTAGACACACTCAATCCCGCTATATCATAGTAGCTACGAACTATTGTACCAAATGGGCTGAAGCAAGATTTGTTCGCAATGCTGACACTCGTTCTACCACAAAATTTCTCTAACAGGTCATAGTTCGTTTCAGATGTCCTCTAGAACTTGTCAGTGATAGGGCTACACATTTTCTTAACTCTGTCGAATGATAGCGGAATTGTGGGAAGAAAGCTAGTTTTGAGGACGGAAGTGCAGTTTGGCAGCGTGAATACTCATCATTGGTGACAATTTTGAGAGGGCAAGCAGTCACAGGTGAGAGGTAGGCATGGTATGCTGGTTACAGGTAAAAAATTCTTGTGATCAGGTTCAACTCTTGGGTTCGAACCAACCAATGTCGGGTGACATTTGGGGTAGGGGAATGCTCTCACAGGTAGGATCGACATTGGTAGTGTCGAGTCAGGTGATGTCTGCATTGACACACACATTTGTGACTTGAAAAAATTTCGTTTGGAGGGAAATATGGGCTAGTTTGGAGGTACACACATATGATCACACGTTGGATACTTGTGGTGAGTGGTAAGTGTGATGTTTTGCAGGTTTTGCAATTAGTAAGTCATTTAAAATCAAGTCATTGTAGATGTGGAGTAGTGTATCAGGTTTGTCATCAAGGAAATACACTTGAACTGCCAGTTTGGATAAGTCAAGTCAATTTGTCATATTAGTATTGCATCAAGGATGCAGATTTTAGTGATGTGAAGGTGCAGATCATTTGGTTTGGGTCATGGAATATCTCAAAGGTTCACTTGGAGGAATGTTCACATGCATAGTCATGTGAGAGACTTGATGGTGGCTTTGGAGTTCACATCTCAGTGTATTCTCAAGGAATGGTTTGGAATCATTCACAAGAGCAGCTTGGAGCTGGCTTGGGGGAATACAAGTTGGGCACTACAGGGTAGATGCTCATATCTTCATGATCAGTGATGGCATTGGGATACCTGATAGGGATAGGACTGTAGGATGACATGGGATGATCAGTAGGGGCTTGAGTCTTTGGATGGGACAGGACTTACAAGGGCCATTCATAATGGATTCAGGACACTGCAAACACAAAATGGGTGAAGCATGAAGCTTGAGAGCCAGCTATAGGATGAAGAGTTGATGGAGATGGCATGGTTGGGTGTGATTGGAGGGAAAACACTATGATGGGTGTTTTGTTAGCGATCTACTAGAGGGGATCCTGGAGGGGACACTAATGGCGAGGACTTCATGATGAGGAAGTCACTCAGATCCATATACCTTAGTACGATTAGGGAGACTATGGTCTCATGTTTCCATGAGCAGCGACTCATGTATGGGCTTCCATTGGCATGTTGTCGGGTGGCACATAGTCAGGGAGAGTGAGCAGATGATAGGAGCCAGGAGGAGCAGGTGACGCTTTGGAGATCGGCTTGTCTATCAGGATGGTAACTAGGATGGGAGACATTAGGTGAGCATATAGTATGTGGATGACGAGTCCATGGGAGTGACACGCAGGGAGATGCTACAATTGCTCAGGTATGATATATTATTGTATGCATAGTGGATGTTCTTCAGTTGGTACATTATGTGTAGTGATCTAGGGATAGGTCAAGCCTACTTGGAGGTAGGTGGCATGGAGTGTTCCTAGTTGTGGTACATATCCTGAGGGCATGGAGTGCATTTACGGGGTGATGTGGTACATATCCTGAGGGCATGGAGTGCATTACGGGGTGATGTGGATCCAACATGCCCATGGTTGTGAGTCGACAAGAATGGAGATGGTTACTCAGGGAGTGATCGTTGATACTTTGGTGAGTGATTAGGTGAGTTGCATGGTTATATGCATAGTGATCTCTAGGTTGGCACCACATGCTAGTTTTATCCATCATTATTTGGTAAGCATGATGCAACTTGTTTGGTTAGATCTAGTTGGAGTCTAGTTGCACTACAGGTGGACAGGTTCTTGAGGAGCTACCAACAAGTAATGGATACTTAGTGATTAGATGGTACAAGGTATAGATTTTTGATGGAGCTATCCTACCTGATATGCTATGGATCATGAGTCACGATGGTGGATCTAGAGTGTATTTGATTTGTTTTGGTTGATATGATGGATATAGTGGTGAGATACGCTCCTTTGTGGGAGGCCTATAGACTAGTCAAATCAGAGTTGAAAAAGTCAAGCATGGGAAGTTGGGCCTACGGGCTTATTGGACAGGATGTTAGGGCAAAGCAGCTTGGATCATGGCTTTGTTTGGGAGATATATCAGGGATGAGGCTTGGAGCACTCATTGGTTCAAGATGGTTGATCTTGGATGATGTATGACGACATCAGTTGGATATGCTTGGATGTGAGGGCATCTTGTTACAAGTGTGTGCCATTAGGGAGATGATCTGATTTGGAGACCAGTGGTGTAGCAACGGATCTACAAGTGACAAGTGTTGCTATGACATGATACCACAATTTGTGCAAGGCTAGTCATGTATTTGACGTATTCGTGTTGGTTTGCATGAATGTGTGCTTGCATGTTTTCCAGTCACGAGAGTCTAGATCTGAGTTAGAGTTCTATGTGTTTATGCATTTTCTACGTCAGAAACGAAGTAGTCATTTGTATGATCATTGACTTGTCATTATGTCTACTAGCTATCTATCTGGTGAGGGTATAGTCTTATGGTGGCAGTAAGATTTATTTGGTTTAGCTTCTGTCTCTCATTTATGTCAAATTTATAGGTTTGTGCTTGTTGGTCTGATAGGATGTTAGCCTAGCTAGATGGAGGATGTAAGTCTCATGGTGACAGTGGGATTTCCTCAATTTGAGCCACGTCGCTCATGTGGTCCACTTGTGTTCAGGTTAGATTGGGGATGAGTCAGTTGGTTGAGAGTGTGGTAGACTCTTTGTATGAGCATTGTGTGTGCATGATACTTTGTGAGTCAAACCTGGTGGTTTGTTGGTGTGCTTGAGTGTGAGTCAAGTACAGAGTAGCAGGGATATGCATAACATCTTTTGGACACTCCAGAGGCTGTTGCAGTATATCTCTTTACTCCTATCGCATTTGATCTTAAGGGAGAGTGGTATAATCAGAGTTGATCTGATTTATTTGTATAAGCTTCAAATGTGATACCGTAATTATTGTACAATTAGTCAAATTTGTGGTATTCATTTGTGTTCGGAACATGACCTGCTATGGACATATCGGTTCTGGCGCTGATCATGTAGCTGGCTACTTGGATTAGCCGAGTAGCCACACGTAGTGAAAATTAGCATGTACGTTGTTACTTACAGTACTTGCTATACTCGGGGGCATGTCTTGAGTTTGTCGATCGAATTTGGCCATATCAGGCAAATGACCTTAGTTTGACAGGTGGTAGGCCAATTTTAGGACACATGTCTTTTCATGCAGTGTGTGAATACACTATATATACGATTTTCTTTGTAATCAATAATTTTTTTGTGCCATTTTCGAGAGCCTGCTATGGTGATTGATTGATGTGATTTGCATACTACACTAGATCCTAATCAGATTTTAACACAAAGCTCATCCACAAAGGAAATTTTTCATCCCGTAAAGGAGATTAATCATCCACATGGGGAGCATAGCTCACTCACTAGGGAGAGTTCATCCACATGGAGAGCATAGCTCACTCACTAGTGAAGATTGTCAATTTAGAAACTAGAAAGAAAAATATAGCTTGAATGTAGACAAACTTTTCAACACATGTAAAAATGTTTTGACGAATCACATCAAAAAATATAAATCTCTGTTCCTGGAGTATAAATGACCTATAAATGGTTCAAGATCACATAGATCTAACCACAACACAAAGTTAGAAGAGATTTGATCATTAGACAAATAATAATGCTAGATTGATATATAACCAACAATACTACTATTTTTGAAAAACTTGTCATTTTTGGCCGCAAACCTGCTGATACCATGTGAAATTTCAAAACCAATATTATCCTAAATGTAGATCTAGGCACAATAGAAGATGCACAAAAACAAAAGTCAAATTTGTAGACAATTCTACACATAGAATATCTAATTTGATCAAGATCTACATAACACAACAAGATAGAATCAAAAGCTATTTAAAACTTGAAGAGATTTCATTCAAATCTCTGTTACCAGGCCGTACAATAGCAACAAATCATTTATTTCCATTCTCCAATAGAGATAGAACAAGTGTACACCAAGTATTCTACTCATAGAAGGGAACAAAAAATAATGAGATAGTATTCACTCAAGTCTTCCAAAAGTGTAATGCCATGTAGGTTCTACATTCTCCACGACCTATGTGCAATTTATAGCTTAAAGTGAAGACTCTCTCTCCTCTCTCTAGAGTGTTTTGGTCCAAAACTGGTCCTAAAGTAGTCATATTGGCCAAAATTGCCAAGTAAAGCTAAAATTGAACTTTTGCATGACTAAGTGACTAAGTGAATTTGGAACCAGCTTAAAAATTGGTCATGTACCCTACTTTTACATGTGTGAGAAAACCATGTGAAGTTTATTTGCCAATTTGGCCTCATATAGGCTCAAATTGCCAAACTAAGTAGAAAGCTAGAAAACTAGTCACCGATTTTCACATTCTTCACCGACAAATTACTCATTGATGTAAACTATATATCAGAAAATGAAAATTTTGCCCTAACATCTTGTAATTTAGTTGGAAGGTCATCTCTCTCTATACTGCCTCAAATTTGTCAAAGAGACGACACGTTTAGTTGCATATGCTTGTGAACTAGACATAGATTAAGCTATGAAGAATTCTTAAGCTTTGGTGTATGACCTTTATAAAATCCTATCATAAATACATGGTCACATCAATAATTGATATTGAATAACAATTTTAAGCTAGAAGTTGTTTTATATTCCTTTACTCAAGTGAAATATATTTGAAAAGGCAAACTCGGCTTTGTTGCAAGAAAATCATCATTTTTGTGGAAGCAAAAGGTAAAGCTATGCTTCTCATGGTTTGAGAAATAGCTTCCTTTTAGTATTACTATTATTGTAAAGGGCATTTCAAGAAAATCAAGAAGGATGATCAAGAATTAAAGTATCTATTGTTAGAGGAGAAGAGCCAAGGTCAAAGCAGTAATTTTTGCTAGGGGTTTTTTTCAATGTATCAAAAGAAAATCAAATGTTTCATATTATATTTTTGATGATTTGAACCACCCAATATTTTACTCTTTAATGTTGATTAAGAACATTACCAAGCCATAATTGCAGTTGATTGAATCCCTTAATAAAGATAAGTAAAGGTGTACATTTTACTTATTGATAAGGGAGAAAAAAAATCGTTCTGTATGAACAATAATGCTACATTCAAGTTCATTGGTCTTAACAAAGGGATTGTTTCTTACAAAGTGATGTGTTGTTGGTGATTTTTTCACATTATTTCTATCTAGTATAAGCATATAATGAAAATTTCAGATAATTGCAAATTGATGGAAATAATGCCTCCGAAATGGTTATCTTGACAAAGGAATATACATGTTGTAGCCCGAGGGATATGTGCAAGGAGGCCCGGAGTAAAAAACTTGTCTCTTAAAGAAAATTCTACATGTCACTTGGATTTACTACCAATAGTGTGTGAAAAATGCAGATCCAAAGCGTACTTAATGGATCAACAAGGTCTTGACCAAATTTGGATGCATATCTAGTTTTAACTAGAGAAGTTCATTAGTCACATTCATCTTGATCACATGTAAAGCTTTCATTGCCCTCTTGTCATATGTCAATTGTTCTTGAGGTGCCAAAGGTCTCTCCTCCACACCTACAACAATATCCATCAGAGCATTCATCTCAAGCAAAGATTCCATCCCCACCTTCCAAGTTGAACAATTTGTTGAGGTAAGCCTATCATTGCCTTCCAATAAGAAGCCACGTGAGGTTGCCATGTTGTAATAATCTGATCTTCTCTTTGAACTTGTTCCAATGCATTTAGCACTCTCTTAAAAATCAACAAATGAAACTCAAGAGAAACACAAAGATTTGGAAACAATCTAGCCTCTCCTTTTCTCTCTCTAACAAACCTCGACACATAGAATGTTGATTTCTTGATCACAATAGATCTAAACACAATATGATGAACTTTTGCCAACACCTAAGATTGAAATACACTCTTGAAAAAGTCCAACAACTTAAAATCAAGAGATCCTATCAAGTATAGGGTTTCTCCAAAAATGTAAAGTATTGAATCAAGCAAAATCTATGTGCAAAAGTTAGAATCTTGATATATCATCTAGAAGAATATAGCATCCACAATCATGAGCAATTTTTGTCGCCACATTCCAGTAAGTGGTTTCAAAAATCGGCCATCTACATGTGATTTGACCTAAAATGATGCTTGGATCACAAAGATCCACTTTCTATACTTGAAAATGCAAGATTTGATCTAGAAACACCTCCAAATCCACATAGAATTTATTACGCTCTCAAATCCACCTCTAGATTTGGCATAAACAACAACTTTGGCATGCAACTTGCTCTGATACCATGTGAAAAATACAGATCCAAAACATACTTAATGGATCAGCAAGATCTTGACCAAATTTGGATGCACATCTAGTTTTAACTTTGATAGTAAAAGTAACTTTCTAATGAAATGAAAAGAAAAAAGCATAAGGGAAAAAAAAAGGGGGGGGGGGGGGGGGTGGGGGGGGTGGGGGTTATCAACTCAATGTGATTAACCTAAATGTGATGAAGAGACAATTGTTGGAAAGTAGTGTTTAATTGTTACCCTTAAATGTTTAGTCAAGATAATTTACACCAAGACTACGTGCTATAAGTAGGGGCCTATGTTTGATAAAGTTAGAGTTTGACTCTAGTCAATAGTATACTTGCATGAATATATGCACTATTTTCATAGTGACAACCAAAAGAATTAAACACAAGGCAAGCAAATATTAAACCCAAAGTACTCTCTCTCTATATCTTTCAAAAAATAAGTGTCAAATTAAGGTACATGTAGGTGTTGAATCTAAAGTACATGTAGGTACACCATGCATGCTTGTACATATGCATATATATATCTATGTGCAAAGGGAGCAAAAGATGGGAGACCCAAAGAGTATTATCCATTAATAGTATTAGATATATATGGCAATTGTGTGTGTGTGTGTATATATATATTTATATATAGACATATATAGATATAATGGCTATGTAGAAAGAGAGAGATAAAGGTTGGGAGATCCAAATAATATTATCCTTTTATCTTATTTTTAATGCCTATGTTAATAGTACGAGAGATACAACGCTCACTAGAAATCACTAGAACCATACTTTCATTGTAGTGCTTGAGTTTGGCATGCTCACCCAAGTTCTATTCTCTGTGATCTCATGGGTTTTAGGCATATTTTCATTATAGTTCTTCAGTGCAACTCACTCACCCATGTGTCTATTCTTTGTTGTGGCTCATTATAGTTCTTCAGTGCAACTCACTCACCCATGTGTCTATTCTTTGTTGTGGCTCATTATAGCTCTTCAGTGCAACTCACTCACCCATGTGTCTATTCTTTGTTGTGGCTCCTTTACCCATGTTCTATTCTTTGTTATCTCATAGGTTATAGGATAAGTTGGTTGTACATTAGTTACTAGAAGCGTACTTTCATTATAGTGCTCTAGTTTGGCTAGCTCACCCAAGTTAGATTCTTTGTGTGATCCCACCCTGCCTTAGGCAGGTGATAGAAGCACATTGTGGGAATGTCCCTATTTAATAGCCTCAAAAATGGAGGCCATGTGGTTGCCATAGGAGGCCCAAATTTGGCCGTTATATGACCGCTTCTCCTTCCTTTTACTTTTCCTTTCGCTTTGATCGAGAGAGATGGCGATGGCGTCGGAGAAGATCGAAGATATAGCGTAGGAGAATTGGCTTTCTCTTCTTGCCCTTTCTCAGGCTTGCTTTTGCGCCTCTTTCTTCTTGCCCTTGCTTTTTCGCCTTTTTGTTTGAGGTGACTGATTGACTGTTTTGCTTGATTGATTCTTGTGCACTTGTGTTTGTGCCTTGAAGCTGTGTATGTATGTGGCAAAGCCGTGAATCTTGGTTTCGGTATCGTTTGCCCTCCTCAGCTTCCGTATGATGCCACCTTGACAGGTGGAGGTGGGCGCCCTTGACAGATTGTTTAAGCGCATAATGCTTATTGCGGGATCTAACTTTGTGTTGGAAAAGTGCCTGAGGTTTGTGGATAATTTTGACTTTGTATCATCTATATCAAGAATTCTGGATCTGCTGTCGGCTGATCTAGAAGCATCATGAAAAAGATAACGTTTCCAATTGATACGATTCTGCTAATCTGCCTTTTAACTTTCGCTCATATCAAACCTTTTCAGTACAGAACTGTGTTCCATCAAAGTCCCACCAAGTTTTCATTCTTTTCTCATAGATATGGACTTTTTGGCTGATTGTGCTGAATGATATGAAGAATGTCTAGATCCTAGATGCTCGAGTTCTTCAAACTAGCATCGCCAGTGTTAGGGTTTCTCGATATCGGGATGCGATGGAATTGTCTAGAAAGCGAGGGAAGATGGTCCAAGAAAGATGTGTAGAATCAGAAACTGATGCGATCAGATAGATGCACCCTGGTGGATTAGGTTCTTGAATTCACGCTTTATTGGAAATGAGTTTCCATCTCGCAAATGAGACACCGCCGTGGCCGCTGGACGGACCTGAACCCTACCCCCTGCGGCAACCACCTCCTGTTGCTCATCCTTCTTCAGGCAGTTCCAAAACGTCTGTTCTCACTCCATCTGTGGTTGCCGTGATAGCTCTACTCGGCGCCGCCTTTCTTCTGGTCAGCTATTATCGCATCCTGGCACGATATTGCACTGCTTGGCAGTACTTTTGGGGGCTCCGCTGGCGACGCCAGTCAGTTAGTGCGGGGGATGATGAGAATGTGGATTTTGAGCAAGCTTGGGTTGTTCTGACTCACGGCCTTGACGAAGTTCTTATAAGGAAGATACCTGTATTCGTTTATAAGAAGGGGGAAGGTTTAACGGAAAGCACTGAATGCATTGTGTGTTTGGCTGAATTTCAAGAAGAGGAGAAGTTAAGGCTTTTGCCTAAGTGCAGCCATGCTTTTCATTTGCCTTGTGTGGATATGTGGTTGCAGACCCACTCTAACTGCCCTCTTTGCCGTGCTAACATATTTAGCGACATTGGAGTTCCGCAGCAGCAAGGACCGACATCTGATCCTGGACTTGATGAAAGCATTTTCATTGTAGAAACAGACTTAAGCATTCCCGAGGTAACTCTAGGTGATTCGGCTTGTCACAGTCCAGAGCATGCATCCGAAGCCACCCACACGGTATATGTTACTTCAAGTGCCAATGAAGACGTAGGCAGAGAACCAACAAGAAAAGACAATTCATATGCTAGTGGATCGACAGAGAAGAATGCTTTTGTCTTCTCTGTTGGAGAAACTACTCCTCAAGAGCCTAGGCAAGACATGATCAGACGTACATTGACATATAAAAGGTTTTCTTTCTCGTTGCTTAGACGATCAAACTCAACTGGTTCTTATGTCAGCGTCTTGCCAGAGACTGTGAATGGGGTGTCAGGAAACTTGACTTCTACTACGGCAAGAGGAAGTGCTATCTCAAGTTTTTCTCCCGAATTTAGAAACTGCCTCCCTTCTTTAGCACGACAGAGATCTCTATCTTTCTGTACCAGTTGTGACAGAGGATCATCAAGCAACACTGCAGCCCCATGGTTAACCCAGATAAGTCCAAGCCGTGATGTGGAGCAGCAAAGTAGCAGCAGAGATCCCTACGATAATTTGTCACTGGGTAAGTCAAGGATGAAAACTCCATTCATGTCAAGCTCACTCTCTGGGAGAAGGGTTCACCCCTTTGAAAGCGACGATAAACACTTACTTGTTACTGAAATAGAGCCTTTGTGAATGTATTTTCCAGGGCTCTTAACTTCTTGTAAATATCTCTGTAACATAGTAGGCTATAAGCAGATTTTACTGCAATGGTTCACCCAGCATGCCTCGTGACAGTAGATTATAGTATCCCACACTCCAAACTCCAAGGACAAGGGTACTTAAAAGAAAATGAAGCAGCCCTTTCCTTTCAACACTTCTTATATGGGGCCTATTAGATATGAACTCTATTCTACTATCCATTAATTTTGTTTTCTAAATTTTTGCTGCCTGCTAAGGCTAACCTTAGGACGATTTGCACATGTTATAGTTCTTGGCCCATCATCTTCCAAAAAATCGTTGTAACTGTCTAAGCAATCCATATACTTGTACTTTGTTCTCTCGAATATCTTGAAGTGCATTTCACTTGGCAGTTATTTGTGTCGATTTTTTTGAAACTCCTAGGAAAAGATACATGGCTATGGAACGAACGCCCTTCCTTTTTATATATTTTGCGTTTATGGAAGTGTTTTGGTCTATCTTCTTCCTTCTTTTTCATGTTCTTATTCTTTCCCTCGTTTGCTTAATAAATTTCTTTGCATTGCTTTTCACGTGCAGTTTTCTTTCTTACATTGATCTTTTGTTACTTAATTTTGCTTTTATTTCAATCAGGTCTATGAATAGCAATCAAAATTTCCAACTTTGTTGACCTCTTCATTTTAGGCCCTTTGATCAGAAACCCTCCTTATCATGAGAATCTTAGGTTCACTCTTCACCTCAATTTTTTCTCCACCAAATGCTGATGAAGGGCCTATTGGAATCCTTTGTTTTCTGTCCATGTTATCATTCCTTAGCACATGTAAACAGCTTTTACCAATCAATGAACTTCTATTCTCTATAGGACAATCTCATAGTACATTTGTGGGCCTCCTTTTGCTTTTATTCCAGCTTTGATTTCATGGTTATACATAAGAGTCCTTAAAAAGTCATACATGTCTTTTTTTGCGCTTAGTTGCAATCAACGAGTATTTTTCTTGTACACAATCACTTTTGTATGATTACAAGCGACCTTAAATGATGTTGTGATTGTGTTTAATATGATTATAGTAGAATCATGGCTGGGAAGAGAAACATCCTTTGAATTCCAAAAAGCAGAAAAGCTCAGCATTTCGAAAACGGCTTTTGTTGCTGTATCAGATATAGGTCTTTCCTGGATTTCTCATGGCTTTTCAGATTACAATATATGCTATTGTTTGGTTAGTACATGGCTTTATAGGTGTCATCTTTCAGGATAGTGCGATGTTGCAAAATGTGCTCTGTTTTACAGTTTCTATGTAGATTTTGTACCAAAACGCTAATTTTTATTGGGCTACTGAACTTCATCAAGTATGATCTTGAATGTTATGAAATCAAGAAATTCTTAGCTCCATTCTACATAAGGCGTCACCGTATGCATGTTTTAGCACTTGCACATCCAGGAAGTACGCTACTTTTCGGATGTCCAAATTATGGGCCAGAAGTGGATGCGCAAAATTCTGGTTCCTGGATGTGAAAACAATGAACAAGTAGATCAACCGGGGTTGAGGAGCTTGGGTTAAGTGTAAACTTTGGTTCAAGTACAACACGTGAGAGACTTGCTCACAGAACGATTGTATTGATAATTGTGAATTGATATGTTTCTTCAATATAAGAGATTACCTTGGCTGGTATGTAGCAAGATGAAGTGATGAGATGCTACGTATATGGTAATAGGGACATGAGCCTCAAAACTCGTATGGTTTAGAAACCTAATTGGCATTAGCTTGATGGTTGAGACCTTGAGACCTTTCTTCTTGTGGAGGTCATAAACAGTTTCTTGTACATACATTTTTGTGGACACAATGAAAGTCGTTGGTCAACTAAGTTGTGCTTTATGTTTTTATTCCTTCTCAAGGAGGTTTTTAGTTGACAATTGAGGTTCAAAAAAATTGAAATTGAAAGGATGGAATGCATGGTGAGAAGTAATGCAGTTTGGAGGAGGAAGAGAAGTGAGGAAGTAACGAGCATTTTATATTAGCAAGGAAGCTATTCTAGGTTTTAGGGATAAAATATCATTTGCTGTACACTAGTAATTATGGAAAATCAAATAGTTTTAATATCAGATCATCATCAGAAATTGTAGGGAAGGCCTGCCACTTGTAGAAACCTCTTCAACCTTTCATTC
This sequence comes from Diphasiastrum complanatum, assembly GCA_029204225.1. Classification (NCBI taxonomy): domain Eukaryota; kingdom Viridiplantae; phylum Streptophyta; class Lycopodiopsida; order Lycopodiales; family Lycopodiaceae; genus Diphasiastrum; species Diphasiastrum complanatum. The sequence continues at coordinate 47,141,501 of CM055093.1, forward strand.
AACGTTTTGAGCATCGTTCAAAAAACCTTGTTTTTTCCTATATCCTATAGATTTCAAGGCTTGTCGGTTTTTCACAAATGTTGCTTTCTTCCAATTTAAAAAACTCTTGCCAGATAGTCTGTTGCTATTACATTCTATCAATAATTATAAATAGATAGCATGTTAAAAAAATTACTAAATAAATCCACCTTTTATTAGCTCTTTTGAATCCTTTCACATGATACCCATATTGGCAACTTTTCAAAAAAAAAAATTAAAAAAAAAATTGCGATCCGGGAAGCCCTAATGGGATTTCTCGAATCGTGTTCCAAATCACGTTCCGGATCGTCCGTAATGGGATTTTTCGATCATGTTTCGGAACGTGTTCCGGATTGCGATCTGGAACGGAACGTGCAACATAGAAGTGTTATAAGTTTATGAAAGAGTTTTTGGACTGGTTAAACATAACTTTCAACAAGTATCATAATGATGCTCTCATGAGATATGACGTCACGACATCAGAAATTTCCACATTTACTACAATCATCATATTGATATTGATACTATGTGCTGTCAATTTGGGGCTTTATAATCATGTAAATGTTTTGCTATCCTACAAAGGAGATTGGTTATCAGTTTTCTGAAAGTTAGCATCCTTCAAAACTTTAATGAAACTTATTGTGTAGAAACCTTTTCTAGAACGTATGACTTTTCCTTCTCTCAAACTTTGTCAACTTTCTCAAAACCCCTTTTAAGGTTCACGATAACAAGATAACAACTTTGTAGCGCATAGGAAAACCTCGTCTCCTCAAAACTCCAAGTGTGCTCTATAATGAGCACGCATAGCCCTTAGCCTCGTCTTAGGTTCGCTCGCCTAATGCTTTCCTTTGCAAGAAGTAAACTTTTTTGCATATCGGCCAAGCATACTTTTGCACTCTCCACCTTGCTTTTTGTACTTTCTTGCATATCAGCCTATATTTTTTTGCACTCTTCCACATGGACAAAAGCTCTTGGATCATAGATATAGGCAGCATGAATGGACTCATACCAACGGTTGAATGTATTTTTTATATAAGCAAACTCAAGTATCTAGAGGTATTTTTTCTACCTTTATTCTTGTCAGTAGTAATCATGTCAAGCATATTCTCAACAACTTGGTTCAGCCGTTTCATCTAACTTCGCGCAGTCCCCACTACTCATTGCCTTCCTTGTTTCCAACAATGAAGAGTTCACTTTAAAATCTACTGGTAAATTGGGCATATTGATTGGTCACAATTACGTGACACAATCCATACAAATAAAATATACTCACAAAACTATTTGCTAATTCAGCTACCTTAACCTAAGTCTTTGTGAGAGTAATGTGTGTCACATATTTGAGCTAAGGACTATTCACAACACAGTCTTTAGGAGAGTAATGTGTGTCAACTTTTTGAGCTAAATAAGGACTATCCGCAAGACAACATGTCTCTTTTTAATCCTTGGGAGATGAATGATATAACTCAATTCTTATAATACTCACTCACTTTTGAGCTGGTGTCTCTATTGGATACAACAACCAAGTAAACCTGCCTTTATCAGCTTTTATATCTTGACAACAATAAATGATGACAGTGTGCTGCACATTTATGCATCTACTCATTTTCAGCCAAGTTCAAATTCCATTTAGATGATGTAGATATATAGGAGATTAACATTTCTACATCCTCAACAAGAGCTCTACATAAACATCCAACTAGCCTTGCAAGTACTAGAAGGGAGTACTAAGCAATCTTCCTAGAGCTAGACAATGCATGTATTATATATAGCATGGGTGAATCGTTTGACTCGAGAAGGCTAGATGAAATTTGAACTATTGTAGATAGTATGTTTTTTAGAACATAATGATTACCCTTCTCTTTTGTGTCTTGTTGTGTCTATGTGATGCAAAGTTTGTCATATATAAAATGTTAGTTGTTAGAATTATGTCTATATAATGTACTTTTCAATTATGGAAATCATGAAATAATATGGGTCCACATGTGACTAAGGTTTTAGTTTGAATATTGACGAGCTAGATAGGCTAGCATGGTTACTAGTATTTAGGTGGATATTATACCATAAGCATATGCTCTAGCCCAACTTATGAAGGTATAAATAGCCTGCATAAATTGTGGCTATTAAGTTTGCGTAAGTGGAAAAACCAAAGGTATTTACTACCTCATGTACTTTCTTTGTTGTAGTATCCAATAAAGTTGTTTCTTATGAGTGGTCGTTTTTCATGCATTGTTATGTAAATGAAATTTTCCTAATCTATTCCTCAATTACAAAAAAAGTGTATCAATGTCTATGGTATTCTAGAACATTCTAGTGCAAATCTTGAGATATTATCAAATTAGCTTCTATGTGATTTTTAATTGTTTGGTCTCAAAACATGTTTATATGCAAGGGTGTCCCTCAAAAATGTGTAAAAGTTCGTCATTTATGGTAAGGTGGATTATTGCCTCTTATGTGAGAATAGCTAAAACATGGTTGTCTAGTTGATAATTGTTAGTGACACTTAGTTATATTAATAGTGGTAGGATAGGTTAAAGAAGATTACAAGACAAGTTGTGAAGAAGATTCAATATGAATAAGAAATAAGAATGTATCCAAAGAATAGATGTGAGAAAGAAATGGATGAAGATTAAAACAATAGATTCAATAGAAAGTGTGATGAAACATACTCAAGCAGTACATGCCATCATAGTAGCTACCTTTGAAGCATGTGATTTAGATGAGGATCTAGAATAAATAAATGTTGCTTAACAACATTGTGAACTTGTAGGGGTGTTATGACATTTATAATTGTTGCTACACCGCTAGAGTTGTAGGTTTATAATGTCAATAAGTAATGTGTAGAGATGTAGCCATTATTTGTTGCCTAAGTGTTACTAGACGACATGTTATTAGGATTTTCAAAAGTGTTAATATACTTGGGCCCACTTAGTGTCAACCAACAATGTGTAGTTAGCCTTAAATGTTTTTGACCCCTAACCTATTCATTTGTAGCGTGGGCCTTTTTTATTTACTTCTAGGGTTGTGTGTGTGTGATACTATACTATACAAAAAGGAAACATACTTTTATTAGGCTTTATAGAATTGCAAATAATAATCACAATCACAAAATGGAATTATAACTTTTACTTACAAAATTCATAATAATATTGTTTCCTCATGGATTGTATATATTTGAATGTATTCAACCCTGGCTTCAATTAGCTTAGATAAAATGAACTACTAAGAATCGATCATTCAAATTTTTTCTATGGATTGGTTATCATTAGAATATCAATAGAATGAGAGAACTTCAGAATACTTATTATTGTTGGTTCTCAAAAAAAATTGAAAAATAAATACTCGTAAGCAACACGATTAAAAAAATTTGAAGTACTCACACAACATTGGTTTGGAGTACTAGGAGTCCCAAAGTTGAAAGGCTCGAATAGAGTCGATCTGTGATTTAAGTTTATGAACAATAGATAATGTTTAATAATAGCAAAAGTATATCTATTATAAGCAAGCATAAAAAATCATTCACAGATTACACACCATAGGCAGAATGTCACAACTCTATTTTTCAGAAATAAGTTTACAACAACTGTTTCCCAAATCAGCACGTCAGTGCAAGAGAGGTATTCTCTCTTATGAGGAACTAGCTACTTCTAATTCTATATCTGTTTGTGTAAAAATATGTGTGTGCTATTGCATGACTAACACTCATCAACCCCTTCATCACTCTCGTTGATCCTATATATAGAGGAACATGAGAAATGATTAGTTTAAGTTTCAAGATTAAAAGAACAACTTTAGACTTAGTCCTAACAACTTATGGGTGCCCCCGTCGTAGTAGTCCATACAATCTGTCGTTGTCCATCCATGTGCTGGGATCGTGAAGGTGCTTCACCTCTACAGCCACCTATTAATCACAATCATTTTCTTGCAGTGTCTCTGCGATCGTGAATAGATGATACATGGTACATGATTCTAATGGAGCTATCCTACCTGATATGCTACAGGTCGTGGGTGAGTTTCTCATCATGATGGTGGATCTCATTTTCTTTGGTTTGGATGACATGATGGATGTGATGGTGAGATAGATTTCCTATTGATAAGCCTATGTATTGGTCAAATCAGAGTTGGCAATGTTGTTGGGGGGTTTGCGAACTCCAAGGCAACCGTAACCCTAGTTAATAAGTGAGAGGGATTCGGCACCCTGCGTGTGTAAGTCCATCCCGATGATCACATAGTGATTTGATTAAGTAGAAAGTCAATAAAAGGACTTTAGGCCTTTTTGCGGGCCTTTTAATGTCGCAGGGCCTAAATGTCAAGTTAGTGAATAAAGCTGGGTTTCCCTCCAATTTGGATGGTTCCCACTCTTTTTTATATTTGAATAATTAGGGAGGCAGAAATGGACCAATAGGATTCAGAGGCCAGGGTCCTTCTCTCTACTATAAAAAGGGGCCAACTCTAGTTCCTACACATGTTTCATTTCTTCATTTCAATAAAGCAAATTGGTTCTCTTGTGAAATGGATTGATGACTGTCCTTGCTCTCTATCACTTTTCCTCCATCTCTCATGCTTTATTTGTGTTTTGCTAATTGTTGGATTTGATTGTTATTGGGATTGCATGTTACTATACTTCCTATGAGGGAGAAAGAGAGAGAGAGAAAGATTAAGCTATCTTGTTGTGGATCTAGTGTTAGTGGATGTAGTGTTGATGCTTAGGATTAATGGATGTTAGAGTTAGATGTGAATCTTCCATTCATGCTAAAATTTGAACTATACTATCGCTCTCATGGGAATGAATCTATGCGTGACAACTAACTTCATCTCTTTGATACTAGATTGATTAGATCTTGGGTTGAAGTTAGGCAAGGAAAGAAACCCACTATAATTTTGGCACTGTTGCCGGGGAGCTACACCAATTTTTCAGTTTGCAGCATGTTTGTTGGATGGTTAGCTTGCATTAGGCATCTTGTCATTGCATGAATAGTCTTATATATGCATTTAGAGCTAGTTTGGGAGTGATTTTGCTTGATTTGAGTCTATAAAGACTGTCCAGCAAGACCGAAGCCACCACCAGCTACAACTCCTATAAATTTGATAACAATCAAGCGAAGGCCAGTAGCTCAGAATAAACCAAGTGTACCCTTGATGGTGGTCACCGGAGCACAGAAGCAAAAAGAACTGGTATACCATTAACTGATATACCAACAACATCTGGAGTCTATCCAAATCTTCATGTAGAAAAAAGAAGATATCAGGATATGAGGCAGTGGATTAAACATCTGCAAGAAGAAGAGGAGCTTGAAGCTGCTAAAGCATCAACCGAAATTCGTTCTTCACCATTGCAGCCACCAAAAAATTCACGTATAGATATGAGTGATCAGTTGCATGATTATAAAAAACCCTTCAAGATGACTGAACTGGAAGCATTGCAAACCGAACTGCTCATGAATATTTTGTCTAGTAAGATCAATAATTCATTGGGAGTTTTCTTGAAGTTGGTGCCAAAAGCAAAAGAAGTCTTAGCGCAAAAGTAAGCCCAAGCAGAACCAGAAGTCCATCAGGAGCCACTTTTTTGTTCAGGGTTTGAAGAATCTAATGAAGTACTCCATGTCGGAGCAGCTTGGGAAAGTGATCAAAAGAATATCGCCCTACCGATACAGCATAGACAATTTTTAATGAAGCAACTATGATAGATGGCGGTTCGAGAGTTAACCTGATTTCTACAAAGCTAGCAAAATGGGGCCTTACAAAGATCAAGCCTGCGACTTTTGCCATTAAGCTAGCTGATCAAACTATAGTTCGTCTACGAGGAATGGTTGAAGATATACCTGTCAGGATTGCGGGAGTACAGTTCGTCTTTACTTTAATAGTAATGGACTTACCAGAAGCACCAAATGTCTACCGAGTCCTATTGGGACATCATGGTTACGAGTTGTGCAAGTGATTCATAACTAGGGTACTGTGAAAATCACTTTTGAAAATCGTGAACATGCAGTCAAGGTTGATCTTACAACTTGGACTATCAAACTAGTGGTTCAAAAAGAGGATGATGATTAATCAACAACGGATCATACTTGTGACTGATCAGAAAAAAATTTGGGAGTTCATTACGATCTCAAACAGATACTGTCAACTGCAATGAAGCTCTTGCAACGATTGATTGTATAGCAAGATATATGTGTCAACAAGATAATCAGTCAGATTTGAGCGAGATTTCATTATTGGATCAAACCTTGGATACACCGATCACTTTTCCATTGAATGTGCTAAATGTAGCTTGGATATCAACGGAACCTATACCAGATCCGATTGATTCATGTCTTGACTTATGATGACAATGCAGAACTTACTAATGAGCAGATACTAAATCATATGAATCCAACCAAATTTGGAGTGCGTAATGTTCCTGATGAACCAACAATAAAACTGCCCAAAGTAGTTATATTGAAAGAAGACAGGATCACAGGGTCAATGACGAAGAAATAAGCCAAGCAACATTATAATACGGTCCTGAAATAGAAAAATCCTCCTCAAAAGATTGATTCAAAGAATGTTCCACCTTACTGAATAAAGGCAAAGGAAAGTTAAGGATGATTCTACAAGTCAAAGTTCTAGCAAGATGTCATCGTCTCAGAAATCATCACCTCCACGATCAATTCCTACTAAGAAGGCTAAGTGAAGATCCAAGACAAGTCCTTTCGACAAAGAACAAGCAGATGTAGTCCAGCATGATATGCTTAAACATTTTAAACGTTATACATTGGATGATGTGGTTATCATGTTACCCAAAGCACATCGTGAACCCAAAGAACAGGTGCCAAAATCGGAAGATGTTTACGATGGCCCAACTAGGACACAACCAATGAATCTTGTTGAACCAGGAAAACCAGAAAAGATTGTACAAGTTGGATCATAATTTAATCTTGAGCAATATCAAGCATTCTGAACGTTACTTATTAACTATCAAGGTTGCTTTGCATGGACTTATCAAGATCTGAAGGGTATTGCGACGTCAGTTATTGAGCATACCATACCTTCAGTACCTGATCCAGTTCCAAAGGTTACAAAGTTCTATCGCTGTAATCCTAATGTTTCACCAACTGTCATTATTCCTAAGAAGAATGATAAATTGAGAATTTGTGTGAATTTCAAGGCTTTGAACAAAGTGATGAGGAAGGATTACTTTCTGTTACCTTTTACAGAAAGCATTTTGGATCGCCTTGCTGGAGCGGAAGCTTATAGTTTTCTGGATGGATTTAGTGGTTACAACCAGGTCAAGATTGGTGATTGTAGATCGTCACAAAACCACTTTTGCAACAGAATGAGACACCTATGCTTACAAAGTAATGTCGTTTGGACTCTGTAATGCACCAAGTTTGTTCCAAAGAGTCATGCAATTTGCTTTTAAAGATTATCTACAAAAAAAATTTGAGATTTACTTGGATGACCTGGGAGTCCATAGCACGGATACAGACCATTTGGATCGATTGGAGAAAGTATTTGAAAGATGTCACAAGTATCAAATTTCCCTGAATCCAGAAAAATGTCAGATGTGGGTTTCATATGGAGTTGTGCTTGGGCATGTGATATCGAGACATGGCATTGCCACAGATTATTCTAAAATCAAGGTTATTGTGGAATTGTCACTGCCAACAACGATTCGTGGAGTTTATGTATTTATGGGTCATGCAAATTACTTTTTAATTTTTATTATCTTCTTTGTGGATTTAGCATGACCTATATACAAACTGACTATTGTTCCTATTCGGACAATAGAGGCGTTAGAAGCCTTTGAAAAATTAAAAAAGCATTAACTTTAGCACCGATACTGCGTTCTCCAAATTGGACGGTTGAATTTCATGTTCACACGGATGCCTCAAAATATGCCATTGGATCAGTTTTGACACAGTCAGGTGACTATAAGAAAGACTATCCTATACAATTTGCGCGTAGACAGCTTACAGATCCGGAGAAGAACTATTCAACAACAAAACGTGAAGCGTTAGCCATAATTTTTTCTGTTCAAAAATTTCGTCATTATCTCATGGAAACGCACTTTGTATTTTATACAAATCACCAGCCGTTACTTTACTTGGTAAACAAGATGTGCAATACTGGACGTATTGCAAGATGGTTACTATTATTGACTGAATTTGACTTTCGAATTGTGGTTCGAAAGGGGAAGCAACATTATCTAGCCGACCATGTTTTGCGAATTGAATCCGCATCAATTAATACTGAAGTGGATGATGAATTACCAGATGTTGCATTGTTCTATGTAGAAGCAGTACCTGAGTGGGCAGCGGATATTGTTGAGTACCTGATGCTAGGACAACCGAATGACTCTTTGACAAAAGTACAGAAGAGACAATTGATTCATAAGACTCAACCTTATCAATTGATTGCAGGACAATTATATCGTCGTGGATCAGACAATATTCTACATAGATGTGTTTTACCACATGAAATACCGAATTTAATCATGTTTTCACATGATGGCATGGGCGGAGGACTTTTCTCTACTGATATTACGGTTCATAAACTTTTGCAATCAGGTTGTTGGTGGCCTACCCTTCATAAGGACACAAAATTATATTCAGACATGTGATGTTTGCCAGTGAGCACGACGGCCTACTACACAGAACTATGAACCCTTGCATCCGGTTTTATCGCAAGTGCCATTTGAAAAATGGGGACTGGATTATGTTGGTCCTATTCATCCTGCCGCACAAGGATCTCAGGCCTGATACATTATCGTAGCAACTGACTATATGACCAAGTGAGTTGAAGCCAAAGCTGTCAAAGTTGTTGATGCAAAATCTACGGCCAAGTTTCTCTACGAAAATATCATTATCAGATTTGGATGTCCGATTGAGATTGTCAGTGAGCGGGGTACACACTTCGTTAATCAAACAATAAAGTGTTTACTGGAAGATTTTTTTGTTATACATAGATTTGGTACTCCTTACTATCCCAGAGGGAGTGGCCAAGCTGAATCTTCCAATAAGATTCTCTGCACTATAATGACGAAAACAGTTGAAGCAAGTCGGTTTGATTGGGAACATAAACTGTATGCAGCCTTATGGGTTTTCAAACCGCTTACAAAAGTAGTACAAATCAAACACCCTTTCAACTGGTTTATGATCAAGATGCTGTCATGCCAATTGAATTTTAAATTCCATCTTTATGCATAGCGACAACAAAATTGTTAAATGATGATAAGTCTTTACAACTATGTCATGAAGCGTTGCACAAATTATGTGAAACATGATTGATGGCAGTTCATGCGTTAGCAGCGGAGAAAGCCCACCGCAAGGCATGGCACGATCGTTGATAGCAACAAAAGGATCTGAAAGCAGGAGATCTTGCACTGATGTACAAAACCAAGCTAATCAAGAGAAAATTGAAGTTTATTGGTGAAGGCCCGTATAAAGTGAAGGAAATCCTGAACTATGGAACAGTGATTCTTGAGCACTTGGACGGGAAACGATTTGATACTCCTGTGAATGGCAACTGATTATGAAAGTTATGACGGCCTGTTCCACCAATTCAGCAAGCATGATCTAAATGATTTTTTATTTTTAATTGTTTTCCATACGTAGATAGTATCCATATCAATAGTATTCCATTTTTTGGAAAGCTTTTTTGACCATGACCACTTGAAGTTTTTACCCAAAGGTATCCATTTATAGCTTAGTTGTACAAAGTTATTTACCAGAAATCTAGATTTACCATGAGGCTCACACAATTTGTATCTGTCATTCTCTGTCATTCTGGCTAGCATTTCTCGACTCTCATCCTTGATCCTTCTCTTCTTCCTCACAGATCTCCTCAGTCTAAGGTGAGATGTGCTCTTGAATAGCTTTGGCAGGTCATCTTGGGGATTCATCAGAATTAGCCAACATCATCCTCCCCTAATCTGTTGTAGAACCCACTGCAACACATGTCAAATGATATTGCTTCGCTTCCACATTGGCATCTTTGATTGGCACTTGGAAAAGCATAGATCAATATTTAATTGTTAAGTTTTGTTTGGAAAAGACAGAAAAAAAAATGAAGAAAGACTGATGAACAAAAGTCAGAAAAGTCATCAGAATGGAAAAAAATGATGGAAAGTAATTGTAAAAGATAATTTTTGATGGGAAATGACTCATACAATTACTGTTTCGATCATAAATTGCCTATATAGTATTGGAAACCTTCGTTGAGCTTTCAGATTGTACATCCACTTCAGATATATCTATATTGAGATGGGCGAAGGTTCTTTTTTAGAAAAAGTCCCTTTTTTGAGTTAGGCGAATGATCAGCAATATGCCATTTTGGGAACCACCACCGAGAACCTTACTCTCCTTAGAAACCTTCGCTGACATGCTAGATGGTCTTAAAATGTCAAAATTAGGTTGGCCATAGGTTCAGATCTTGAAAATTTGTATTTATGACAGTACTTGGACGAAGGACCCTCTTGGGCGAAGGTTCATCCTTCAACCCTGAAAAACGTTCGCCGGATGGCTTTAGAGCCTCAAAAACCTTCGCCGAGATTTTTATAGCCTACTTTCATAGTACTGTACAAGCCTGCAAATTTTTGTTCAGAACTAATCAACCAAACTACTATTCAGTGTAATGGACCCTCCAAATTCACCTATAAGTTGGCTGAATTTGATTCATTCCTCACTTGTGCTAGCGAAGCTCTTGCCAAATTTTTCAACAACCGAAGCCTTCAAAACTTTCTGAACTGTTTTCTGATATACACTCGTGCGTATTACTTTCCATTTCTATTCCTTAACAATTTCCTGATGGTTGGCAACCTCAAGAAAGATCGCATTACTTCTCAGATATTGCATAGGATAGTTGAATGTCAAGATAGCCAAGGCCCCTCTAGAACCATATAACTGATTCAAGACCATTTTTGGAGAGCTCAAACGAGCCATTAAGAGCAATACCAAGCAGCAGTTTGCTGCTGGCCCCTTGTTATCTCTCCTAGCAGCCTCCCATCTTGAAAATAAAATCCATGGATTTCATCTAAATTCTGTGCTTTCTATTTTTATGAAGAAGCACTGGCCGAATCATCTCAATAGGCCTCCAGCAAACAAGATGTGAAGGTATATTATTTTTTCTACTATATGCACCTCTGCATGCAATATACAGATATGAATATTCTGAAGAGAAATAGATTGTTGGAATTGTTATATGCTAGACATTCTCCTTTCGAGCAATACAGTTCATTGATATGAGATGGATTACCAACTATTGTCTACATCGACGTCGTCCACGTAGCAAGATCGTCATTCCTGACTCGCCTACCACGTCACGACATCGTACTAGGCAGACATCGTTAGCTGCGCTTCCACCCCCTGTTGTTATTCGCACTGAACTACCTATTCCCCCCGCCTCTGATGCTTTCCTTGCCTCTGCTTCCTCTCACGGACAGCCTCTGACCATTGGGATGACCATTCCCATCACAGCTGCCCAGGCCGCCTCACCTCCACACACAGAAGCGGTTTCCCCAAACACTCAGTATTTCATAGATATGTTCGATGATTCCGACCCCCTTGGGGCCTCCGAAATTTTTGAAATGCCCCAGAGCCCTGCGCCCTTTGAACTCCAATCCCCTAGAAGAGGATTCAAACAGTTCCATGATACTACTATTGGTGTTGAAGATTCATTTCAGATACCCCAGCAACCTCAAGCTAAAGCCGCACCAGCCACACTTCGGGTCAAGCAAGCTATCAAATCACCAAAGCAGTTCGACGCCACAATGCCTGAGGGTTATGAAGAGGAAGATCTCTTTGAAGGAGAAGAATTACAAGCACATGTTCCGCGCCAACCAAGGACAGTACCACCAGGTCCTTCTGCTGCTACCACCTCCACAATAGTAGATTCTGATGATGCTCTCGATCTGGTCTCAAGCCTTGCACAAGTGATCCAGTCTATGCTGGATAAGAAAAAAGAAATGGAACAGTGAATCTCAGATATGGGATCGGAAAATACTCTCATTAGCTAGAAGGTTATTCAGTTGGACAAAGAATTGAAGATTGCCAAGCAGCATGAAGCCAAATCGAAGCTAAGAAAAAGACGACACAAAAATTGGTTGAGCACCTAGAAGAGTATGTCAGCTCACTGTAGAATGCACTCACAACCGCTCAAGATCAGGTGGACAAGGTCGTGCAGGATGCAAAGCAACAAGTGCAGCTGTTCGAAGGTCAACTATAGATGGCAGAACAAGATCACACACGTCTCCAAGGTGAATTGGATGTGACCATTGGCCAATCATCCATAAACCTTACAGCTGGAAAATATCAGTAGATTTCCACTGGGCACTACAAGCATACCAGCAAGAGTATATACACTCTCCAGATCCGACAGTGAGACAATCGGCGCTTTTTGCGAAAGATTTGACTCTATTGGCATCCGTGGCAACAAGATGGGATGATTGCCTTCCTCCTTTGGCATTCGATCCAAATAAGCCAATGGCCTCAAATAATATCAAGGATCAGCTGCCGGTGGCTCAACTGTATTTCCACGCAACAATGATGGGAGGCTCATGGGAATCTCGATTCACGTCCTGGACAACTTCAAAATGGATTGTCGGAGCCCATCGTTGTTTTTTGCCACATAATTTGGATTTTAACACTGCTCGACTTGATTTTATGGAGAAGGTGCAGTATCATTTAATAAAAATTCATCACGAAGCAAATAAAAGCCCATAGTAACTGCATCTCGCAGGTGTCGTGGGACCTCCACCAGTTTTGGTGGGGGATATTGTTGGAGGGTTTTCGGATCCTAAGGCAACCCTAACCCTAGTTAATAAGTGAGAGGGATTTGGCACCCTGTGTACCCGATGATCACATAGTGATTTGATTAATTAGAAAGTCAATAAAAGGACTTTAGACCTTTTTGCGGGACTTTTAATGGCGCAGGGCCTAAATATCAAATTAGTGAATAAAGTTGGGTTTCCCTCCAATTTGGATGGTTCCCACTCTTTTTTAAATCTGAATAATTAGGGAGGCAGAAACGAACAAATAGGATTCAGAGGCTAGGGTCCTCCTCTCTACTATAAAAAGTGACCAACTCGAGTTCCTACACATGTTTCGTTTCTTCACTTCAATAAAGCAGATTGGTTCTTTTGTGAAATGGATTGATGAATGTCCTTGCTCTCTATCACTTTTCCTCCATCTCTCATGCTTTATTTGTGTTTTACTAGTTGTTGGAGTTGATTGTTATTGGGATTGCATGTTATTATACTTCCTATAAGGGAGAAAGGGAGAGAGAGAAAGAGTAAGCTATCTTGTTGTGGATCTAGTGTTAGTGGATGTAGTGTTAATGCTTAGGGTTAATGGATGTTAGAGTCGGATGCAAGTCTTCCATTCATGCTGAAATCTGAACTATACTATCGCTCTCATGGGAACGAATATGTGTGTGACAACTAGATTCATCTCTTTGTTTCTAGATTGATTAGATCTTGGGTTGAGGTTAGGCAAGGAAAGAAACCCACTACATATGTCAAGCATGGAGAAGTTGAATCTTCATGGGATGCATAATTGGCAAACTGTTGTCAGTATCTACAAAAGATGGGAGAGCTATCCAAGTGTAGCCTATGGTGAGGTTTGTGCACATTCATTCATTGAGTTCTTGGCAGAATCTTGTACTTGGAGCAAGAATGGATGGGGATCATCTTTCAGGATTGGCAAGATAGGATGTCAGGGCAAAGCAGCTTGGAACAATGCTTTGTTTGGGAGATACATCAGGGATGAGGCTTGGAGCGCTCATTGGATCATGGGAGATCTTTGAATGATGTATGAAAAGATCTATTGGATTTGCTTGGATGTGAATGCATCTTGGTTACAAATGCAAGGCCATGATTGAGGATTTGATTTGGAGACCAATGCTTTAGCAGTGGATTTATAGGTGACATAGGTATTGATACGAGAGGATATTACTTTCGGTCATGTAATTGATGCTTTATCATTCGTGTTAGTTTGCATGAGTGTGTGTGTGCTTGCATGTTACCTTGTCACAATAGTCTAGATCTAAGTTGTAGTTGTATCTGCTTATGCATTTGCTACATTGGAATAGCTCAAGATTATGATCTACGTTTGAGGACTAATCACTACAAAAACAGTCCAAAAAATTGTGTTCTATTTTTTGAACTACATAGAGCAAAAACAAAAAATCTAATGGGGTTTCGAGTCTACAACTTGAAAGCTTGTAGCTATGGCTGCATTGAAAGGCTACTTGTCTAAACAATTTGCTTTTAGATGATGATTTAGGTTTTTATTTATAGAAATACCGTAAAAACTTACAGTCCTAGAATAGATAGGTGGAGTGGTTGGACTTCAGTTAATGTTATTGATATCCATACATGAGCGCCATCAAAAAGCCTTCTTTAACTTGTAGTCTATTGGTATTAGAAAGTGCAGTAAGAGTACTTTGGAAAGTATTTGTTGACACATGCAAGATTCAAATGAGGTTTGAATCCAAAAAGTGTCGAAGATCGAATGTCAAATTTCAATTGTCAAATAAAGCTCGAGTTCTAATTCAATTATAATGTCGAATGTCGAATGAAGGCCGAATTTGAATTTGATTGAAAGTCAAATTCAAATTCAAATGAAGGCGAAACAACATTCAAATTGAGAAATGTTTTGATAAATTTGGGTGAAATTCAAAAGAAATTCCAATGAATTTTGGCTATTTGGAATTGTGGTTAGAACTGTAGACCTTCAAATTCTACTCAAATTTGACGGGCATTGTAATTGTGACATGAAGGGTTTGGAGTGGAATTAAAATTACAACACCAATGGTGTTCAAGCACATTTCCATTAAGTATCTATAGTTAGAATCCCTCATATGAAAGGGGTATTTTGTTCAAAATAACTCTCTTCAATATAATGTAAGCTTAGTGTACATAGACAGAAAATTATAGGTTATGAGATATTTTTAGCCTTCTTTCTTCTAGCAACTAGAGTCAAATTAAAGAAAATTAAATGCTTCTATTGAGAACATAGTTAGCTAATTGTTCTACTATTACTTCAGATTAATTAAGGAGACATTAGTCAACCTTTGATTTAATTGTTTTCAAAGGTAGTGATGGCACATCTAAAAATTTTGAAGTTCTCACCTTTATATTGGGTGGTATTACTGTTGACAAGGATGTTACAAGAGCATGTAAAAAGTACCATATTGGAGCCCTCACTTTTTTGTTTGCTCCATTGTTGCTAGCTCATGCATCTTGTCCTTCAACAATGTTTTGATAACAAACTCCACTTTCAATTACTTAAATCACTTAAATCTATTTTTTTTTAATAAGGAATCTACATTTTACTTTTAGCTTCACCTTGAAATCTTGTCTCAATAATGCAACATTGTACATATCCATATTAGCAATGGTAGTGGTTTTCTTTTACAATATAAATCCTAATGCCAATGACATGGTAGAAAAATCATACTTATTAATTTGGTGTGTTTGTTGCCATTCCCATACATGATGCTTTTATAAAATTTTTATTCGAATGAAATATTATATAAGATGTCAAGGAAATAGATTATGAATATATCCTATGCCTAGATATTGATATCAAGGACTTGAAAAAGTGAAATTTGATACCTATCTAGTTGAAATGATAAGCTGTTAAAAGCATCTCACCTTATTAGGTGTCCCAAGTGAAGAGATGCCCTCCTAATATTGCCTATGTTCTCACTCCATGTTCATGTTTGAATGGCATTATTCTGTCATTATATGTAGACCAGTCTTGGAGTGTAGATATTTTACCTAAGGCAATGTTGTCACAAATTAAATACACAAAAATACAGATCAAAGAGCTAATAATCACCACAACTTGCAATCCAAGGAGCATCACCAAAACATAGAACTTGGAAAGCTAATGTAGTTGAAAATGAATTAAAAAAGGGTACATATAGCCTACTTCATCTTCAGAAGGTAAGATTGCATGGCACGATAGTCCCCATTACAAGATAGTTGTCTCAAGTTACAAAACCTATGTGTCGTTAACATGCACACGACATAGTAGCATGCCAAGGTATCTAAAAACAACTATTTACAATATGCCAAGCTAGAAAGTTCAATAGATTTAAGGCTTGTATAGTTTTAGACTCTCTCTTTTTAGGCCTTAGTTTATTTTACAAACATTAATTTTGAGTGCGTGAGAAAGGTTACACAAATAGTAGACCTAAAAGTCAATGATTTCTTTATCATAATAAGGATAAATTTCTATTATTTCTTGTAGGGTATTCTAAAGATAGCCCATCTCTCTCTCTCTCTCTCTCTCTCTCTCTCTCTCTCTCTCTCTCTCTCTCTCTCTCTCTCTCTCTCTCTCTCTCTCTCTCTCTCTCTCTCTCTCTCTCTCATGGATGCTTCTTCGTTTAAAAATACCTTGCTATGCTACTACACAATTGGACAATGACAGTCTTACCATCTCTTCAAGAACATAAGGTCCTAAATCGATACCCCCCTATACTTGCACTATATGGTTTTTTTTTTTTTTTTTAAGTTTCCCACCTCAATTTTAAAATAAGCTCTACAATGGTTTAAATTTAAACCTAAAAGAAGGGAAATGAGTTATTCCCACCCTTGCAAAACAAAATGTGACCTTCTTGGAAGCCTCACTACATGACACTATAAACTATGCAGTCTCGACTAATGTTCCGGAAGCCTCACTACATGACACTATAAACTATGCAGTCTCGACTAATGTTCCTCACAACATCTTGTGAAGAAGAATTCATTGTCTCTCTCCTCTAGCAATTGTGCCCTACCACTCCTCCATTCATTGGAAGCTATCATATGGTAAGAGTTTTTTTTTTTCTCATTCCTTTGCAATGATATCATTTTCTCTTGCTTTTAGCAATCGGATTTATGCTGACTCACATTCAAGCACAACAACAAACCACCAGGTTTGACCCACAAAGTATAATGCAAACACAATGCTCATACATAAAGTCAACCACACTCTCGACCAACTGACTCATCCCCATCCAACTTGAACACAAAAGTGTGTCGTAAAAACGGCAGGCCCGTGAGTGGAAGCGGAAGCTCGAGGATTAGAGTGCAGCGTGTACGAACGGAAACGCAACAGTTGGCAGCAGAAATATTCAAGTAGAAGAATTCATACAGAATGCACAAATGAACGACGCAATAGTGAGACAAAATTGCACTCTGATAAAAATCAACAGTGAGTACAATAGCTTAAAGTAATAACTTCAACTTGTTGAGCATAATAACGTTGGCTACAGATAACTCTGATTAAAAGAAGAAATTCAATTAACTCAATTAACACTTACATAGCTTGAATCAGCTAGTACATAGATTTACAAGTGTCGAGGAACAAAATATCTTACAAGCTTTTAATGTTATTTACGCCAGTCTTTGCATATGTACAAAAGTTGGTAACCGCTAACTGTCTTCGGGATATTTGGTTGTCCAATTGTTTTAAGATTGCTGATAAGTTGGCGATGTCGGTCAGCCAATGTAGCAAAAACGTGAAAAAGCCAAAAAACCCGAAGGTGCCCTTAGACTGAAGGTATGCAACTCCTAAAGGTGCCCTTACACTAAAGGTATGTAAATCCCTAAGGTGCCCTTAGATTTAAGACAACGAAGAAGGAGAAAAAGCCGAAAAGTGCTTTACATTGAAGGCAAAGAAGAAGGCGAAGGTGCCTTAAACTAAAGATTGTGAGAAAGGCGAAAAGTGCCTTAGTTTAGAGGTGGCAGAAAAAACCGAAAAAGGTGAAGGTGCCCTAAAATGGTTTTAAGATTTTCTGGATACTTTGTCGCATTTTTCGCAAAGAGCAAAAAGGCAAAAAAGGTGAAGGTGTCTAAAAATGGTTTAAGTCATTCTGGTCAGTGTGTCGTATTTTGTGTGAATGAAAAAGATGAAAAAGACGAAAAAGCAAAGGTGCCTTAAGAATGGTTTCTAAGGCAGTCTGGCCACTTGGCCAGTGTGTCGCATTTTTTGCTAAGGAGCGAAAAAAGCGAAGGTGCCTAAAAAATTGTTTTAAGATAAAAGAAAGGGAAAAATGTGAAGGTCCGAAAATATGAAGTTGGTCTTCGGTTTTTTTTTTGGATGCTCATTACTTGAACGATTTGTTTAAGACTGAGCATAAAAAATCTTACACTCCCCCTTAATGTGGATCCTAAAAAACTTTGAACTTCAGTTTTAACATATCGTTAAATCTGAGATGTTGCTCCTTTGATAGAGCTTTTGTGAAGTAATTTGTGAAATAATCATGTAGTTTATTCTACAGAAGATTAATTCTACTTCCTTACTGTGCACTTTCTCTCTAAGATAATGATACTTGATTTCTATATGTTTGCTTCGAGAGTGAAATCTCGGATTGAGAGATAGCGCTATTGGGCTTTGATTGTCACACTTGTAGGAAGTGGTTGTGCAAGGTTCAGGTCTGCACGCAGTTGCCTTAGCCAGATTGTTTCTTTGGTTTCATTGGTGACAACTATGTATTTTTTATTCAGTTGATGATAATGCATCTGAGGTCTACTTTCGGCTGTTCCATGAGATTGGGCCTTGGTTGTATAAAAATACAAATCCAGAAGTTGATTTTATGGTGTCGACATCTCCTGTCCAATCCACATCTGCGTAGGCTTCAAGGATGTTGGCAGTTTGGCTATAGCAGATGCTAAGAGTTGTCGTTGTTTGGATGTACTTCATTACCTTCACTTTCCAATGAGCTATGCCTTGATTTGACAGGAACTAGCCAAGTGAACTAACCGAATATGCAAGGTCTGGTCGCGTGCAGATCATTGAGTACATTAGTGAGCCGATGATGGATTGAAATGGGTAGCACTTCATCTCCTCCTTTTCTACCTCAGTTTGAGGAGATTGTTCCTTTGATAGCTTTAGTCCAGGGTCGAGTGGAAAGAGACTGGCTTTGCAGTTGGCCATTCCATACTTTTTCAACACATTGTTGGGATATCGTTGCTGACTGATAAAGATCAGTCTGTTGGGTCGATCTCGTTGAATTTAAATTCTAAGACAATAGTGGACTAGACCCATGTCAATCATTTTGTATTCCTGGTCCAGCATGCATTTTATATCCTTCATCAGATTCAGATTGTTATTGAATAATAGTGTATCATCTACATAGAGAGTGATGATGATGAAGTAATCTGATACAGACTTGAAGTAGACATTCGAGTCTGCTGAGTTTGGAATAAAATCATTTTCTATCAGAAATACGTTGATCTTCTGGAACTAGGATCTAGGTGACTGTTTCATCCATAGATTGCCTTGTGGATTTTGCATACAAGGTGTTTTTGCTTGCCGTTGAGTTCGTATCCCTCTACTGTGTCATGTAGATTTTCTCTTCGATGGTTCCATTGAGGAAAGCAGTCTAGACATCCATCTGGTGGACTTCAAGATCTGATGCAGCTGCAAAGGAGAGGATTTGGAAAATCGAAGCATGTTTGATGACTGGGTTGAAGGTTTTTGAATAATCCAGATCTGGAATCTGGAAAAAGCCTTTGGCAACTAGCTTGGCCTTGTAACGATTTAGCTTCCCTTCAGCGTCATACTTTGCCTTGAATACCCATTTGCATGGAATTCTGGTCCTTTGGCAGCTCAGTGAGTGTCCATGTTTGATTCTCCATAAGAGAATCAAATTCGATGTCCATCGCTGCTTTCCACTAGTCAGCATTGGGAGTATACATCGCCTCAGCAACTGTGTTTGGTTCCTACATGAAGTAGCAGGCCGGACCATAAATTTGGATGGAGGTTGTCTGGACTTGTTCAACCTTCTGGGTTAAACTTTGGTCCTCTGATGTGGGTTGACTCTTTGAGGTTCTGACTCATTGTTTGAGTCATTGTTGTTATTCAACAGTTGAATCCCTGGATCAGAATTGTCTAGTTGCTCGATCCTTGGGTGGCAATTATCAGCGGCTTTCCCTTTGTGGTCGATGAACTGGTCTTCCACGAAAATGACATCTCTACTAGTGAATGCCTTCTCGGTATCCAAATTGTAGAGCTTGTATGCCTTGTGATTTGGGAAATAGCCAATGAAAATAATTTTCCTGCTCTTGTCATCTAGCTTTCTTCTTAGATCCTTAGGGATCTGAATGAAATCAATGCATCCAAACACTCAAATATGTTTGAGTGATGGTTCTACTCTTGTCCACACCTCATAAGGTGTCTTGCCATTCAAGGATTTGGTGATGGATCGATTCTATAAATACATGCTGTAGTAATAGCTTCTACCCAGAATTTCTTTTGTAGAGAGGCATGGGCCATCATGCTCTTGGCACTCTCGCTGAGTGTCTGATTCTTTTGCTCAGCTACACCATTGGACTGAGGTGAGTAGCTGGTTGTATATTGTTGATGTATCTCGTTGGTCTTGTAAAATTTCTTAAAATCTATGGAGATGTACTCTCCTCCTCCATCTGTGCGTATCGTCTTGATCTTGCTCTAGATTTGGTTCTCTGCAGACGCCTTGAACTGCATGAAGAACTTGAATGCTTCGGACTTGTTCTTCAGATAGTAGGTTGCAGTCCTTCGAGAAAAGTCGTCGATGAAGGTTAGAAAAAAGAGAGCTCCCCCTGTGGAAGCAGTCTGCATCGGGCCACAAATGTCGCTGTGTACAAGGCCAAGCAAGCCCGTAGATGTATGAACTGAGTCTGAACTAAAAGGACTCCTAGCATGTTTGCTGATAATATAGCTTTCACATGGAGAAGTTGGCTTGCTGACTAAAGGAAGGTCTTGTACTAGACTCTGAGCTGACATTTGCTGAATATTGTTGAAGTTAAGATGGTCAAGTCTGAAATGCAACAACATATCAGTTGATTCAGACGTGGCTGTGTGAAGAGCTTGGCTGTTAGAAGAATAGCAATGGTTGAGTTTGTATAGATAGCTGCTTCTTCTTCTGTAGGCTAGAATCTTCCGAGATTTGTCAAGAATTTTGTAGCCTTGTGTATCGAATTCAACCCTCCGACCTGAATCAGTGATTGTGCTAATTGAGAACAGATTCTTGGTCAGATTTGAAACGTGGAGAACGTTGGACAACAACTTGACTTCACCTCTTTTGAATTCAACTTTGACTGTTCTTTTACCTTCAATTGAATGTGATGAGTTGTCTCCAAGTTGCACAACTCGAGAGTGGGTGAATGACTTGTAGTCTTTGAACCAGTCATGATGGCGAGTCATGTATTGAGTTGCTCCGGAGTCTAGATACCAAGAATTGATATCCTGTTGTTCTTTGACTTTGGTCATGAAAGCTACTTCATCTTCTTCTTCTTGTTGCTAATTTGAGTGACTGGCTGTAGCACTGTGTGCTTGTTGTTGGAACTGCTTCTTCTTTTCGTTGTTGTACTTCAAAGTTTGGTAGTCCTTGATTTCATGGCTAGTCCTCTTATAGTATCTGCAGAAATGTTTCTGCGTTGGTTGGAATGATGAAGAGCTTGAATTCGATCCTGAACCGGGATTTAGTCCAGACTACATGTTGTTCTTCTTGTTAGTAGAGTATGACTTTGTAGACCTCTTGGATCTAAAGTTCTGATTTTTTTGAATACAGAGCTTGAGGATTTGATTATGAGCCTGAGGAGGATGCTGATCTTCTGATCTCCTCTTGTATGAGTAGCAAAATTACTCTTGATAGAGTATGGTGCTCTTGGGTAGAAATTGCCATTACCCAATTTTCGTAGGCTTCAGGTAGACTCGATAATAGAGTCATGAGTGCATCAGAATCTTCTATGAGTGAGCCAGTTGCAGTCATCTGTTCCATAAGTGTTAGCATCTGTGCTAACACTAAAAAAAATAAAAAAGAAAAAAATAAAAATTTGAGATATATTCGCCACCTCGATTTGTCTTGATCTACTTAACCTTGTTGCTTGTACATCTCTCAGCCCAATTCACATATTCTGTGAATTTATCAAGTGCTTCAAATTTATTTTGAATAAAATACACTCTGGCAAATTTACTATAGTCATCAATGAAGGTTATATAGTACTTTGGACCTTACTGAGATCACATTAAAAGGTCCACAAATATCAAAATGCACTAACTCCAGAATCTTAGTTGTTCTACAGGAGTCTTTGATGAATGGCGTGCGTGACATCTTGCCTTTCAAACATGCATCACAGGTGGTCGAACTGGTTGCATTCGAGATGTTGACCCCTATTATTGCTCCATGATGGCTTGCTTGATAAAGTGCCATTGAGTTCATGTGGCATAGTCTTTTGTGCCACAGAGTGTTTGGCGAGTCATCATGAGTCTGATGCACTTGATCTGTAGGTAGGCGTACCTTCAGATGATATAGATTTTCTTTTCTTCTGTCTTGAGCGATCAGAGTACTAGTACTGGCATCAATCATGTTGCATGCTTCGTCAGAAAACGTTACACGCATCCCTACATCTACTATTCTTGCTACAAAAAGCAAGTCTTTGAACAGAACGTCTTCGAGTCGTCTGTCTCTGCCGTTGGTGTTGAGCCATAGTGAACCAATAACGTCTTCGTGTCCATCTCCAAGAACTATGAATCTTAAAGGATCTACACTTCTGAAATCAGACATTATTTGTCTTGATGTCACGAATTGTGGGGTAGCTCCTGAATCCAGAATCACCTCATGTGTGTCAGATGTTGATGCTGCACACACATCTTCACAGATGTAGGTGGTCGAACAGTTTCTGTTCGTTCTTTCTTTGCCCATTTTTGAGCTCTCGGGCTCCTCGACATAGGATGAACTGTTGTTTTTCTCCTATCTGTTCTGTGCTGATTTGTTCCTCGGGTTCTGGCGGCAATCCATGGCTGCGTGACCCTTTTTGTGGCAATGGATACACTCAATCTTGCGATTGAGCCAACACGTATATACTGTATATCCGTCTCTTCAGCATCTCACGTAGGTCTTCTTGTCTGTACCTTGTTGTTTTGACCTCCCTTTGCTCTTCCAGTTGCCTTTGCTGGTCCTCTCTGCTTGTTGATCACGATCCTGCCTCTAACGCTCGTCGAGATTCCTCTTTCAGCATATTGATCTTAGCCCGACTAGTCATTTTTTGATTTTTTGTCACCTGTGTAGAAGATGACGCGGTATCTGAGTCCATCTTGATTGACTTCAAGAAATCCAACACCTTTTTTTTGTCCTTTTTTGTCATTTTGGTAGATTCTTCCTTGTTGTCTTTCATTGGAACTGTCGTGATATCCGCCTCATGATTGCGAATATCAACATCCACTAAAGCTATCACCTCTTCGGGTAGATCACTCGATCGGATCACCTGGTTGTAGCATTGCTTCAACTGACTCTTCTTATTCGTAGGTGTCTTGGGTGGATCGATCCTTGAGACTTTCGCCATAGCAGACTTTTGCGGTGGTTGAGCTGGTACTTTCCTGATTCTGTAACAATCTGGGTCCATGTGGTGTAGGACTTGCTCATCAATCAGTTCAATCTCCTTATTATAAGTTAGAGCATGTTGCCAAGGGACTAAATCATCATCCACTGGGTTCTCAATAGGTTCCGCTGACAGCCATGCTACGTTTTTCAACTGGAGTTGGCTTTGTAGGTGGTTGAGCATCTGTTGCTGCTGTTGATTGTACGTGATGAGGATATTGATCTGTTGTTGTTTTTGAGCAGATTTAGCCACCAACCGTTGATTTTTCTGCTGAAGTTGTAGGGTGACACTGTCATCGACCTGACATACTGCTTGTTGACCTGACAAGGTTCTGTAGATGTTATATTGAAACTCATTCACCAACCAAACCATCTTTTGGGCAGTCAGTGGTAATTGCTCCCATATGCCAATGTCAGGGAAGGAGCGTTGGTAATTTGGATAAGGCATAGGGTTGTAAGGGAGAAGATCAGAAAATTGTGTAGAAGAGGGGTTTGGGGGATAAGCAGGTGGAGGTGAGTGGGTTGTCAAAGGAGGAGACTGTGTTTTTTGAGGAGGTGATTGTGGTGAGGTAGGAGGTGTTAGAATCTTGGGGGGAGAGGAAGTGCGGGGAGGAGAGAATATGAAAGGAATCTGATTGAGTAATTGGAGAGCAAAATCATTGACGTCGAGTGAGGGGTCAAGCAAAGGTGAGGTAGGTACCGAAGAAGGTTTTGGTGGAATAGTAGAGTCAAACCCAGTGTTAAGTGTGATGGAAGGGGTGGAAGTGATAGCAAGTGGTGTCTGTAGTGGTAGAGAGGTGGTGGGTGGAGGCGTAGTTGTCTGGACTGTTGAAGTACCCAGAGTGACTTGGATCCCACCAACTGAAACAAAGCCAAATGCGCCGACATCCCCAGAGCTGCCTGCTGCTACTATCGCCTACCTTCTTGCCGTAGCTTGTTGGAGTAGGGCTTCTTGTTGGGCTAAGACCTCCTTTGGGACCTAAGAGAGTTTAAGGCTCCCGCCGGATTCAACATACTCGACTCCAATGTCACTAGACAAAATCTCGGTAGATATGGCGGCTTCAATGTTGACTTTCTTGCCTTTCTGCTTCTTGGTGGGTGGATCTGGCTAAGGATCTACTACCTGGGGGCTGGCTCATTTTCTGTGCTAGGAAATAGTGTTTTCAGCTCCTTGAGAGCGGTTGTTGTCCGGAAGCCTAGGTGTTGCTGGAGGATCATCTGCAGGAGGTAACCACATTTAGTGGTTTCCTTACGCTGTTTGAGGGCCAAGCAAATTTTCCCATCAATCTTTCTGCCCACTTAAAGGTGTGAGTGGGGTCACTCAGTATCATGGTGAGTGCAAAAAGGTCGCTTGGAGGAATTCGATCCATGCGAACAATGTGGACCTCCATCAGAATGAGAAAGATCTCTGTGGCTGCTCGTAACTTGGGATCTTTGATCAGTTTCGTGGCAATGCCATCGTGCGTGTGAGCGATGGTTTTGTCGTCGTCGATCAGGAATGTCTCGAAATAATTTGGGTCATAGATGGTGCCCTTTCTTTGGATTGATTCGCCAGAATCGGAAAATCCGATCAGTTGGATCCTGGCTGGTATAATATCAATGGAGACGTAGCTGCCATCTCTAGACGGAATATGGAAAGTGTGGAATTCGTCAGAGTAGGAGGAATAGGGAGCACATATAAGGCTCTCATGTTGGTGTTTCGGAAGATGCAAGAGATTAAAACCAAGACGGAAGAAAATGTCATTGGCTAATCGTACAGTCTCAGAGTGGTTCTTGACCTCCAGTAAGAATAGGTCGTTGGTGTAAGGCTTTGGGGTCTTACGGCGATGTAGAGAAAGTGCCGGATCCCGGGGGGCCATGATCACAGTAATTCTAGAGTGTTCTGGAAGGTTTGAAAATTCTAGAAAATTTTGGCATGAACTTGAGAGCAGAACTCTAGAATGGATTTGTGGAGAGGAGGGTGGCGGTCTATATATAGATTTTTTTTGTCAATAATTTGCAAATCTATCCAAAAATTGTCCTCAGTGTCCACAATTTGGTAATGATGGTTGCGAATTTTCAGACAATGTTCTGAAGGTTGGCGAATTCTTGTAAGTGATTTTTGTATGCCAAAATAGGAAAAATGTCTAACAGTGCAAAAATGTGTCTCATCAGAATTTGCGGAGATCACAGAGAAATTGTGGGGATTATTTTAAGCTTCAACAAATTGTCGGCAAATTCTGGTAGTGGATATCTGATGAAAAAACTAACTTTTTCTATTTCTAGAAAGTTTGTCTCTGAAACAGAATTCGTGGAGGCTAAATATGAATCGTGCACTATAAAAATGGGGTCAGGCGAATTCTATCTGAAATGGTGTGAGACAAATCTTCTGAAAATAATGACTTTTGTGATTTTCTCATAGAAAGATTGTTTGTATATCTGATCTGATAGTATCTTGATAGTTTGAACAAGAAAGCATAGCAAAAAATTTGTCAAAATGGTAGGTAGGCAGTAAAGAAAAGTAAAGAAAATAGTAGGAAAGAAAACAGCTAATACATATCAAGATAAAAATAGGGTTCATTGTACTTTCTCAGTCTGCTCCCATTGACCACAATGTCGAGGATATCGCCTTGAAGGATTTGGAGTTGTACATATCCAGAGGCAAAGATTTTTTTAATGACGTAAGGATCTTGGCTAGAAAATTTGAGTTTGCCTTTGAAGGCTTTGGCCTGGTATAGCAGGACCTTATCTCCAACCTGGAAGTCTCTAAATTTCAATGATCGATCATGCCATGCTTTTTGTCGACATTTGTGGACTTGTTGAGCATAAATGTTGATCCGTCGTGTTTCGCATAGTTGTTCTAGATGGAATAACCTGTTTGCTAGAGTCTGTTGATTATCGAGCTCAAGGTTATAGGCCATTCAAAGGGAGGGGATATGGAATTCCACATGCATAATGACTTCTTGGCCATATGTTAGCTGGAAAGGGGTTAAGCTTGTAGCTCTCTTTGGGGTGGTGCGATAAGCCCAAAGAGCAGCATGAAGTTTGAGTTCCCAATCAGATCGGTTGGATTCGACGGTTTTGGTGAGAATTTCACATATGATTTTATTGGTGGATTCCGCCTAGCCATTGCATCATGGATAGTATGGGGAACTTTTGCGATGTACATAGATAAGGAAATGTGTACCCCATTCACTAATAAGCTCTAGAGGACATTCGAAACGAACTATAATCTGTTCATATAGAAATTTTGCGGTAGAATGAGCATCAACATTGTGAACAGCTCTTGTTTCAGCCCATTTGGTGCAATAGTCCGTAGCTACTATGATGTAACGAGATTGTGTGTGTTGAGCAGTGGGACTAATAGGTCCGACATAATCAATTCTCCATTTCTGGAAAGCTTGATCAGTGGGTACAGGGTGTAAAGGCATGTAGTCGGTATTTTGTGCATTGGCAGACATCACAGGCCTTAGTGTAATTGTGCATATCCTTGAAGATATATTACATAAATCGGTTCATCTAAAGAGCCTTCCTTGTCAAAGACATCGAGCGCATTTCTAACTCGATGAAACATTGCACTTTTGGCTTTGAAAATTGGAAGTTTTTTTATGTCTATGCAAATTTGTACCCTCCATCTTAAAACCTGGTGCAAATGAAACTAACCCAAGAAACAGACTAGTCATCCATCCTTTGCAAACATCGAGTTGTTTTGTTGCCGTTCACGTGCGAGTACTTGAACTGCGAATCCGCCCCAAGATTCTGTAGTCCTCTTTGTTTGATGGTGTCAGCCTTCAAAAGAAAGGTCCTTCTCAAGCCATCAGCTCCTTGTATCACAAGCAATCATGCAAACTAGGCAAAGCACGAGTACTAAGACTCACCACGAATACATGCAAGCAAGACACTCAGGCAGGTTCACTAATAATTAACAAAGACAAGGTCCCCCTTTGAGATAGTCCAGGCAAAGGACCTTTGCCTGGCCGCGTCCATACAGATCGATCACAGATCAGCCCACAGAGAACACCCCTCCAACTATCTGTGCTTTCACCATTAAGCAGCACATTGCCTCAGTCACGCCCCACCACTTTTTGGTCGATAGCCCTTATAGCTAAATGATCGGCAACTATCCTTGAATATACCACCCCCGTGGACGCACCCGTGCTTTCACCGTTAGGCAGCACATTGCCTCAGTAACGCCCCCACCAAATCTAGTCGATAGCCCTTATAGCTAAATGATCGGTAGCATACCACCCCAATTGTGGACGCACCCGTGCTTTCACTGTTAGGCAGCACATTGCCTCAGTAACGCCCCCACCAAATTTGGTCGATAGCCCTTATAACCAAACAAACGGTGGCTATCGCGAATATGTCACCCCGCACCCCACAAGGCACAGATCGTGCTTACACCAACCTAATGGCAACACAGTGCCTCATCTGTCCTACGTGCAGATGGTGCCAGGCCCGAACTGCGGAAACTGACCGTGCTTACACCTCAAGGGCAGCATCTTGACTCATCAAGCCCCCATTCTGCCTTTTGAGATTGAGTGGATTTTGAGTGTCATTGAATTTCTAGCTCTCTCTCTCTACCCGAGAGCTCATGATGGTTTTTCTCTCTCTACCCGAGGAGAGCAGCTTGTTTTTACTTAGAATACTTTTGGAACACTTCCCACACGCGTGAGTGAGAGTTGGAAGTGATTGAATGCATGTAAAGATAGATCTTGAATCTCAATCTAGTCTTGATCTTGGTGCATCTACACACCTAAGGAGATCACAAGTACATGTAATGGACAATCCACACTTGAGCTAGAAGTTGTCAAGGCCCATTTTCCTAGCTATCTTGTTTAATATAGGGATCTCATAGAATTTCATAGTCAAGCATTTAGGTGTAGGATGTTGATAGGGTCAAATTCGGCATAGATAGCAAATTATCCATTTCCACTTGTAATGCCACTATTGAGCCAAAATAGAGTAGGAGGCCAAACTCGTGCCAATTAGAGTGTAGAAAAGTGTAATGCATTTGTTTGATGAAGTTTAAGAGGTCCAATAGGATTTAGAGGTGGAACCATGAGTGGTCCAATAGAATTTGAGGTTTGCTTGAAAATGGTCCAATAGAATTTAGAGGTGCATGGATCAATGGTCCAATAGGATTAAGAGGTGGCAAAGTGTGGTCCAATCATAGTTAAGCATAGTGGTAGCCCATGGATCTACTAGTATCATTGTACTCCTCATCTGGATCTAATTGATTTCGAGATTGAGTGGATTTTGAGTGTCATTGAATTTCTAGCTTTCTCTCTCTACCCGAGAGTTCATGATGCTTTTTCTCTCTCTACCCAAGGAGAGCAGCTTGTTTTTACTTAGATTATTTTTTGAATACTTCCCACACGTGTGAGTGAGAGTTGGAAGTGTTTGAATGCATGTAGTAGTGTGTTTTTGCCATAGGATCTAAGATTGATCTTGAATCTTAATCTAATCTTAATCTTGGTGCATCTACACACCTTAGGAGATGTAAAAATTACAGCAAATAAGGATCCTAAAACACTTGAAATGATGAGGGAAACAATAGCTTATGATTTCATAAGATTAGCACAAGTTGAACCATCAAAATCCATCAAAAATCTATGCTTGAACCTCACTAAATGGCCCAAATTCTTGAAGAAGGCTTCACACGTGTGAAAGTACGGCCTCCCACAGTCTGAGTACTGTACACCAGACCTACATTAAATCCTATAATCATTAGTAATCACAAGTACTCAAACAATTATGAACATAGAGAGCAATTGCACCATTATGAGAGAAAAAACATGAAATTGCTTGATTGATTTTGGTGAGATATCATCACCTATATATACATGATCCATCACGGTTTTGGGCAGGTATGAGTAGCCCTAAACCTATCCCTAATGCTAATTTTGGTGGATCTTTCATCCCTACCAAGTTAGGGTTGGAATCTTGGAGATCCCTCAACAATGCAAAAATTACCAAAAATAGCTCCTATTTTTTCTCCCTTGTATCTAAGCATAATTTGGACTCATTCCAAAGGTTCTAACACTTAGGTCTACTTGAGAACATCCTTATGAATGGAATCCTATGCTATTTGGCACGTGTGACAAGCCACATCATGACCATCTAACTATTTACAAGTCATATGACCAAAACTAGTCAAGCTAGAATTGTGAATTTTTAACACTCCTCCTCACTATCTAGCTTGGTTCAATCATTGCTTTACTAATCACTCCAAGTGATGATCTGAACTTCACAAAAGGTGTCTTTTGAAGTGGTTTAGTAAGTAGATCAGCTACACATTCATTGCTTGGAACATGCTCCAAAGCAATCTCCTTGGCTTGCACCATTTCTCTCACAAAGTGATGGCATATCTCAATGTGCTTAAATCTTGCATGGAAGATTGGGTTAGATGCAAGGTGTTGGGCTGATATATTGTCATTGTAGATGATTGGTGCCTCCTCTGAATCCATGATCTTTAGTTCCACCAATAATCTCTTGATCCAAAGTACCTCCTTTGTAGTGGTTGTCAAAGCTTTGTACTCGGCCTCGGTTGAAGATAGAGATATAGTTTCTTGCTTTTTTGAAAGCCATGAAACCACACCTTCTCCTATGAAAGTTGAATAGGCACTTGTTGATTTCCTATCCCTCTTGTCCCCTGCAAAATCTGAATCACTAAATGCATGAAGGTTAATCACATCTCCTCTATATAGAATCCCAAAATCCAATGTACCCGAGATGTATCTTAGAATCCTCTTAGCCTTTTTCCAATGGATATTCAATGGATTTTGCATGGATTGGCTCAACCTACATACACTAAAGCTAAGATCTGGTCTAGTTATAGTGATCCACATTAAGGAACCTATAAGTTGCCTAAACAAAGTGATGTCCATGAAGGATCTTTCATCATCTTCATTTGGCACTTTTACATCTTGCTCCATTGGTGTGTCAACACTTTTGCATACTTCCATCTTAAACTTCTTCAAAAGACTTTGAGCATAGTTTACTTGACTTATAAAGATAAAATCAGACCCTCTAAGTACTTCTATGCCTAAGATGAAGTGAAGACACCCTAGATCTACCATCTTGAACTCTAAGGATAGATCTATCTTGATTTTTTCAATACCATCAACACTATTTCCACTAATGATGATGTCATCTACATAAATGAGTAAAAGTACAATACCAACATCATCAAACTTAATGTAAAGAGTGGGATCATATTCACTTTGAACAAAAGAAAGTGAAATAAGATAGCAATGTAGTCTTGAATTCCAAGATCTCGAGGCTTGCTTCAAGCCATAGATGCTTCTTTGGAGATGGCATACTTTGTTCTCCATTCCATGCTTGATGAACCCTTGTGGCTGCTCCATATAGATATCCTCTTCCAAAAAACCATTCAAGAAAGCATTAGAGACATCCATTTGACATAGAATCCATCCAAAATGTGATGCAAGTGCAATGATTAGTCTTATTGTGACCATCTTGGCCACGGGTGCAAAAGTTTCCTCCTAGTCTATCCCTCTCTCTTGAGCATAACCTTTTGCAACTAATCTTGCTTTATGTTTGTTAACACTCCCATTTGCATTCAACTTAAGCTTGAAGACCCACTTGCATCCTATTACATTCCTTTGAGGTCTCTCAACAAGCAACCAAGTTTCATTCTCAATCAAGGCATCATACTCATCCAACATAGCTTTATACCATTCTTTGGAGTTCAATGCATCTTCAACATTAGACGGTTCTTCAAAACTAGATAAAGCATAAGAAGTGGATGAGATACCCTCAACTTGTTGTCCTTTGCCTTGATATGTGAGCCTTGATGGCTCCACTTTTGCCCTTGAAGATCTCCTTGGTGTGATAGGTGGGTTTGGTGCTTGCTCCTCCATGAGCTCCTCCTCAAAACCAAGATCTTGCTCCTCGGCCATCTTCTTCTTGATTGTTGGAGCACTTGAGCCTTCTTCAAGCATATGCATATGATGTTCATCAAAGATGACATCCCTTGAAACAACAAATTTGTTCAAGGATGGGAGATAGACTTTGTAGCCCTTGCTTGAGCTTGCATATCCAAGCATGATCCCTCTTGTGGAAGATGGATCCTCCTTGGTTCTTGTTTCCAATGGCACATGCACATAACATATACACCCAAAAACTTTCAAGTGATTAAGATTGGGTTTCTTTCCATACAACATCTCATAAGGAGTTTTGCCTTCAATTGCTTTGCAAGACACCCTATTCATCAAGTAGTTTGCACATACAAGAGACTCACCCCAAAAGGATTTGGGCAAACAAGCATCTAATCTTAAAGCCTTAGAACATTCACATAATGTTCTATTCCTTATTTCAGCAACTCCATTTTGTTGAGGAGTGTAAGGACAAGAAGTCTCTTTCTTGATCCCTTCCTCCTCACAAAAGGCCTTGAACTCATTGGAGATGAATTCTCCACCATTGTCACTTCTAAGAATCTTGATGCTATGATTATGATGCTTTTCCACAAACAACTTGAACTTTACAAAAGTATCAAATACTTGAGACTTGAAGGAAAGTAAGAACACCCAACAATATCTTGAGTAGTCATCAATGAAGGTTAAAAACATGGATGAACCTCCATTAGATTTGGTGCTAGCAATGTGCACATCCGAGTGTATGAGTTCAAGAGGATGAGATGACTTTGTGATGGAGTTAGGAAACAACTTCTTATGTGCCTTGGATAAGGCACAAGCTTCACAAACCTTGTCTTCCTTCCCAATAGACCTTGGTAGGCCTAAAGCATACTCCTCCTTGATCATAGCCTCCATGGAACCCGAGTTGACATGTCCAAGTCTTTTGTGCCATAAAGTAAAGGTAGATATCTTGCTCTTCTCGGCCAACATGACAACATTAGTATCCACAAATGCATCCAGCTTATAAAGTTTGCCAAGTCTAGTGCCCTTAGCCACTATCTTACCCTTCTTCTTGATGAAACATTCATTTGAAGCAAAGTCAACATTGAAACCATTGTCTACCATTTGGCCAACACTTAGTAGATTCTTTGTTATTGTAGGAATGTACAAAACACCTTCTATGTTGATCTTTTTGGAAGATCCTAAGCAAAGGGGAATGCTACCAACTCCTTCAATCTTACAAGCTTCATCATTTGCTGTATAGATAGACTTTATAGGTCCATCATAAGATAAGAGAGAAGAGAAAAACTCCCTTTTACTAGTCATGTGTGAACTAGCACCCGAGTCAATCCACCAAGGATCTTCTCCTTTGAAGCTTGTTGAAGAAAATATGGACATCATGAGAGAGTCCTCATGTGAACTCTCCTCCTCCTCCTCTTTGCTCATGTTGGCTTGGCTTTGATCTTGCTTCCTCTTGAAGCATTCCGAGGCATAATGTCCCATCTTGCTACAATAGTAGCACTTCACCTTTGATTTGTCCTTCTTGACTTTGGTGGGCGATGGAGACGCCTTTGGGGGTCCTTCTTGATCCTCAAGCTTTGTAGACTTCTTGAATGTTGATCCTTTGCCTTTGGACTTGCCATTGCCTTTGGTGAAGAGAGCTTGGTCATATCCACCTTGGATGGAAAGCCTATCCATCCTCTCTTGCATTTGGCTCCTTCTTGATTCCTCGGCCATGAGTGTGCCTTGGAGTTCTTCAAGTATGGGTAGCTTACCCATAATTGCATATCCCTGAACCAAATTGTCAAATTCAAAGCTTAGTCCATTCAATATGAGTTGAACAAGCTCTTCATCCTTGATAGGGTCACCTATAAAGGCTAGCTCTTTGTTCAATTCCTTTACTCTTAGGACAAAAGTATGTGCACTCTCTCCTTTCTTTTGATAGCTTCTATAGATTTGATTCTTCAAAGCTAACATTCTAGTTTGGTTCTTGGATTCATAGACCTTTTGCAAAGTCTCCCAAGCATCTTGAGCTGAAGTGCAATCTCCTACCTCTCTTAAGAGTTCATTTGCAACATTCATTTTTATGCAATGTAGTGCAACATTGCACCTCTTGATGTATTTGGCTTTTTCTTGAGGATGAATAGGTTCACCCTCCTTACCATTTACAATTTCCATCAGATCTTGCATGATCATGATAGATTCCATTCTAACTTTCCATATGGAATAGTTAGTTTTGTTGAGCCTTTCATTAGTATCCAAAAGACATGCATTTATAGATGCCATCTAGTCTCCTAATCAAGGACTTGACACAAATGAAGGTTACTTCTATTGATTTGATTGAAGGTCTACCTTATCCCACTTCTTACGGACCTGAAAAGATCAGTAATAGACTTCCTATAAAGATCTAAGAATGATCTCTAACAAAATCAAATCATAGAATACTAGAAACAATGCACTTGCTTGATTGAAGTAGACAATACTAGTAGAATTGCCCCTCTTTCTATAAAGAACATTAAAGCTTCCAAATGATCTGATCAAGAGTGAATTTCAGCAACCTAATATACTTCCAAAATCACTTGTAAAAGATCTAAATGGAACTTAATGAGGATGCAACACAATCTACTATCCAATCACAAGCAAAAAATGATCAAAATTGATGAAAAATTGATCTAATTTGGTGCATAAGTCAAGCAATGGTTGGACTGAACCTAAATCACTTTAGGAGGTGTCTACTACACCTTAGAACAGCCTTGAAGAGTCCCCAAAACTCTGATCTCCCCTCTCCTTGAATGCTAGAAAGCCTTCTCTATGAAATCACCTCCAAAACTCGCTTAGAAATCAATGCTTGGAGCAAGCAAAACTTGCTATCTTGGTAATGTGAATTGAATTCAACTTTGCCTCTGGTTTTAGACACCTAAACACCTGAAAATGAAGTCACACAACACCAATCTCCAATGTATTTGACTCACTTTGAGTTCTAGAATCAATACTAGATGCTAAGATCCAATCTACACAAGATTTAGATCAAAAATTGTGATCAAATTGAATGAAAACCAAGGATTTAGCTCATTTCAGCCTTTAGGCTCTGATACCATGTAAAAATTACAGCAAATAAGGATCCTAAAACACTTGAAATGATGAGGGAAACAATAGCTTATGATTTCATAAGATTAGCACAAGTTGAACCATCAAAATCCATCAAAAATCTATGCTTGAACCTCACTAAATGGCCCAAATTCTTGAAGAAGGCTTCACACGTGTGAAAGTACGGCCTCCCACAGTCTGAGTACTGTACACCAAACCTACATTCAATCCTATAATCATTAGTAATCACAAGTACTCAAACAATTATGAACATAGAGAGCAATTGCACCATTATGAGAGAAAAAACATGAAATTGCTTGATTGATTTTGGTGAGATATCATCACCTATATATACATGATCCATCACGGTTTTGGGCAGGTATGAGTAGCCCTAAACCTATCCCTAATGCTAATTTTGGTGGATCTTTCATCCCTACCAAGTTAGGGTTGGAATCTTGGAGATCCCTCAACAATGCAAAAATTACCAAAAATAGCTCCTATTTTTTCTCCCTTGTATCTAAGCATAATTTGGACTCATTCCAAAGGTTCTAACACTTAGGTCTACTTGAGAACATCCTTATGAATGGAATCCTATGCTATTTGGCACGTGTGACAAGCCACATCATGACCATCTAACTATTTACAAGTCATATGACCAAAACTAGTCAAGCTAGAATTGTGAATTTTTAACAGGAGATCACAAGTACATGTTGTGGACAATTCACATGTGTGAAATTCAACATGGTATCAGAGCCTACCTAAGGTTACCATGCATTTTGATACATTTGAGTGAAAACTATTCATCAATCTTGAGCTAGAAATTGTCAAGATCCATTTTCCTAGCTATCTTGTCCAATTTTGGATCAAAAGAGATCAATAGGGCATTGATTGGGTCTGACCTGGTACTGTACGGAATCAGGTGCTCAGACACGTGTGAGGAACATCCAATTTCAGTTTAGGAGTTCTTTTTCATGTTTGATCCAAAAATCTTGCTAGAGAGCTTGTTTTGAAGCTACTTTTGTCTAGTTTTTGATGCAATCATTTCATTCCATTTGGTTGTGCCAATCAAAAGTTATAAGCTTTTGAAGAGGGTTAGGTTGGGCACCTAGACCTGGGTGGACACATTTGGTTTGGTCAAGAGATTGCTTGTTTAATCCAAAATCACAGTTGAATGCTTACCAATCTCATCTACATGTGATCTAGGCACTGTTTTGAGATCTTAGCCATTTTGTTTCATGCAATATCATTGTATTTGAGTCAAATTTGGTTTCTTAGTGTATTTCACATGTGCTAAGAGTGTTTAATCCTAACTTTGCCCATACTCCATCATTTGATGTGAAGTAGATCTAGTTTTGGAGAGATTGAGATAGCTAGTGAGAATCATCTCACAGTTTGTTGCAAGATCTTGCATAGGAGATGGTAGCACACCATTATTGGATCCTATAGTGAGAGAGAAGCAACATTTTTTGTTCATCACTTCTATTTATCTCCACTTTACATGACTTCAATGAGCTCATACTTGTTGCAACCAAGTGAGAGATTGTCTACTTCCAATTATTCAATATGGAAGTTGAGGATGGAGTCCATCTTAATACTCCAAGATGTGATGGACATTGTACTTGGGATTGAGGAGGAGCCTCAAGTCCTTCAAGAAGTACAAAAATACAAGAAGAGAGCTAGGATGGCTCTCCACTACATTAAGATGAATGTCTCTAATGAGATATTGAGGGAGATTGGTGATTGTTCTACATCCAAGGAAGCTTGGGATTGTCTCAAG
Organism: Diphasiastrum complanatum; assembly: GCA_029204225.1. Lineage (NCBI taxonomy): Eukaryota > Viridiplantae > Streptophyta > Lycopodiopsida > Lycopodiales > Lycopodiaceae > Diphasiastrum > Diphasiastrum complanatum. The sequence continues at coordinate 47,177,570 of CM055093.1, forward strand.
TCCATCTATGAGGCTAAGAACACCTCTAGGCTCCTCACTCTTAGAAATCAAATCTTCCAAAGTAGTCAAAAGAGTGATGAGAGTGCATGTAATTATGTTTTGAGAGTCAAGGATATTCATAGGGAGCTTGCATGTATTGGTAACTCAATCAATCAAAGTGAGCTAGTCCAAGTCATTCTCAATGGCTTGAGAGATGAATATGACAACCTTGTCCAATCCTATGCCATTAAGGAGGAGCTACCAATTATGGAGGCCCTTAAAAGTGTGCTTATTTCTGAAGAATCAAGACAAGAGTACAAACTCTTGAGGATGGACAAGCTATCACTCAATCATGATGATGGCAAAGTTCTATTTGCCAACCACAAAGAGAGGAGTAAGAAGCAACATCATCACTTCTCTAATGACAAAGCTAAAGACCAAGATGGAGAGGAGGAGGGTATTTCTCATGCTTCTACTTCAAATCTCAAGAAGAAGAAGATCAAGTGCTTTTATTGTGGCAAGAAAGGCCATTATGCCACCAATTGCTTCAAGAAGAAGAATCAACTCAATCAAGCCAACATCACCAATGAGAAAGAAGACTATATTGCAAGTGATGGAGAAGGCTCTCTTATGGCATTAAGCTTCTCCTCTTCCACCTTCAACAAGGATGACTCATGGTATATTGATAGTGGAGCATTTTCACATATGTCCAAGCACTTTTTTTCATCTATTTTGCCTTATGATGGAGTCAAGAAGACCATATACTTTGCAAGTAAGCATGAGTGCAATATTGAAGGAGTAGAGATTATTCCCTTGAAGCTTGCATCTTCTAAAGATCTCTTTCTCAACAATGCTCTTTTTGTCCCAAAGCTTGCAAAGCACATCTTAAGTGTTGGCCAACTTCTTGATAGTGGCTTTGATGTCAATTTCAATATTGACAATTGTGTGATCAAGAAGGATGGTGAGATCCTTGCATACGGATCAAGATTTGAAGGCATCTACAAATTGGATCCAAGTGAGAGTGCAAACTCTCTTGATGTTTCTTATATGTTCAATATTTCAAAGGAGGATGATCACACAAGATGCACATATCTTCTCTCTTCAAGTATTATGGTGTATGATTATTCCTCATTATTCAAAGCATTTGTTGAGAAGAAATTCTCATTGAAGATCAAAGCTTTGAGGAGTATTGGAGCTCTTGAAGGAATAGCACCATATGAAGTTTGACTCAAGATGAAGCCTAAGGTTGATCACCTTAGTGAACTTGGTAGTGCTTGCTTTGCACATATTCCCTTGGAAACAAGAAGGAAGGATGATCCAAGCTCATAGATCATGATTGGATACTCATCCATCAAGGAGGCCTTTAGTGTCTTTACACTCTCTATTTCAAAAGTGATTGTGAATAGAGATGTCACATTGCATGAAGATTCAATCTTGGAAGTGGATGAGATCAAGGCTTCTCAAGAAGCATCACAAGTTATCTTTTTTGAAGGTATTCAAGTTATGATGGGGCCAATGTGTGAGGAGGAGTTTCTTCTTCATATGATTTCAAGAAGATCTTCAAGGTGCATGGTCGAGTCTTTATGGCTCACCTTAGATGGCAAAGAGGGACATCTTTCATGTTGTATCTACTACAACACATTCATATATGCTTCTCTTCCTTTGCTTGAAATGCTATCTTGCTTCATTGAATTTTTTGGATCTCAAAGTTCAAGAAAAGCTATACTAGTTTTGTATGATGCTTATGGTATGGACATGTTTCTTGTCATTATTGACTTAGATATGTTTCCAATACTTTTTGAAAGCAAGATATTGTATTGTCAAAAGTATGCTCTTGGTTCTAGTAAGAACAAGATTGAGCTTGGTACTCACTTTTTTGAAAATCATGTTTTCACATGTTTTGAGGCAAATTCTAAACTCCTCTTGAGATTAAGTGAAGCATCCAAAGTGGACACTTACATCCTTAAGAGAGTAACTAGCCTAAAAAAGATCAAGATAGTATTTGATATCAAGATTAGATCCATCATGGATATAGTTCATTGTATGTGGACTAGTCAAGCTAGAAAGCATAGTCTTGATAATCATCATTGTTTCACATCTTATGATCTTGATCTCCATGAATCCTTATAAGGCCTAGAAGCCTCAGATTTCTCTATTTATGGTGCATCCATCATGCAAGTGGAACTTTCAAAGCGAAGATCATCATCAAGCATGGAGGAAGCCCATGATCATAGTGGCATATTGGTGGAGCACTCTTCAAAGGCATTGGCAAGAGATCTCTACCAAAGAGATCTTATCATGGATATGGTGAGGGTGCTGCTATGATGGATCTTTTGGCTGATCTTCACTTCTTATGCATACCAAATGATCCACTCAAAAAGATTTACAAACTTCTCAAGTGATCTAGTACCTTTCCAAGCTATTTTTTGAGGAGTGTGAGAAATTGGCAAAAATCTAGCTTGGTATTTTTTATGATAGAAGTTTGTAAGTGAATCTCACATGTGTGGAGGATGTTCCCACATGTGGAGAATTGTCAAGTAAATAAAAATGTTTGATATAGGGGTCTCATAGAATTTCATAGTCAAGCATTTAGGTGTAGGATGTTGATAGGGTCAAATTTGGCATAGATGGCAAATTATCCATTTCCACTTGACATGCCACTATTGAGTCAAAATAGAGTAGGAGGCCAAACTCGTATCATTGTAGTATCATTGTACTCCTCATTTGGATCTAATTGATTTCGAGATTGAGTGGATTTTGAGTGTCATTGAATTTCTAGCTTTCTCTCTCTACCCGAGAGTTCATGATGCTTTTTCTCTCTCTACCCAAGGAGAGCAGCTTGTTTTTACTTAGATTATTTTTTGAATACTTCCCACACGTGTGAGTGAGAGTTGGAAGTGTTTGAATGCATGTAGTAGTGTGTTTTTGCCATAGGATCTAAGATTGATCTTGAATCTCAATCTAATCTTAACCTTGGTGCATCTACACACCTTAGGAGATCACAAGTACATGTTGTGAACAATCCACACGTGTGAAATTCAACAATCCAGGATTTAGTTTATTCACCTTGCCATCAACAAATGTAAGATAGATATGTTTTACAATTTTTTAAATTGGTGATGTTGCTCTATCTGTTGGCTCTGAGTAGCTAGTTTCAAGGGTCATTTTGGCCCAAGGATGGCCAAAAGTAGGTGCCTTCTAGCCAAGGATAGGCCCTTCCAAAGAATTAGCTCGCAAAATGAACTACAACTTCAAACTGAAGTTTCTTAATGAAGGACTAGTGACTTTAAAAGTAGGGTCCCTTCAGGCCCTTTCATTTAAAATTTTCTTTTTTATGAAGAGTTTTCACTTATGGCCTTCAACTCTTCAAGGGTTTCTTTCAACCCCTATCCAATGGTCCATAACAAATCCACGGTCCATGTTGCTTCTCATCCGCGCGATCTAAGCCATCAATCTAGATTTACCTTGATCATGTGGCTTTCATCATCTTTGTGCACTGAAGCAGATTCATCTGGCCGCTGGCACCTCATTTTACACTATGCACCTGGCCATGTTGGCTACGCACCTCATTTTACACTACGCACCTGGCCATGTTGGGTGCGCACGACCCTCGCAGACGAGCATCATTCTGATCACTTTTTTGAAGTTCCGATTGCATTAGGGGATATAAGAACTCAAAATGGGCCCTTTGCAAAGATGTTTTTTTTTTACTTCGCATGTTTTCAACGCTTAAGTGGCCCAATCAATAGTGTCCATCTGTGATGAACTATAACAATGGTTGACAGACTGAGATTGATTTTGCCGTTCTCGGCCAAATTTTGGTGATTTTCAAAAATCCCGCTGGGGAGAACAAACGATTGTGATTGGACCGCAAGTACTGCCTAAATACTCTTTTGATGCCCGTATTTGTACACTCAAGGTTGGTTTGACGTCAATAGTCGTAAACTATAGTTAATTAATCGCTATAGTTTAGGAACTTTTGCCATTCTTAGGTACATTTCTCATTCTCTTCATTATTTTTTTCTCTTCGTTTTCATTTGTATTCAACTTCTTATTTTTAGGAGTAATGGCAACACGTAATCAGAGACCAAAAGGAACCATTGAAGCTATCAACATTTGAAATGAAAAGAATGCAAAAGATCAAGGGATACCTAGAATATATCAAAAATATCAGTGGATATTGATGCATCCATCTTCAAAAGGCGTGTTCCGGAAAAGAAAAAGACAAGATAGACTATATATAAGTTCTTGGAAAGGAAGGATAATGGATTTCAAAGTTTCAGCTGCTGAACTATCACAGATGTTTTAGTTCAGCATGTTTATCTTGACAATGAAATCAATATTCAGCATTTGAATTCTCATGATAGGAAGAAATGCAATTGTAATTATGTGATTAATATTCGTGTACTTAGTTTGATTTTTTTATTTGAAAAATTAACCATTATTTTGTTGGTTTTGCATATTTATATCCATCGAATATCATTGAATTGCAGTTAGTTCAATCTATTATAGGAATAATTGATGTCATACATTCTGATATCGGTTTACTCCAATATAAGAGACGTTCTCCAAAATACCTCTTGGAGTTAGGAATATTTTTTTATGACTCCAACTATTTTCTAGATAAAAATGGTTTAGCGGGAAGATTAGAGCCATACCCACTACCATATTTCTCCAGTGAGGAGTGGATTTATCCAAACTCAATAATTTCAAAAAGTTTCCGATCGAGATTGTATATGGATATCCAGATTATACTAAAATGTAGCACCGGATCAAAGAATAATAGATTAAGTTGGAATCTTCCTTTTACTATCTTTGTTGATTTTTTTTCTAAATGTAATGTTCGACAAACTAAAACGATGTTTATTTGTAAAGACTTGAGTGATGAGATGCTTGCCCAGTTGTTGGATGATCATTGAGATACAAAACAAAATGGACAAGTTGAGTACAGGGTTTGTAAGTCGTCCATGACATTTAGATATCACATAGAAAAGAAGATGCTCACGAGCAATGTGTGAAAATTGTCAACATTTCCTTGTCTAGTTTTAGGCCAAAATTGCTAAAAATGGCACATAGTTTAGGATCTGACTTTTCACACGTGTGAAACAGGTCTAGATATTTTTAGTAAGTGTATTTTTTCAGTATGAAGAAGTGTCAAACTTCAAGACCTTCGAAATGAGTCCATTTTCATGTATTTTGGACATATATGCCAATTTTACCTATATAGGGCATATTTTAGGTAAGGAGGGTCTAGAGAGAGGAGAGAGAGTCATCTCTCTCAGCTATATATAGCAGGTAGGCCGTGGAGAAACCTTTTGTATGCTTCATTGAGATCAATAGATCATTGTCATTGTTTCTTCCTCCATTGAGAGCATTGTTGTGTGTATTGTCTTCAAGCTATTGTGTATGATCTTAGGTGCTTTCCAAAAGTGATAGGCTGATGTATTATGGACTATATAATGCTATTTTGGGCCGCACTTGATGTTTATGGAAGTTTCCATTTGTGATAAATGCTTTTTGATCAAGTTCTTTGCATTATAGGTAGCATAGAATGTGTTGCCAATTCCTAGCTTATGTAGTTTGGAGTGCAAGCATTCAAGCCAATGATCTTGGAGTTTAGATCCACTTAGGATCTGTATTTTTCACATGGTATCAGAGCTGGTTGGCTTCTATTTACAGTAAGTATTCCATTTTTGGTGATATTTGGATGTTTGATCAAGTTCTAGCATGATTTTGCATTGCTTTGTTGATCAAATCTTACTAACCTTTGTTTTGTGAGTTGAACTTGTGGATCAAAAGCATATTTCAGGTCTATTGAAGATCAGAGGCTGAAAAGAAACTATTTTGGATCAGATCATAACACCTAATCATTTGTGATTGTGAGGCTTGTGCATATTCAATACTAACAATGTTCTTTTCAATCCTATTGTTGACAATCTCCATTCTTGGATGAACACTCTCCTTAAGTGGATGAAACTTCTCCTTAAGTGGATGACAAATGCTCTTTTGAGTGAGTTGTAATTCTCCTAAAGGCTGAGCAAAGCTCCCATTTGGATGAAAGATCCCCTTTTTTGGGTGAACATATTGTAAGCTCCATTGTGAAGAGCATATTGTAAAGATTGTCATCAATTTTGGCATAATTTTTGGTGTACTTTGTTGAGCATGTAAGTAACTCTCCTTATGTAATTTGATTGGAGCATTTGCTGGAAGGTGTTAACCATTATGCAAGTGTGTTTTCAGGTTCTTAACAGGTTGAGGAACATTCTCATGTGAAGTGATCTTAGATCTACATCTAAACACCAAGATTTGACAAGATAGTGAAGCTAGTCTTGTGATTCACTAAGTGTGCTCATTCATTCACCTCTAAATCTTGTATTTATCACTTGCTGGAGTTTATAAACTTTTAGAAGTGTGGTTTACATGTGGTTTTACAGGTTGAATCAATATCTTAGTGTGTTGATCATATGTTGATCAAGTTTGTTCATTACTAGGTAATCTTGGCATCCTAGTTTTGGGTATTTTCTAAGAATGCAAGTAACTCTTCACACCATAACTTGATTTGGTCACTTGCTGGAAAGTTTGAGAGCTTAAGCAAGAGTGTGTTCAGGTTGGTTTGATTTTGTAATCCATTCTTAGTGTGTGCAAAGTGTTGCATGTGTTTCAATCTTCCTTTCTATGCTTGGAAACCATCTAGGTTCAAGATAGAAGTGTTTTAGGGTCCTAAATCTTCATAGATCTCTTTATCTATCATTTGTTGAGAGAAAAGTGAGTGCTAAGTTCTTTAGGACAAAACCTAAAAGTTGAAGAAACATTAGAATCATGGCTTCCAATGGTGGGATCATGCTAGAGTCTAGTGAAAGGTTGAGTTCATCAAACTACTCTACTTGGAAAGTGAGGATGGAGTCCTTACTTGAGTTGAATGAACTCATGGACATAGTTGCAGAAATTGAAGAGAGACCTCTCACACTTCAAGAGCAACAAAGGTTTGATAAGAAGGCCAAGAGGGCTCTTCATATCATTAAAATGAATGTTACAAATGAACTTCTCAAGGAAGTTGGAAAGTGTCAAAGTGCAAGTGAGGCATGGAATGCCTTAAAGAAGCTCTTTGAATCAAAGTCCACATCTAGGGTATTGACCCTAAGGAGACAAATATTTTCTAGTAGGCAAAGAGAGGGTGAAAGTGCTCATGCATTTATCTTGAGAGTTAAGTCCCTAAGTGATGATTTAGCATGCATTGATGAGAACATAAAAGATGGTGAAATAGTCCAAGTTATGTTGAATGGTTTGCTAAATGAACATGCTAACCTTGTGCAAAGTTTTGCCATTCAAAGAGTCTTGCCAAGTGTGGTTGACTTGCAAGAAATCTTATTGGCTGAAGAACATAGGTTGCAATCAAAGCTTGATGGTGCATCCTTGCAAGGTGGAGGTGAAGAGGCTTTCTTCACAAAAGGCAAATTCAAGGGCAAAGGTAAAGGCAAAGGGAAATGGTCCAAAGGTGGTAACTTTGATCATGATGATCACTCTTCCTCTTCCTCTTCTACTAAGAACAATAAGTCAAAGTTCAAGTGCTTTTATTGTGGGATAAAAGGACATTTTGCAAATGAATGCCATAAGAAACAAAATGCTAGATCTAGGTTGAGATCTAATGTACTTCTTGGAGATGATAATTGTTGTGCTAACTTGGCAAGCTTTGGTGAATCTATGGTCAATTTTTTGGATCCATTGGATCTTGAAGATGCACTAGTGTTACCTACTAGTCATATGGAGTCATGTGGAGCTAAATTAGCATCATGTTTGTACTCTTCTACTCATGGACTTCCAAGGCTTGGTGGTTCTTCAATGGTGCTAGATGGCAAGTGCAAAAATGGAAAAGGTAAGGAAGGAGCTAACTTCATCAATGGAGTTGATGAAGATTCTTCTTTGGAAGTGATTGTTGCTAATGACTTGTTTGTTCATATGGAAAAAGATGGAGATGCTAAGTGTCATTCTTTGCAAGAAGATGGTTGTTCTTCTAATTCTTTTCATATTGATGTATGTAATCATGTGGGAAAAGATGATGGTGCTTTGAGCATGCTTGAAGGAAATGGTTCTTTTACATCTTTTTGTGATAAAGTCATTTGTGCAACAAGTGGTGTCACATTTCTTCATAAAAAGAGTAGATCAAAGGTTTCTATCATGAGACTTGGTGAGGGAGATCACAAGTCAAAAGGAAGAGAAGTATGTGAAGTGTTCAAAGTAGGATGTACTTTGAATGATGTTTTTATGAACGATAGTGAGGAAGAATCATTATCATATGACTCATTACCTAAATCATTGAGTAGAAGTTCATGTTTGAAAAGAGAGAGTACTTCAATCACTCTTATGTTGAAGGTACTAAGGATTCTTTTCTTGGCTTCTAATATTCAAGAGTCTTCTACTTCTTATGGTGCAACTATCAAGAGGGAGGTTTCTAACTTTTGTGGTGCTAGCATTAAGAGGGAGTCTTGTGAAGGAAAGGGCAATGGAAGAGTGGTTCTTGGGAAGATCCAAAGCATGGATCTAACATCTCTTCATCAACTCAAAGCATTCTATGATTGTGGTGGATTGTTCATTCATGGTCAAGATGGCAAAAGGTTGGTTGAAGAAGACTACATGGAGCAACTCAAGTGGCAACTTCTTCAAGGCAAGGGAGATATCATTGGTGAGCTTATTGAGGTTTGTTATGAACTCAAGAGGGCTGTTTTGATTAGGTTTGATACTCATCTTCACCTACTCTACTTCATGTTAAATGGAAATGTTGGAATCTATCTTTTGGTTTATGATGGTGGCATTGTTTTCACTAACTATAGTGAAGGGTCAAATTTGAGCATTGATGAGATCTTGTGGGATCTTAATCATGTGTTTGAGAGGGAGTATCTTCAGAGTTTCAGATCTGAAGATGTTCACATATGCAAGATCTTTGATGTCTTATTGGAAGATCAAGAGGTTGATCTTGGATTGCTTCATCAACACCAAGAGACAAGTGGCAATTCGAAGCTAGTGAAAAGCATCAAAGAAGAGACAAATGGTCAAGGCATTTTGGATCTGTTTTTACAGGTTCTTGAAGGTTCAAGTAAGGTCTTTGGAGCTGCAAGGAAGTGTCTTCTTACTCTACCTCACTTGCCTAATCTCATGTATGAACATTGTTATGTCAATGTGTTGAAATTGTCAAATTTCAATAAAACTAGTTCCATAGTTTTGCATCCTTTGGATCTTGGAGATGGAATAGTTATCATTGCTGGTTTGTATGATCAAGTACATGAATTCATTCAGATCTTGAAAGGTATTGAAGTGGTCAATATGTTTTCTTTTGAACAAAGTTCAAGATCTAGTATTCTAGTGTTGGCAAATTGGCAACTTGTTGACATTGTAGGATCAAGCGTTGTGTGCAGATCTTGTGGAGGTACTTCAAGTATTTCAAGTTCAGGTTTTGGTCATTCAAATGGAGTAGGGAACACATCTTTTTGGCATTCATTCACTCAAAGGCTTTCATGGATTGAAGATCTACAAAGGCAAGAGAAACCAGAGATGGATACATGGAGGAATTCATTAATTGAGATTCTATGTTCTTTTACATGTACCATTTTTATGATTCTATGTAAAATTGATGTAAGAAATAGTGAAGCATCCTATATGGACACTATTATCTATATCAATTATGTTGTGTCCTATTTTGTACATATTAGGATCCTTGAGAAGAGATCTATTCTGATGATGGAGATCATTCTTAAGTTGGAACAAAGTAGTGTTGTAAAACTAGCAAGTTAAGTTGAAGAGGGAGTGTGAAAATTGTCAACATTTCCTTGTCTAGTTTTAGGCCAAAATTGCTAAAAATGGCACATAGTTTAGGATCTGACTTTTCACACGTGTGAAACAGGTCTAGATATTTTTAGTAAGTGTATTTTTTCAGTATGAAGAAGTGTCAAACTTCAAGACCTTCGAAATGAGTCCATTTTCATGTATTTTGGACATATATGCCAATTTTACCTATATAGGGCATATTTTAGGTAAGGAGGGTCTAGAGAGAGGAGAGAGAGTCATCTCTCTCAGCTATATATAGCAGGTAGGCCGTGGAGAAACCTTTTGTATGCTTCATTGAGATCAATAGATCATTGTCATTGTTTCTTCCTCCATTGAGAGCATTGTTGTGTGTATTGTCTTCAAGCTATTGTGTATGATCTTAGGTGCTTTCCAAAAGTGATAGGCTGATGTATTATGGACTGTATAATGCTATTTTGGGCCGCACTTGATGTTTATGGAAGTTTCCATTTGTGATAAATGCTTTTTGATCAAGTTCTTTGCATTATAGGTAGCATAGAATGTGTTGCCAATTCCTAGCTTATGTAGTTTGGAGTGCAAGCATTCAAGCCAATGATCTTGGAGTTTAGATCCACTTAGGATCTGTATTTTTCATCCACCTTGTATTTTGTTCGATACTACGGGAGTGTCCGACAATTCGATTGTATGAGCTTTTCCCTTCCCTTTGAGGCCGATAAACTGATCTTCGATAAAGATGATATCTTGACTGGTGAATATCTTTGATTCGACAAGATCATATAGTTTATAAGCTTTATCTAAAGTATATAACGAATGAAAATGGATTTGATATTGTAAAAATTGACGTTTTTTTTTTATACTCTGAGGTATCTGTGTGTAAGCGATGCATCCAAACACACGTAAATTAGATAGTGATGGTTTGGAGCCAGTCCTAACTTCATAAGTATTTTTTCTGAGAGGCCTTTAATTGAACATCTATTCTGGATATAAGCTGCAATGGAAACAACTTCAGCCCAAAAGAATTTCGGAAGTTTCGCATGAGTATGCATACACTTACCCGCTTCGACTAAGGTTCTCTCAACAAGTTCATTCGATTGAATCGAATAGAAGGTAATAAACTATTGCTTGTCATTGTTAAGGCAATACTCCTTGAATTCAGTTGAGATGTATTCTCCCCCGTTATCAAACCTCAAGACTTTGATTTTTTTGTCAATTTCCATTTTTGCATGCTCTTTGAATGACTTTTGCTTAATAAAATAAACAAACTGTTGTGTCGTAGGTGTAGTATAGAAGTTCATCGCTAGGAGCGGCAACCTCGTCTCAACCTGCACAACAGAGAGAGAGAGAGAGAGAGAGAGAGAGAGAGAGAGAGAGAGAGAGAGAGAGAGAGAGAGAGAGAGAGAGAGAGAGAGAGAGAGAGAGAGAGAGAGAGAGAGAGAGAGAGAGAAGATTTCACATAGTCCCTCTTGACAAGTCAAGACCAAAACCTATGAACCCTTCAATTTATAGCATAACATGTAATAACAAAGCTGTATAAAATCTTACAATACAGAGTACCATAAAGCAAAGCAAGCTTTAGGACACCCACCATCCCACAAAACAAAACTGCACAAGTTACTTGCATGAGGAAGACATGTTTCATAGTTGAGCATCAATTGTTATCCACGTCCAAAACAAGATTCACTACCTTATCAGTTTATTGTAATTACAAATCATACGTCCAATCTTCCTTATCATGCATTTCATAATTAGCAATACATTCTGCCCTTTAACGAAACCGTATCAGGGCAGATGCCATGCTGATCATTACAAGAGCAAAAAGAATGTATTAAGTTCACATAAGCATTTTACACGTAATAAGCTATCTTGCAATATACAAATAAAAAGAGATATGATTTTGGTCACAGTGCTAGGTACTAGGGCAAATCCATGCCATACTAGCCCCAGGCACTTCCATTAGAATCATAGGGAGTCCAAGCACCTTAATGCTTAGGCAAATCCATGGCATACAAGCACACCAAGGTCCAGTTCTTATTAAGTACATAGCTTACTCAAGAAAAACCGCTTTTAAGTAGAACAAATCCCATCCTTGTAATTAGTATCATAAAAAGATCCTTGTCAGTTTATAGGCATGCGGCGTAAAAACTATTAGTACAATGCATTCAAGAACAATCATTTAAATCATACCGCTACTTCTCATATGCATGAACCATTTCATAGTATTACCCAATGGGGTTGGCTCAATTGGTTAGCTTGGCATCCAAAGTCTCTTTGGTCCCAGGTTCGAGCCTCCCCTTGGAAACCAAGAACCATAGTATTGGGTGGGAAACCCACTCATATCAGTGTTACCTCATATAGTTCTATACCTAGGTGCGATGCGAAGTATTTTCCTGCGAGCTACCCATCTCCAATTGCTTTAAGGGAGATCTTCCACTAATTATCAACAGAGAATAACAAGTTATTAGAAACATAATCATCAATAGCTATTAGAAACATGTCCATCATCAATAAAACATCATTCATTTTGCTAGCAGGTGTTTAGTCATTACGCTACACATACTGGGTCATTCTTTTCCTGGCATGATTGCATATCACTTCTGTTTTTTCACATGCGTGCACAATATTTGAGGCCTCCCACAAACCTTAAATGTTAAGATCATCACAACCATTTAGCCTTTAACGTTGACTTTTTTTCAGACTCTATTGACCGACGTCAACACGATAGTATTTGCCTTTGCAAGGCAAGGCCAAAAAATTGATATACTTTGATCAAAGAACACATCTTCAATAGGTAGGAAAGATTCTTTTGATGGTCACTAGGAAAAAAATTGCTTAAATAAATTTTTTTGAAACATTATTAAACAACTAATTGTTGTTATATACAATATATATATATATATATATATATATATATATACCTAGTCAAGCCATTTATGGAGGCAAAGATGTCACGGCACAACGGTCAGATTCAAGGTGAAGGAGATTCAAGCCTTCACGTGAAGTCAACAACTCTATCCATACACCCCACTATGATAGACAATTAAATGAATTGATTTAAGAACGCAACTCGAGGAGGTAGGAGAGATTCCAAGTGATGGTGGATAGGAAAAGAAATTGCTTTAATAATTTGATCAAAGTGCAGAGCTCCAATAGGTCCAATAGGTATGTCTATGTTAAAAGAAGATTGCCTAAGCCCCCTAGAAAGCATACATGAATGCAATGGATGGAGGTAGGGCAGAACAAAAAAATGTCCTTAATGGCTTTGTTTTCCGTTGTTCCTAGGCGAATGTGTGGGAGAGAGCCTCGTCTCATATAAAAGCATCTCTCGGGAGAAATTGTAGCGTCTTCTTCTTCTTCGTCTCCATTGTTTGAAGATCTGCGCAAAAGAGCGACGCTGCATCTGCTCTTGGGAAGCAGAGCTTGTATCATGTAAGTAATAATCAGGAAGGTTTCAGTCAGCTTTGTTATGAGTTTGATTGTTTGGGAGTATGTGCACAGACATAGATTTTTTTTCGGTTTCAGCATCATCATCGCTTTGTCTCCATCCCAATCACCAGTCCGCCCTCCGTCTTTGGAAATTTTCAAAAGGCTCGTTTCTAGTCTTTTTCCTTATGTGCCTCTCAGAGGCAAGCAGTCGGAAAAAGAACGACTGAGCAAACGATTTGCTGTATTGTGGATGATCTGGTTAGCGTTTGCCTGATATCTGAAAATTTCCTTGTCCCAGTATGTGCGCACTGTTTGGAACCCTAGTCACTGCAGGATATTCATTGCAATCTCAGAACCTACTGTTCAGGTGGAAGCATTGCTTCATGTAATGGAGTTTGGTGCTTTTTTGAAGGATATTTGTTCGGAGTTCTGAACAGAAATTTGTTATCATTTTCTGTAAGACTCTTTGTTTTAGAGATATGGAGATATCAAAGTGCAATAATTTATTTTCTTCAGCGCAGTTACTTGCAGATGCTCATTTGGCCTGTTCTTTGTCGACGTTTGGTTCTCTGAGATCAGGAATAGAAATTTATGATTAATTCTGGAAGCTTGCTATCATCTCAAGTTCGATTCTACGTCAAGCTGCCTGTCATATAGCGGCTGCTTTGTTGCATTGTAGGGAACTGCTCTGATGACCCTTACAATGTTTACTGTGCTGTGCATGTGCAGAATTGCCGACAGGGTTTTCTTTTCATCATGATCAAGTTAATTAGCGTGAAGCAAAAACAAAGGGAAGCTGCTCAAAGTGGCAGTGGCGGACCACCTATTAAAAAGCAGAGTCCTGGAGAGTTGAGGGTTCAAAAAGGTAAGTAGTCGCTGCAAATAGCTCTTAAGAGAGATGCTAGGCCTTGCAAGCAACATTTTTTTTTCCACTCCTTTGTTGTTGTTGGTTCTGTTTTATTAGCAGTATATGTTGGCCTGGTTTGATAGTCGACTGACCGGTCCCATGTAAACGATTGACATTTGTCCTGTTATAAAAAGACTTCATTTATCAAATAGTGAGGACTTATTTCAGTGACTGTAATATTTAGAGCTTTTGCAATTTTGTCAAATTGATGAAGGTGATAGTTAGGATGGAAACGAACTCAATAGTTTAACATCATTGTCAGCATCAGTACCTCAACAGATATGTGCAAACAATCACATGCATGCAGTGTTTTGCATACCTTTGATGTAGACATTATCTGTTTTGCAGACATAAGCGAGTTGAATTTAGCAAAGACAACATCTATAGCTTTTCCTCATGGAAAGGATAATCTCCTAAATTTTGAAATCGCAATTCAGCCTGATGAGGGTTTTTATCAGTAAGCTTTTTAAGTTCTTCCAGTTTGTTTTCCTAATACTTTTAAGTAGGAGAATGATATGAATGTCTGTCAAATAACCTTCTAGGTCTTGCAAAATGGTTGATGTGGTTACAATTTCTGCAGGGGAGGGACTTTTGTCTTCAGCTTTCAAATTCCAACTATCTACCCACATGAGGCACCAAAAGTGAAATGTAGAACAAAAGTTAGTGTTATTGCAAACATCAAATACTCGTTATGGATTCTCTTGACTACTGCTGGTATAGCAATATGACTGTCATAAACATTCAATTGGCTAAAATATCCTTCAAGGCAATCTAATTCTTATCTTTGCTGTGTTTTTCCATCATGCACTTGCAGGTCTACCACCCAAATATAGACTTGGATGGAAATGTGTGTCTGAACATTCTTAGAGAAGATTGGAAGCCAGTTTTGAGCATCAATTCGATCATCTATGGTCTTCAATACTTATTCTTGGTAAATGATGAGTTGTCCAAAGCCTTGTTCTGGTTCTGAACTATGATGTTTCTGTGTAGTTCAAATCTACATCCATCTCTTTGCAGATTGAGGCATAATTTTGCTCATTGGGATTGCTTGGAAGTGGACATAGTTTGGAGTTAGTGATAGCTGCTTAAATACTATACCAAATATAAGTATTGTAGCCTAGATGTTTCTCTCAAATGCTTTGATTACCTGTGTTATCTGGCTTCTCCTATACTTTTGGAGCTGAAATGACATCCCCCCGACAGCTACATGCTACTAAATCAAAAGATTTGGTTGGTAAGGTGGATAGACATAAGGTGTGGACAAAGTAGGACAGCTGAGTCTGGTACCATTTGGGCAGACACTTTCATAGACTGAGGAGCAACTCAACATTAATCTAATTTTGTGAACAAACTTCAAAGAACAGAGATGCCGGAGACTGACCATGTCCGATGCCGGGGACTGACCACACCTACGGCTTGGTGTCACTATCGCAGGAAAAAAGACATTATTGTGGGCATCTTATACAGGAATGAATGGTCAAATGGGAGGATAGGTAATGAGGTTCTGCCAAGGTAGAAGCCCAAAAATAGTTTTGACACACTCTGAGTGGGGTGCAAATAACATGTGTAAATAGAGACAGACACATGACAAAAAGAAAGAGAAGGGGAAAAAACGCATACGTGTGCACTATGCAGTACTGGGTAACAGGGTACAGCTGAGCTTTAGGGACTAGAATGAGGTGGCAAGTGAATGATAAATGCTAGATTCATCCTAACTTGAGTGAATTTATATGCTCAGATCTGAAAACATCTCCACAAACACAACTTGGTGTCTTTATGTTCAAACTTGTGAACTTAAACTTGAAATTGTGCGTTGGCCTCCGGAATGTGGTCTGGATCGCGATTCCGGACTTCCCATTAGGGTTTCCTGGAACACAAATTCTATTTGTATCTTTTATTTTTACAAGTACATTGTCTGGATTACAGTCAGTCAGCCAAAATCTGATATAAAATGTAGGATCTGGGACCACAATCTAGGAAACATCTGATCTTGTCTTTGCATTCTGTGTTTATACTTTATAGTTATCACATGTGAAAGCCCTGGAAACTGTTCTGCTAGCAGAAAAAATAGCCTTTTTGCCTGATTGTTGGTTGAATTCAAATTGGTTTCTGCAATGATCTGCTGCAACTGTGAAAGCACTTCTTGATTGATTGATTGATTTATTGATTTTAGTGGCAACTTTTTTCTTGATTTCTCGATTTCAAAGATTCGGAATGCAAAATATATAGCCAGGCCGCGGCTGTCTGCTTGTGGCCTCACTAGAAATTGAATTTTTTGAGCGATCCGGGACTGCAATCCGAGTCCTGGACCAGCGATCTGGAATGTGCATTTTGGATCGCAATTGCAGTGGATTGCTCACAGATGCACAATCGGCTGCAAATGTGATGTGAAGCTACAATTTCTCCGTAAGCATATTTTCTCAATTCTGTAATTCATTGAGATTTGAACTGGCAGGGAGGGTTATAAGGAGGCTCAGGACATTTCAAAAATCCCTGCTAACTGAGAGTTATATAGAGGGTTATAAGAAGGTTTGAATCAATCAATATCATAATTGCACTACATGTTTTGGAATTTAGGGTTAGGATTTAGGGGCCCAAATTTTTTATTTTTGTTTGCTTTTCCTTCAATTGTTTTGCTTTTCTTTGAATTTTATTAGGGGAGGGAACTGTTAAAAAATGAGCTAAACCACAATAGTAGTAGACAACAGTTTCTATGCTGACCTGCTGAAATTTCTTTATTCGATTCTTGAATTTTCTTTCAATTCTGAAAAGGGCAATTTTGAAAAGGTGTGAAATTATGTTTGTAAGTTTGTGCTCTTTTTAGTCAAGGCTTGCAGTTAGAGATTCTCTTACAAGTGAACTAGCAGCATAATTCTAAAACTGAATGCTTTGTAAGCTAAATATGTTCCAAATAGCTTTTGGTTCTATCTGTTTTCTATGAACCTGAAATTCCATGGCAATATACTTTATCCTAGGTGAATTTTGTGACAATTTCCTTAGACTCTAGGTTTGCGAAGTCCTCTCTTGATCACCCTCGCATAGATTGTCTCGCTAAGGCATAATATTGGACATGGAAGTCTCCACCCAATCATAGAACATAGTTGTGTTCACCTCAGATATTTGGAGATTGCACCAACATGAATGGTCAAGCTACTTGACGATAGTCATGGCGTCCTACACTACCAATACAATGTTCCATGACAATATTTTTCTCGAGGTCCTAAGGGATGTGCAAAGACTAAGAGAATTGTGAAGACCAACAAACTAATGAATTTATTAGCTTAGGTGAATTATGTGACAAGATTTCCAAGATTCTTGGTGTGTGAAGTCCTCCCATGATAACCCTTGCATAGATTCTCCCTTGCAGTGAAAATTTATTCAATTATTGGACATGCAAGTCTCCATTCAATTGTAGGAAACGTGTCCACCTTAGATCTTGGGAGACTGCACCAACATGATTGATAGCCATGGCACCCCATACCACCATAGCCCACATCTCACAAAGCAGATGTCCCGCAAAATAGATTCATTGATAGTCTTAATCATTTAACACCAATATTGATTTGAATGCCCCAACTGATGATGCTCCTAGTTTTTCTTATGAAGGCCCATTTGAAGGCTGCCTATCTCGAGTATCTTCTATGTGATTGCTTCTACATGTCCAATTTAGTGTCCTCTACTCACCCTGCATTTCCAGCACAATCATGGCCTAACCATAATTGATCCAAAATGTGAACCCAAAACAGAGCCCAACTTTTGTGGGCTTTTCTTAAGTGAAGGCAAGATACTAGCTATCCCTAGTTAGTCAGAGATGTAACATGGTTCCTCCCATGAAGACATTCATGTTCTTAGAAGTGGAAGTCAGGGAAAGTTATTTTTTGGTGTTTCATTGCTCTCTTAAGAATCGTCATTTGAGCTTCATTCATTCTGCCTACATAAGCACTCAAAGATAATGTATTATTTTCAATGGCCTTTCCTTCTTCTCCAATGACATCTCAAGTTTTAAAGGATCATTAGTTGGAACGTCCTCCACTCTACTTAAGTCCTTCCATAGACAGATCTACCAATGCCTTGTTCATTGACTAATCAAAACATGCCCCTGTACCCATATAATGAATCACTAATTGGTATTTTTGGGGCCCTAAGCATAGGGCCAAATATGCAAATACCTGAAAAAGTTGTCATCACATCCCTTAGGAATCAAATTGTCCAACTTAAATGCCTGCCCAACATGACTTACATACCTTAGTGTGAGTTCAACATTTCATACGTCATGTGCATTGTGTACAAACTACAAAGATTTACAAAGGATGATGAAAAGTCATCTATCTCATATGATTAATGATTATAATTTATACTATTGGGTCCTTAAGCACATGGCCAAATGCATAGGCACTCGACAAACTAATCATTACCTTCTGACAAGGTTATCTAAAAAAATCACAACTATAATTGATCCAGAGTGCCCACCACTTGTTTGAGCCTAAATCTACTGGGCTTGCTCAATGCAATGCTAGACACCAACTGAAGTGCAACTAGTTAGGGACGTAACACACATCTTTCCCTCAAATATTCATGTCTTAAAATATAGAGTTAGGAAAGTTTGTTTTAAGGCTTTTAATGATTTCTTGAGAATTACGATTCATGTACTCAAGGATAGTGACTTCCTTTACTGTATAGTATTAGTTCAAGTTCCAAAGGAACTTTGGATGAAAGATTCTCAATGAGGCTTATTTCATCCTGGGATGCAAGTGAATTACCTTTTTGCAATGTTCAAAGTTCAAACAAGCTTTCAATTGCTCACAAAAATTTTGTATGCTCTTTGTTACCTTCTGAACATTCCAACAGTTGAAGGATAATGCCTATTTTATCCTTCATGGCTAGTTCAACTCATTTGATGCAAGCAACAAGATACACAATTGTAATTGGGGACAATTTTTAAAAACACGTCATAGCCCCCCTTTTGTTACTTAACTAAGTTTAGTGCAATTGGGGCCCAAGTTGGCAAATAGCTCAAGCTCATGATGACACCTCATAGCTTCCCATGCATGTACTTGACAAGCTTTCTCACCAAGATTAGGTCTCTCCAGGCCTTCTCTCTCTCTCTATCTCTCTCTCTCTCTCTCTCTCTCTCTCTCTCTCTCTCTCATTGCATCCTTTTCAGTTTCAGTTTTCAGTTCAGTTCATAGCAGTTAGATTTGTATTTCTGTTATAATCTTGGAGACGTTTCATATGCTCCTACGGTTACCACATACTTGACATGTACTTTGACTAGTCTTATATGCCTTTTGGCATGGAAAAGACATTAATAATGATTTCTTTCTTTCTTTCTTTCTCTCGGGGCCCCCCACCCCCCCCCCCCGCCCCAACATGGGTGTGTGATTTGTGGTAGTGGTGGGGGTGTGTTTGAGTTGTTTCAGATTCTTGGTGTGCGGAGCTATATGTTTGATGTTTTTTCCATGCTTCCATAGCTAGTTTCTCTTGCTTTCACAATGTGTCTTCTATATAGTGAATATCGCATAGCTGGGCCTTAAGATTTGTCATGGTATTAGTGTAGGTTGTAGTAGATATTAGCTTGTGAACGTTTTTAGCTGCTTGCCAAAAGAAAGTAACGTTTAATTCTATGTAATACAGAGCACCATCAATTTCATGAAGTCAGAATCATACCTCATTGTAACGACTTACCGTCGTACAATGGAATCTTGTTGCAAATCCTGTCAGTTCTTGATAAATTGTGCGAACACAGTATCCAGAAAAAAAATGACTATCAAACCACAGACTTTTCTGTATTCAAGCATAGTTGATTTTATTTAATTTGCAATTCCAATGATGAACAGTTTGTGGACTTATTCTTGTTGTTATACTCACGACTCAGTTTCACTTAGACTGTACTTAATGAAAATTTGATTCTCTCAAGCAAATACAGGCATCATGATACCAGCACTGTGAAAGCAATGAAACTTACTGTTTTTCATTTTTGGGAGGGTTAGGAAGGCTCCGCCCTCCCTTACAAGCACCGGGCTTGTAAGATCATAGGCCTGCCTTGCAGGGTCTGGCAGGGCAAGGCCCCGCGGCCTTGGACTGCCCCACAGCCTGCTCTTAGCAGGAGGCCTTGCTTGCTAGAGACTAAGGAAGGCAGTGGGGAGGGGCTTGCAAGTTGTAATCGTTCCTCAGAGCTCCAACTTAGAATGCAAAAAGATAATGGATTCAATTCATGAAGCAAACTCGTGATTTGAGTGTTCATGCATTAACAAGCTCATGCCACAAAGAACATAACCGTACAACTCACACTTTTGCAAGCTCATGTAACTGATGGTAAGAGTTAGCAGATCTTTTAACCAATTTGGAATGTAATGTTGTTCAAAAATGTCTTCATCAAGTGGCAGATTATCTTCATTGTCAATTCACGTTGAGAATGCCGCTAACCCAGAGAGAGAGAGAGAGAGAGAGAGAGAGAGAGAGAGAGAGAGAGAGAGAGAGAGAGAGAGAGAGAGAGACACACACACACACACTTATAGAACCAAAGATCTCTTCTTAAGTAGAAGGTGATCTATCTCTAAGAGAAGCTTTGCGTGATTCTGCCATGGCCACAACAAAATTTTGCAAAAACACCCCGTTAATAGTGAGTCTTAGTCATAGGACATCAATTGTGCATGGCTTAATTCTTCACTTACTTCAAGCTACTTGCACATGTGCTTAAGCCTTAAATGCACACACAAAGTTGTTATGACTCGACAAAACAACAATTACTTTGGTTTCCAGTTCTTTACTGTTGTTACGTTTATTTATTTGTGTTGAACACGTGTACAGATACACTTGTTTTGATGCATCACTGTTATGGCTCTGAGAGCGAACCATGTAGGGGTCTTTTTTAGGCTCTGCTAAGGTTGTTTTTACAAAATTACACAACTTGTTTCAAGTTGGGAGTTGAAGGGCTTAACTGTATAGTCTTAGGTTCAGTCTTTTCAGTTTTAGAAAGGCTTGGCTTCCTTTCAAGCTTGGGCAGGTCCTCGGTGGCAAGTGACTCTTGTTTTATTATTCCTTCTGCTATATGTGTGTGTCATGCAACAATTGAGCTATTGTGGTTGTGATTTTAGGACCCCAATCCTGATGACCCTCTCAATCATGAGGCTGCACAAGTTCTAAGAGACCATCCCTGGCAATTTGAAGCAAATGTACGGAAGTCAATATCTGGAGGCTATGTTGGTGGGCATCATTTCCCAAGACATAGTTGAAGACTCAGCTACAATAATACATCAGTAAGTTGGGGGACAAAGTTTGACTATGGCAAGCCGTATTTTTTAAAATGAAAATGTATATTTGATATGCTGTAACGTAACAGGTGAGATTCTATTACTGGAAGACTTAAGACTGTTAGTAGGTTGGCATCCACTTGTCATAGCATAGCGCTTTTAATCCTTGTTCTCAGTGCTATACAGTAAGAAACAAGTTTTGTGAGGAGCAAGGATATTGTTAACTGCCATGTCTCTGTAAATGGCAGAATACTGCAGCACTGCACTGTGCTGCACATTACTCACTATGATAACTGCTATATGTCAATTCTCATCTGTGGCCTTTATTTTGCTCTTTGTCAGTACTCAATTCAGAGCAGAAATTCAGTGAGTGTATGTAAAGTGGTGCCAAATTATGATATTTGTGTCTATAAGCTATAAGCTAGTTCTTGGTTGGCAAGAAGCTACATGCTTACTATGTTTATATTTTGGATTGCCCTCTCTTTAACTAGTGGTTGGTAGCTTTTTAGTTATTCGAGTTTTGTATCTGCAAATTCTTTGAGGTAATATGAGCTGATGTTCGTTTTCAAAGAGATATTTCTGATGTCACCCTAGTGTTTGCTACCTGGCCTAATGTTAGGAAAAGTTATCAGATTTTCTCCTCTGCAGCATGATAATGTTCATGTTCTTTGTTCATCTTCATGATCTATTATGAGTATTTAGCCTTTTGGTAACATGAGCCAGCAAGACAATTTTTGGAAAGGTTGATTCTGAATATTGGCTATTAACCTTCAACATTTCCATGATTTGCTATTCTAAATTGTCCATTGTCAAAGTTTAAGCAAATCAGCCCTATGCAAAATGTTTAGAGATTCAAAACCTTCGCTGTCCATTCTGCCAAGTCCTCTTCATGGCATATACCTATCCATGTACCGAATCGTTGTATTCTTACCATGACATCCTGAGGCAATGTACAGCATGGAACTTGTTACTAAGGATTTATCCTTGAGCTGCATACAGAGCTATAATGAATTAACACATGACGACCTTGAGTATGCCACCATAACAACAATACTAAGCTTGCAACCTTGTTGCTAATTGCTCCTCTTACAATGGTGAGTAGTGCCTAGAGGTTCATTTATAGCAAGCATTCCGTCCTTGCTAGGCAATCTAAAAATCATTTACCTTCTAGAATCACTTAAATTTCGTTTAGAGATGACTCTTCACCAGACAATGAAGTATTTATCAACCAAAAACTGTTATTTGTTTTATCATTGAACTAGAAGTACTGTCGCCATAAGCTGATGAGTATATTATTTTCTCTTGACTCATTCCTCTTGGTGTTCAACAAAAATTATAACACTCAATCCCAATGGTTCCTTATCAGATCCTGTGGTAAACTTTTTCATATAATTCAGTAATTTAACATTGATGTATGTATCTAGGTTTTTTAGCAGTGATATACCATAGCTTTTCATTCTTATACATGAGAAAAGGCCTCCACTCTTCCATCCCTCATCTCCAGGTGCATGATGTGGTTGGAAGGTAATTACGTGTGATGCATATCTTTCCAAGTAAACAAGCCACTTCAGATCAATGCTTATGTAAACTAGATCTGTTTTTCTCCTGGAAAAGAAGTTTCTGTTCTCGTCGCAATCATTTTTCTTCTTGCTGATTCTTCACTTAGATGCATCAGAAAAGCATTTGAAAGTCTCTGTTAAAAGATATAATTGTGCTTGTGAATTCCAAGTGTTGGAACCATGGTATTGTTATGGCCATAAAAAGCACCAAAAAAGCAGCAAAATAAGCGACATGGACTTCCCGTTATGGTTTCGCCTTGATTATTCTGTGCATTGAACTTTGTTTATTGAAGGCTCTTTATTCCTTGATTAGACCACACAGCCTTAAGTAGTAGCTTTTGCAACAAAATGTATGTTTGAATATAGCTGTCTTATATTTGATTCTGTGAGGCCTTAGTGTCCCTATATCCCTCTTCATTGAAAGCAGGACAAGTGCTAGGACTCGTACTTTTATAAGATGGTTTTCCTTGTGTTGTCGATGCTACACCTTTCTAGTATTCTATGGTAGCAAGAGAGAATTGCTTAGCTTTTTGCCTGCCATTGAAATGCATATGCATATCAAGTTGAGGAATGGATAGGTGAGTGGTTGCTAAGAGTGCTGCAAGAATGGGTCAGTATTTCTCCTCCACCTAGTTCTGATGACTGCAATATTTGATAGTCATATTAGAATAATGCCAATCTTAGGAAAATGAAGGCACATAGACCATAACTTGCAACAAGGAGTTACAAAAACATTTTTTCATGCTAAGAGCATGCTTGAAGGCCACCTCCAAGCACCACCTAAATAGATGCTGAAGCTATTAGAGTGGTGAGGACGAGTTAGTCATTAAAAATTATTCAAATATTAGGACTTGCAGAAAGTAGCTTATCGGTTGTGATGATATGGAATGTTTCATATGAGTGACAAGTTTAGGTAGGATGTTGGAGTTTTCCAGTCATCTTTATGCAATAACTATTATTAAGATCATTATGGCAATTAGGCCTATTTAGCTTTCAGAGTACAAGGTGTCCTTAGAAATATTCGAATCAATTTTGTTGATGCATTCTAGAAGATAAACTGTAGACTACGAGATCTAGAAGGTTGAGCATTCCTTTATCCCTCTTTATTGCAATCAAGGCAAGTACCATGACTACAATTCGAAGGAGAGTTTTTACAATCTTACATGAATTTCTTTCCTTGTAGTAAAAACATACTCCTTGTTGGGCTTTTTCTGCAAAACAGCTGAGAGAGCATTTTGCTTGAAGTTTTTGCAAACTATCTACATCTACACATAGATCAGGTTTGGCTGGGGATGGTTGACATTCTTGCTAAGAGCGTTGCACAAATAGGCCATTGTTTCTCCTTTACCTATGCTATTGAAGAAACAAAACGTTTCTATTTACAAAGCCTTGCTAGCTTTCAGCCCTCAGCCCGACGAAGACATTCACGAACTCGAAGATCTGGAGACACGAAGCACGAAAAGTTTTGCGAACATGATAGTCAAAGCAGACGAATGGTTCGCGAACACGAAAGTCAAAGCAGACGAAGACGAACGGTTCGTGAACACAAAAGATTTACGAATGAGAATCTTTTGCGGTCGAGTACGAGAGAAGGCAAACAACCAAAACGAAACCAACGACGGAAACAAAACCTTCTCCTGCCTGCACACTCCAAAGAGTACTAGCAGGATCATGCAAGTACCCAGAAGTATAGATATCTGAACTAATGATATGACATCAGTAGATACATTTTAGGTCATGGCTAATCTGCCACTCTTGTGATTCCCTGATTAGTTGTAGATGTTTAATCACTCTAATCTTAGATTCACATAGAGCGGCCATACTTACTGGATGATACTTGACATATAGATCAACAGAATACACATAAAGACAACAAGTCTGCCTGCGTGTGAGACGAGCTCTCTGTGATTAGGATCCATAGAGATCCAACTGTCCGCTAGTAAAGCGAGACGATTACTCCTGAGAGAACCGTGTTTCTCCCACGCCAACGCACTGCATGGATTGCATGCAGTGCTTGAAAAAAACAGAGGAAGATCAATATAGATAATTTCTCTTGTTGTGTCTGATCTCGAATGCAAATGCTTCTGCTGTTAATCGTGTGTTTGAGTTTTCTTGTTCATTTTAATTCCGCACCTTGGTTGAAACTGTATTGAATGCTGCATTAATTTTATAAACGTAGATCAGCAGAGCCTGACTACATTCTGGAGGATTGTAGGAGTGATTCAGCTGGCAGTGTCCAGCGATCGCAACTGAACTCCATCCGAATCGGAACAGAGGATCGTGGTTCCTTCGCGAAAGCTTCGCAACTGCAAAATCCAAATCGCGATACACGAAGACCTCATCAGCTATTGTGAACAATAAGCCAATAGAGGTTGAACAAATCACAAATGTTTTGCATGTTGACTACAATTTCTCAAACACTATTAACAGAACAACAACATTTTGACAAAAGTTGAAGACATTTGAGTTGAAGTGCGCTCCATCACATATTTACAAACCTCAATTTGCAACATTGAGTTGTAGAAACAAAAACATATATGACAGGCCTTGACCAAGCCCCATCTATCGGAGATGCTTCAAACTATCGTAGTGTTGCAAATGGATGGCTTGTTAAGTAAAGCTCAAATTCTAGTGCCTACTAGAAGTTAGTTTATGGGTCTTTTTATTTTGAGATAGCATCTTGGCCTCCAAAAGAAAGAATTCAAGCTGCTCTTAAAAAAAAAGTAGTTGTCTCAAAATAGGAGCACCTTGAGTCTTTGGATATACTTGTTACTTTCAAGAAGAAAGATTTAGCGCCTTAAAAACAAAATCCTCGATGTTGAACAATAAGGTGCTCCTAAAAAGAGATCAAAAGGAAAAATACACCGAGAAGGCAACTTGGTCCAATTGTTTTCATAGCACGAGAATTCAATAGATTTGCTAGGGGCTTATATTAGATTAGCTCAAATGAGAAATTTTGTGCATCAAACAAAAAAGGTTTAGAGACCACTTTCATTGTAATCAAAGATCAATGTGATCAATGTCCGATGGACTTCAACTTTCGAGAAAGACCCATGGAGGTTAGAGGATCTATTTCCACTCAAACCAATCATTCAATGAGGTGTGTTGAGTGATAAGTACCAAAATTGCATAGCAAATATTTCAAGTGATGGGCATCAAGTTTGAGCTATTTGAAATGTCTAAAGTATAGATTCTTGAAATTTGATTGTTCAAGAAGCAATCTTGAGTGGTAAGGGCAAAAATTGAGCTACCTTGAATAATAGACATCAAATTTGAGCTATTTATGGTGATGTGGGTCAATTCCACTGATATGGGATGGATTTCAAGCAATTTGAATGTCCGTAATTCCAGAAACATCGTTTCTACTTGTACTTTTATTGTTTTTTTTCAATTAAATTTATGAGAGTTGCTTATAACTTCTCAAGGTTACCAGCAGCCGATTCGAATTGGCCGATTCATCCAGCTCAAACCAATTCGAGCCAGTTAGGCCGGTTCGAATCGGAAGACGGTTTAAACTTAATTTTTAAGAAGTTTTCTTTTGTCTAGTTCGAACTAGATTTCGGTTAGAACTGGCTTAGAAAGGTTCGAACGATTCAAACCACGGTTCGTGGTAACTATGCAACTTTTTGTTAGGTGATGGGATTGATGCTATGTTGAATGTGAATCTATTCCTTTCTGGAATTCCCTAACCCCTCCGTTGTGCCATACGACTGGCATAGCTTCCTTATTTGAGAACTAACCAACTCCATCAAATCTAACAACCGTGAGTGAATCGCAACAGGCCCCCTGTTGTGTAACTTTGCCTGCACACTTCTCGAGACAAAAGTGCACGGTTTCCAACGCTCATTTCTTTTGTCTACCCTTGTGCCACACACTAACCTTTATCCGCCATCTCAAGCATCCACCTCCTCCCAACCTGCAGTTATTAACACAACGGCCAACAAACCACCCCATCAACAACCACCACTTCTTCTTTCGTGCAACCCCCCACTCCGATTTCTGTTATCGCTACCTCTCTTCCGGTTCCATCCACATTTGTTTCTATCTCCATCCCTGTTTCTTCTATTGATACCACTCCTACTTCTCTTCCAGTGTCCATTACTCCATCCATCAGCATCGCATCTTCCGTCACTCCTTCCGCCACCGTTGCTTCCATTCCATTCAATCCTCCTGATTCACAACTGTCCCCCGACACTCTGGCATGGATGCAAGTTATCAATTTTTCACCTCCATGCCAGACACTTTCTGCTCCATCTTCACCTTCTTCCATACTCCACACCACCCTCCAGTTTCCCTCTGTTCCTCCCATCCTCTCGTTCGGACAAACCGTCCTCACCCCTGTTTCCACAATTATTTTTCAAACCCCACCCGCTTCACCAACAAAGGTTGCCGAGGGCAACCAACCGTTGCCTAATGACACACTTGTCCAAACAATGTTTGTACCATCGCCAGATCGAACTGATCCTACCGCCCCAGATGGCATCAGGTCCAATGAGAACCTGATTGAAGATAATGACGACGGGATTCCACAAGTCGTCGGAGCCGATATGACACAAGCCCCTGCCAGTGCCAGTGTACCGGTTGCTCCCAGAGATCTAACGATGGCGCACCTGTGAAAAATACAAAAATAAGCTTGGTAGAGGCCAAAAATCATGTATATAGGATGATTACACATGTGTGGAGCCTGTTCCCACATGTGAAAATAGTGTACTTGTCATGTACCATAATCATATAGGTTGTACATATGATTTAATTCAAGTTCTAGGGGCTAAAAAGGCCAAAAACTAGTTTTCTAGACATATGACACATGGCATCAATCTATTGATTGCATGAGCCACATCCTTTGGTTAGGTGTCATATCACATGTGTAGAGGACAGCTCACATGTGTGGAATAAGTTGAAGTAGGCGAATTTTGACTTCTAGAAGATTTCCAAGTAGATCTCCATATAGAAGGAAAATGGACCAAAAGTGCTCAAAATAGAAGGTTTTGTCCAAGTGTCAGTTTTGCATGATGAATCATCATATGACAAAGCACCTTCACACATGTGGGATCAGAGGGATGATCAGTACCATGAGCTCCCACTTATTGTATATATAGAGCCACATTTGGCCATAATCAATGTGAGACACCAATCTTGGTTTTGGAAGCAATTTTGAGTGATTCTCTCTATTTGTCTACATTTGTTTTGATTGTTTTGAGATTCTATCAATGTGTACTTGATTTTCAGGTTTGAGTCCATACTCAGACAATGTTTCACATGTATGAAACCAGAAAGTACACTTACCTTCAATTAATGATTGTTCTTGTAAGGATTTTGTGTCTAGAATTGATCTAGATTGATCTTAATCTGAAGTAGATTGATAGATCAAGTAATATGACAACCAATCCCTCTTGAGGATCAGATTAGGATCCACTCTTGGTCCTTTTTGTACTTTTTTCACATGGTATCAGAGCCTAGTACAAGAGGTTTTGTTGAAATTGATAGGGTTAATCCAAATCAAAGTCAAAATTAGCAATTTTTTGGAAACTAGTCAAATTTGGTGTAGCGAGTTGGATTTGATAGCTATCCTCAAAATTTTTGGTCCAGATCTTGTTGTGGGCTGTAGGAATCCTTTTCACTCGTGTGAGTCCGTACATCTCCGGTTTTGACTGAAAAATTTCAAAAAATTGTCGAATTTGACGCACATACCCAATTTGAGTGATTTTTGGTGCAAAATTAAGCATTTTCTATAGAGAATCTAATCCCTTGATTAGTTCTTGGATTAGATCAGCCAAGGAATTAAATTTGAAGCTTGAATTAGGTGCATTAATTGATTATCTCTGATTTTTTGAGTGCATGTTGAAGTTGAGAGAGATTTTGCTAAAAATCATAGATTAAGGAGTGATATGCAAGGTGAGAGGTTGAAATCCATTGTATCATCACTCTAGATTTGTTCAAGAGTGATAGGGTCAAGTTTAGAAGCATCAATTTGCTAGAAAACATCCTTGGATCTGTCCTCCAAGTGAAACCTTTGAGAGTTTCTAGTGCATATAGAGCATCTATGCAAATCTTTTGTAGAATTTGACATAGATTGGCTTAAATTGAGAGTTCTAAAGAGATTGAGATCCAAGTCACATTGTTCAACCCTACTCAATTTGTTTGAGTGACTGTAAGGTTTGAAAAAGAGTCATTTAGGTGTCTATGACAAATGTGTAGAGAAAGATCCAATTTTCTAAAGAGTTCATTCCTTTGTAGAGGGCAAGATCTAGAAGCTCATTATGTGTTGTTATAGGTGAAGAATTTGTTTTCTCCTAGGTGATCAAATCTTTCTAAGTGGTATTAGCTCTTTGAAGCACAATATCAAGTGGTACTTGATTGCGATGTGTTTCGTCCTTGAGTGAAACACAAGATCCTTTGTCAGATGTATTGTAGATGTATTGTCCATCTGCAAAATCAGAGGTTCATTCCTCGTTCCACCCAGTTCGTCAAGGAACTATTGGAGCCAAATGATTTCATTGGCCATCTATATAGTGAGAAGAATCACAACTTTTGATTTTGAATTTCATTCCAATTCTTAAAAGGTAGAGTAATTGGTGGAATCCAATAGAAGTGATTGAATTCAATTTGTTGAGCAAAAATTGACATAGTATGTATGAAACTCAAACTAGTTCTATTCAACTTTCTTTGTGAGAGTGTGAGGGTCAATTTGTGATCCCATTGGATGTCTAGAATGATGAGGAGTCCATATTTGAGTATTCATGCATGGTTGAGATCTTTGTGAATCTCTAGTTGTCTAATTCTTTAGCTTTGTGAAAAATTGGTGGTATAGTTTGTTTGCAAATCAAATCAAATTCATTCTAAATCTCAAGAGTGAGATTATTTGGGTCAAGAGTGAGTCCAAAAGAAGTGATTAAGTTTGATTTTCATGTATTTGAAGCAAAACCCATCTTTTGTTCAAGAATCTCAAGTGTTGAGAGAACTAGTCAAGTGAAAAGGAAAATCTAGGTGTCAAATCTTTTTTATATCCATCTCAGCTTTCAAAAGAAATAGTCATTGGTATTTGATGAGTCCAATAGGAGATTGGATCTGATCTCTTTTGTGATTTGATTCAAAGATTGTGTGCTTTTGTCTTAGTGATCAAAGCAAAGTTTCCAAGTGACTAGTCATTAGTGTGAAGATTGATTCTTAGGTTTGTGAGCTAGATCTTTTGTAGATCATTCTAGATTATTGAAGATGTTCAAATCTAGTCTCTTGAAAGTCACAAATTACTTTTGTAGAATCATATCACAGGCTTTTATTCACATGGCATCAATAGGTGGCAACCTATTGAAGGATAGAAAGGATCCTAAGTGCAACCTTTGTGGCAAGGGAGGATATTTTTTCTCAAGATGCTACAAAAAAAAGACCAATCCATCCAAGAAGAACCAAAGCAAGGGGGCCGAGGAGAAGGATGGAGCTTCAAGTTCAAAATGCAAATACAAGAAGGACAAGTCCAAGAAAAAGTGTTTCCTTTGTGGAAAGGTGAATGAGGCTTGGAGTCTCACAAGGACTTGCAAGATTTGTCTTCAAGAGTCCATCACAACACATGTCAAATCTTTTGAAATTTTTCATTTGGAAGTACATTGTTTGCTTCAAGATGCAAAGATAGATGTCACTTTCATGAAAGTAACCAGGATTTATTTTTTGTCCTTGGAAAGTATTTTGCTTGGAGCTTTAGATAAGTTCAAACTTATTGTTATGATCCAAGAGAAATCAATCAAGAATAAGGGGCATCAATCACAAAATGAAAATAGTTTCATTTATGCTCTCATGTCAACTTATGAAGATCTATTTGCTTTGAAGGGATTTTTGTATCTCAAAGGTGGCTTAAGGCAATGCTAGTTCAGTGTGATGCCGTAAAAGATAGCAAAATATGTTTTCCTTGTAAGCTTACATTAGTTATGAAGTCAAGAAAATGGAAATACCTTCATAATGTAGGATCTTTTGGTTTCAATAAGATCATGAATGATGTGTTCATTCATAAAGATGAAAATTGTAAGTTTTCAATCTTAAAGGCAAGTTGTAAACTTCTTATGAGAATAAGTGAAGAATCCAAAGTGGACACTTATATCCATAAGCAAGTAGTTAGCCTTATTGAGATGGAAATATCTTTTGATTTCAATATTGAAAAAATCATGCCAAGTTGTGGTGATTTTTGGACTTATGTTTCTATCATAAGTAATCTTCATAATCATAGTAAGTGCATATTGAATGGTCATACTTGTTGTGATCATTATGAGACATGGAGGTCTCGGATTTCCATCAAAACGGAGCACCATGAAGAGGATCTTAAGGAGTCATCTCAAGGTTCAAATGTGCCAAGGATTGAGGAGGAGAATTCTTCTCAAGGTTCAAGTGTGCCAAGGATTGAGGAGGAGAGACCTTCTCAAATTGTGATTCCAAAAATAAACTCAAGAAATATGGTTGAATCCATGTGGCTCACATTTCAAGGGAAAGAGGAGCATATCTCATGAGGTATACATCTCATACTTACTTCTCTTATGTCATTTGATAAATCAATTTGCTTTAGTGAGATCATTGCATCTCAATTTTGGAGTAAAGCCATACTAGTTGAGTATGAAGTCTCTCTTGAGAACATAGATGATGTTCTTAAAAGATTGAAATTGATGTTAAATCAATTAGAAAGCAAATGGTTATTTCATCAAATGTATGCTCTTGAGTCATGCAATAGCAAAAGTGATTTGTTCACTCATAGTTTGAAAATTTGTATTGAGGCAAACTGTAAACTCTTTATGAGAGTAAGTGAGTCATCTTCTAAAGACACTTATCTCCATAATGAAGTATTTAGCCTCATTGGATCTGATATTAGGATGGTAAACAAGCATGAAGATATATTGCAAACACTTTGTTATTATAGCATGCATAGTCTTGCCAATTTGGATGAGACTAATTCTCTAGATCGTAGTAACATGATGTTAGATCTTTGTGATCCTAATAAATAAAAAAGAAATCTTTATTTTCTCATGGAGGAGCATGCACATGAAGAAGGAGCAAGCCTCAAAGTCAAGCATCTACATGAAATTTGGAAGGAATCGATTTTGGAGGTGATAGGATGGTGCAAAGCTTTCAAGTTCATCAAAGATGTCAACATCAAATAA
Source organism: Diphasiastrum complanatum (assembly GCA_029204225.1). NCBI lineage: Eukaryota > Viridiplantae > Streptophyta > Lycopodiopsida > Lycopodiales > Lycopodiaceae > Diphasiastrum > Diphasiastrum complanatum. The sequence continues at coordinate 47,209,629 of CM055093.1, forward strand.
ACACTATCATGGATATGGTGATTTCAGATCAACATCAAGCTCATTGGCTGACCTTCACACCTTTTGAACCAACAAAGACCAATTCAGCCCATGGAGTCAAGTTCAAGATCATCATGTTTTCCATCAAACTGCATTTACCAAGCTAGATTTTTGAGGAGTGTGAAAAATGCAAAAATAAGCTTGGTAGAGGCCAAAAATCATGTATATAGGATGAATACACATATGTGGAGCCTGTTCCCACATGTGAAAATAGTGTACTTGCCATGTATCATAATCATATAGGTTGTACATATGATTTAATTCAAGTTCTAGTGGCTAAAAAGGCCAAAAACTAGTTTTTTAGACATATGACACATGGCATCAATCTATTGATTGCATGAGCCACATCTTTTGGTTAGGTGTCATATCACGTGTAGAGGACAGCTCACATGTGTGGAATAAGCTGAAGTAGGCGAATTTTGACTTCTAGAAGATTTCCAAGTAGATCTCCACATAGAAGGAAAATGGAACAGAAGTGCTCAAAATAGAAGGTTTTGTCCAAGTGTCAGTTTTGCATGATGAATCATCATATGACAAAGCACCTTCACACATGTGGGATCAGAGGGATGATCAGTACCACAAGCTCTCACTTATTGTATATATAGAGCCACATTTGGCCATAATCAATGTGAGACACCAATCTTGGTTTTGGAAGCAATTTTGAGTGATTCTCTCTATTTGTCTACATTTGTTTTGATTGTTTTGAGGTTGTATCAATGTGTACTTGATTTTTAGGTTGGAGTCCGTACTCAGATAGTGTTTCACACGTGTGAAACTAGAAAGTACACTTACCTTCAATTAATGATTGTTCTTGTTAGGATTTTGTGTCTAGAATTGATCTTAATATGAAGTAGATTGATTGATCAAGTAATCTGACAACCAATCCCTCTTAAGGATCAGATTAGGATCCACTCTTGGTCCTTTTTGTACTTTTTCCACAGTACCAAACTCTGGGCAAATACATCTTGGATGCGGTAGTGGCCAAAGCTATTATGGAAAGCAGGGTACTACACCTGGCGACAAGTAATACACAGCTGCGAGCAGACCTCACCAAGTTGGAGCAAGAGCTGATTTTGGCTCAGCAACACGAACAAGCAGGGCACCAGGAGATTGCCAAGCTACAGCAGAAGGAGGAGGGCCTCAACAAATATATCCAAAGCCTCTCCAACTCGCTAACTGAGGCCTCGATGAAGGTGCGAGAGCTTCAAGCTGAAGCGTCCTAACGGCTTGCCCCCATCCAGACGCAACTTACCCTTTTGGAAGTAGAGAATACGCGTCTGGGGACGAAGGTGAAAGCCCTACAAGACGAAAAGCTCGTCTGGTTAGCTCAACCTGCACCGGACTCAAGGCCGCTTTCTCAATTAGAGATGAATTTTCTATGGCGTCAAGTGCAGGTTTATAACCAAACCTTAAACAGCTACCAGACAGAGTTCAACAGGTATCGGACAAGCGCAACACATGAGCTCACCTAGCCAAGCAAGCCCTCAAGGCGTGCCAAAAATTCATGGACGAGAAGGCCCAGCCCACCTCCATAGTAATTCAACCGCCACCTAATTTTGATGCTTTGCAGGCTAGTACCAACCAAGATCAGAGCCAGCAGGCAGCAGAGAAATCTCAACCAGATCAAGGGTCCGAAGGCCAAGACCGAGGGCAGCCGGATGCGGCTGCTAAGATGCGAGACCAGGGCCAAGGCGCAACCACCAGCCAAAGCCAAACAACATCATGCAGAGGTTCGCATAAGATATCTGCCAGCCGGGCCTTCCGAAGATCGAAGTCCGTGGAGAGAAAATCAATGAATTTTTATCAAAGTATCCCCACGAGTCATCAAGAGGCGGCTGGCAGATATCGTTCTCAACGCAGAACATAAAGGGAAACGAACTACAAGCATTGTCCACCCTCCAATCACAACCAGAGTGGCCTCAGCAGTTATTTGAAAGAGACCCTACGGCCATCAGGGCCTACGTGACAAGTCCACAACAATTACGAGTGAACGCGCACTTCTTGCCATGTCCACGAAGATCCAAATGGGCGGAATGCGGCACCCCTCTGGACAAGATCACACTTCAGAATTTCAATTGGCCGGTCGTACAATCAGAATATGGGTGGACTATGGATGTAGACGCCAGAAGGCCTCTCACCGGATTCGCCAACCAATACATCAATTGCCCTAATCCCATAGTCCTCGCGGCAGCCACTTACATCCGAGATTTAGAACATCTGATGGGGATCGAAACTAAATGGGACAATTTTCTCCCATCCATATTCTTTGATGTTAATAAGGCACTACCTTCAGACAGAGTCAAAGATCAACTGCCAATAGCTCGTGTATATTACCGAGCTGCACTTCTGGGTGATCCATGGACATGCCGATTCCAAACATGGGTCGACCAAGATTGGCTGCGGGGGGTCCACAAGTCTCTTCACACGCCAAAGGACTTAAAAAAGTTGGACCGCCTCAACTTTATGGAGGACGTCACCACCTACCTCATCCAGCAAAGGGGGACGAAGAAAACGCTCTACTAAACCGGCAGAGTGCCGAGGGACCGACACTACTTCAAGTCGTGGGTCCTGTTGAAAGTGTAAATAAATAAATCATCCAATAAAATGTGTTGCGAGGGCATGGCATCCTACGTGTATAAGCCCATGGCCCAATGAGCACGCAAATAAAGTTGTAAATAAAATAAACATGACTTGGGCCTTGGAATTAAAGTAAAACTAGGGGCCCCATTGTCATTTTTAAACTTAGAGATTACTTTTTAGAGTTGGGTCCAAATTGGGACTCACATGAATCTTGTGATTTCTAATGTACTTTTTGTGGACCCTTGGATCAAGTTGGGTCCAAGATGAATGGATAGGATCATTGTGAACATTAGCCAATAGGATTGAGGGGCAAGGGCCTTCCCCATGTTATAAAAAGGCACCATTTGTACACTATTTTCATGCTTAATGAGAAGGAGGAAACTCTACCAATTTTGGAAGAGAAGCATCCTCATTTGCAATTCAATGCTTGCTATTGCTCTTGTTGTTTTCAATTGCTTTCAAGTTCATGCTTTTTGGTTGCAATAGTTTATGTTTCTCCTTTAGCAAGTAAAATGTGCATTTGAGCTAACCTCCACCCTCACTCTCTATCTCTCTGTCTTACTCTCTTCTCTTCTCAATATCTTCTTTTCTATCTCTTCCCTTCACCCAAATCATGATGAATGTCAGTGTAGAGGAGTAGAGTTAAAGGAGAATAGTGTTAGTGGTGAGTAGAGTTAAGGGAGGAAGTAGGAAACTAACTAAAAGTAGCATCTATGCATAGTTAGGTACCTATCCAGTGATCTAACCCTTGTTGATAGGCAAGAGGGCTATACTACGTGAGATCTTCGACCCTACAATTTCTAAATTAGGAACAATTAACTTGAGTAGTTGGTTTACTCCTGTGTAAAGTTAATTGGTAAAACGGACAGTGTGAAGAGAATTCACTGGAAACTGTTTGTTTTTTGTGTATTGCTTGTCAAACACATAATTTATGAGTCATTTAGATTCATTAAGGAATTGTGTGCATAGGATACTGATTTCTTGGATGAGTATTTCCCAGTTGAAAAATAGACTTGATTAATTAGTGATAGTATCCTTGTGAGCTCAATTGGATATCGGATCCTAATGATGCCAAGAATGGTAAACTAAATTTTGGGAATTTAGTAGAACTTTGAAATCTCTAGATGTTGTTCTAGGAGATTGTATAAGTTTATTTTGTTAAAGATGAATGTTATAATAGTCTTAATTACTTGGATGATTGTAGAATTTGGAACTCATAATCTGATTAAGAATTGGTTAGGAAGAATATTCTTGAAATCCAGTGATTTTCCTTGTGGAAAAGATTTCAGAATGATTCTTATATTTCCTAAATTGTATGTTGTACATACTCCAGTATCTGCCACACCTCCAACGACCTACAAACACATAACCCTACACACACACATCAACCTCAATCAAAACTGTCTACATATATGCATTCTTTCCTACAAAACAAGAGTCCACACACATCTCCCACATTCCTCCCAAACAGACCTACACACTCCCTCCCTACAGAGCCACATTGCTTCAGCTGCCCCTTCATGCTCCCTTTTCTTTCCCTAATCTTGACCGGGTATGTTGCAGAGCATCTTGATTGAATAACTGCTTTAGAAATTCTCAGCCAGATGTCCATCATTCAAATCTCAACTGGAGCGTTTCTCTGAAATCTCAACCGGAGGCGTTTCTCTGAAATCTCAACCGAAGCATTTCTCTAAAATCTCAACCAGAGCGTTTCTCTGAAATCTCAATCAGAGGCGTTTCTAAAATCTCAACCGGAACGTTTCTTTGAAATCTCAGCCGGAGACGTTTCTCTGAAATCTCAACCGGAGGCGTTTATCTGAAATCTCAACTAGAGCATTTCTCTGAGATCTCGACCGGAGCGTTTCTCTGAGATCTTGATCGGAGTATTTTTCTGAGATCTCGACCGAAGCGTTCACGTCAGATCTTGACCGAAGAGTTCGCGTCAGATCTCGATCGACGGCTTCTGTTAGTATCTCGACCGAAGGTTATGGTTCAGATCTCGACCGAAGGATTCAATCAGATCTCAACCGAGGCAATTGGGTCAATTTTTGACCGGATTAATTCACTCCCATCTCGATCAGACCGGATCAAGAACAAACCTCATAACTTTCAAACGAGACCTCTGATTGCCATTTCGACCGAACCACCATCTTTCCAAAGCCTTAGAGTCTAAATTTTCATTTTTTCAAAAAGGCATGAACACCAAAAAAAATTCCAAAAAGTAACATCCATATCAATAGAATTCTCTTTTCATACTGAGTCTCCGCCTTGACTTCCTTAAACACCCTAAAGAAATTCAAAAATCCAAAAACACCGAAAACCCTAAAAATTCCAAAAACATCAGAAACACATACCCAACACAAAAAAGACACAACAGTATCCAATGGACCAACAAAAAAATTTTGAACTCCCAGAAGATTATCCATACAAGATTAGGTCCCCTGTAGCTGAACAAATTTGACGTCATAGGTTCTACCGAATGCAGGCCCAGATACATGGATCATCCGCAAACCCATTCGAGAAACAAGAATCTGATAGAGCCGAGTCTTCACGAGCACAAGCCCATTCTTATGGTGCTGAAATTTTCCAAGCCATAACTAATCTTAATAGTGCTATTGCTACCCACGGTGCTCATCTTGAAAGACATACACCCAAGCTAGATCTACCAAAGTTTGACGATAGTTCAGACCCTCAAAGATTTTTGCAAATCTTTGAGAATGCATGTGATGTGTATAGCGAAACATCTCACGCTACTATGGTCCAACTGTTCGGCGATGGCTATGATCGCTAAAGTACGTGACTGGTTTTTAAACCTCGATCGTGAAGATAAGACGGACTGGTCAATTTTGAAAGAGTTCTTTATCAAGCGTGTTAAGCCCTTTCGCTTGATCGAGAGTCCTTTTGTCAAATTAAGTAGCATCAAAATGGCAAAAGATGAACGTGTACGAGACTATATTGAATGTTTCAAATGCCTCAAAAGTCAAGTACAAGAACAACCCTCTGAACAGATGCTCGTCATCTGGTTTTTAGTCGGCCTTCTAAGATGGATCAGATGCGAGCTTAAATCCAATGGTGAATATACGAGCCTAAAGTTAGCTATGTTTGATGCCATCAAGGAGGAAGATGAAGGATCAGATGTTGATGAATCCAAAGAAAGAAGAGCACCACGTGCTCTTGTCCATGCCGATCGAGGACACCCGAGATCAGCTTTGAAAATCCCAGTTGGAGTTTCATAATAAGCAACACCAACTACAAATAGAGAAACTCACTAATGAGTTTCAAACTACCCTGAAGTCTATCCAAAGCAATGTGCCTAGTCAGCCAAACCCTGCACATGTACCTTATAGACGAAAACCAATATGGTGCCCATATTGTCGATCTACGCATCCAACTAATGCTTGTCCTTCATATTAGCCTATCCAAGCACATACAGTCCAACAATATGAAGAACGACCGTCACAATTGGGACATTCCTTGACTTCTCATGAATATCCACCTGAAAGTTCAGAACCATTAGCCATACAAGATGGCTATACCGTTATACAAGGGCCATTGAACAACATATGTTTCATCCGTGGTGAAACCGGTCATTTCATGCCTGATTGTCCAGTCAAGACCAAGTACCATGCCGAGTGTCCCAACTGTGTCAGAAAACACAGTTTCAAAGTCTGTCCAAAACAACCCAGCAAGATCCTACCTGTCCGACACGTTAGTTGTGACTCCCGATAGGATCCTCATGACAACACAACACAAGCACCATAGCACCCAACCGCTCAACCTGCTGCTCACTCGAGAAGTTTCTTGCAAACTTCTACATTACCATGCAATTCACCAACTCCATAATGCAAAAAGACACTAATATGACATGAGTCCTTGTATGAGGAGTGCGAAACCAATATTCTATCATCTGCTACAATGTCCAACCAAGAGCAACTTCCACAAAGAATTGACAATTTTTCTCCCCTTCTACAACCTCAAATCTATTTGTCTTTCCACATGTTGATAAGATTTCCAATGTGCCAATATGCAATAAATCTAGGAATCGAAAATCCAGATAGAGATTCGATTCTAAATCTCTTGCTCAGAGAGGTACTCAGGACATAGTACCTCAACCATACCTGCATCTCAAGTTATATCTTACAACATCTCCTATCAACGATGGTAGATTCAATGTTACCAACCTCGCCTTGTTTTTGACAAGGGCATATCAGAGTAAGGCTCATTACTCTACAAACAAATAGAATATTGCAATTGTCAAGGTAAATTATCAATGTTGATGAATGCAAGTTTTGTTCGACAAGTGTCATACAGTTCTCACTCTCTGTACCATTTTTTTATTTTCTTGTTCCTCTTCATTCCTAGTGTGCAATTGATTTTATTGCATGAGAAATAGTTACTGCACGAGAGTCTTCTGTAGAGCATCTCAAGAGCACATTTTCATTCATCTGTCCATCTTTAGATCACCTTGCACAAAGTTTAAGATCTTTGCGTATACTGAAAATTTGTGAAATACATCTCACGTCAGAGTTGACTCATGCATCTCATCGTCATATTCATTTTCGAGTCAACTACAACAAGATCGAAACGAATTTAGTTAAAATTTGTTCAATCTCTAGTCCAGTCGCATGTTCAACACGTTTCAACTATGTGTTCCACAAACTGATCCAATCTTAAGCACGAACAGTTACCACAAACAACATCCCCACCAACAGACTTTTTTTTTTGGGGGGGGGGGAGAGTGGATTTGCTTGGATCCACTGGAGCAGCCACATTGCCAACAACAACATCAACAAGATCGACAACCAAGGTCACAAACCCAAAGTCGACAACGACAAGGCTAAGAAGACAGATGGGCAATCCAAAGCGACTCAATCAGAAGAAGTATCCCAGTCACGACAAAGATCCTTCAGAATAGGGAAACACAAGCACTAGAAAATCAGTCTCCTTCTTCAATCGGCCTCTTGCCATACTTTTGCGCCCATTCTCATGCCTATCATCCACACCATCTACCGATGTCACCACCTCCACCCTACCTTCCATCTATTTGTTTATCATCAATTCACTATTCTTCTGAGAAATCTCCAGTTTTTTGATAAGTTTTATTGAAGTGGCTAAAAGATCATTGCAAGCATCTTACAGAGACCAACTACCACCTACATTGGTTGATCAGCCAGAGAAGATCTAAGAAGCAAGCAAAGCAGCTAGAAGAAATAAAGAGAAAGATCCAAGAAGCTGAGGATGAAAGGACAAAACTTAAACAACAGTTAAGTCAGGTCGATCTTGATCAAATGAAACACTTTGGAGGAATGATAGTTGGATCCCCTCCTATGAAACCCAAAGAGATCCAAAAGTAATGGATCAAAAGAAAGAGCTGTAGAAAAAGAAAGATGAAGACAACCATGAACTTACATATAAAATGAACTCCTCACCCAACAAGTGGTGGTCAAGCGGAGCGACATCGTCCAATATGAGTTGTAGTGGGTCCTGCAATACATTAGGGGTGGGATGATGTTGGCTGATCTGGCGAATCCCCAAGATACTCAAACAGAACTACCCAAGAGCACCTCTCACCTTAGACCGAGGAGGTTTCTGAGAAGATGAGATGAACAAAGACTGAGAGCCGAGTATGAGAGCCGAGAAATGCTAGTTAGGAATGGCAAGCAAGAACTGTGTAAGCCTCGCGGTGAATCTCGGAAGATGGAATGACCATGTAGGAACTAGTATTTGTAGGAAAATGTATTAAATGCAAGTAGACTCCTCTTAAAGAAAGTAGAGTGAGCCACCTTTTGATGGTGACCTCTAGTGGAGAGCATTATTCCACCTGTAATTTGTGTAATGTGGAAATTCCACTAGGATGCCATCTAAGGAGCTCTCTTGCTTATTTAAGAGACTCTCTCTTTGTGAAGAAGAGCTTTTTGTGAAATGTACCTACTCCATGCTGAAATGAGAAGAGCCTCCACGAGTTTTGGTGCATCCATTGAGCTCCTTTATCAATATGCTTGTTTCTTGAGTGAATGCATTCATGATCTTGCCCTTCCCTCCTATGAGTGTGGTTGTGGATTAGTTTTCTTGCTTTCTAGTTCTGGATTAGTTTTTATTTCTTGTTTGTGGATTAATGTAGGAATCAACATTCAAGTAAACAAAATAGACTAGAAATGTGGTAAAAATCTTGCATATCCTCCAACATTCTAGTTTGAATCAAAAGTGTAAAGACCACTAGGGAAAACCCCTAAGATGAGGATAAGAAAACACAAGAGAGACTATGGAGCAAAACCACCTATTTCTTGCAGTAAATAAGGCCTCTTGGTACAAATATTTTTAGAATATCCAAGTATTCTAAAATATCACAATTCAGTCATCTAAAATCTCTAGGAGGTCCATCAAGTCTCAGACAATCATAACTCAAACCAGAGTACTGCAGTTACTCTAATGAGTTAACAGTCCCATTTCTAGCATCATATGCAAGAAATCAGCATCTATCTGTATTTTAATAGATTTATCTGTCTCCTACAAAACTAGAGATTTAGACTGAACTTTGTACACAAGCACTTATAGACTACAATCTGTAAAGAAAGTTGTTTAGTGATGACATCCATCCAGATAGTCTTCTTGAAAATTTACTTGCTAAGCGGTTAGAGCAAGTCTGTAGCCTTGAAGACGAACAATAAATTGTCTTGCGAAAATGCGAAGGTCTTTGCTAAAGTCGTTTCCTTAACATTTGAGGCCTTTGAAATTTTGCAAAAAAGTCGAAGTGAGAGAAAATCCCAAAAGACAAAAATCCCGAAAATGCCAACATTGCAAGCTGTTTCCGAGTAGTTATGTAGATTGTGTAAAAACACGAAGAAATATGCAAGTTTGTGGACAAAGATTAAAATGTCGATTAGTCGATTAGTAGGAGAATAATCCAACACTCTCCCTTAATCTGAATCCATGAATGTCTTGACCTTTAAACTTAGTTCTGCACAAAACTTTCTATGTGCATCCAAGCTTAATGCTTTGGTAAAAATGTCTGCTGTCATATCTTGCGTTCCACAGTACTGCAATCTGACCTCTTTGTCGAGAACTTTGCTTCTGACATAGTGTTACTTGAGTTCAATGTGCTGACTCCTAGAATGAGATCTAGGGTTGGCTGACTAGGCAATGCCACTTTAATTATCACAAAATAATAATGTCGGAGCATATTGTTTCAGACTAATATCTGAAAGTAAGTTTCTCAACCAAATCGCTTCCTTTGTAGCTTGTGAGGCTGAAGATAGAGCTATCGAAGATTGCTTACGACTGTTCCAAAAAATTGGACCATTGTTGAGGAAGAATGTAAATCCAGAAGTGAATTTACGAGTGTCTACATCTCCTGCCCAACTTGCATCTGTGAAACCAATGAGTAAATTGAGTTTGTCGTTGTCGACTACTCCATAACAAATGCAAAAGTCCATAGTAGCTCGAAGATATCTCATGACTCTGATAAGAGCCTTCCACTGTGTCATACCAGGGTTAGTCATAAACTTACTCAGGAAGCTGACTGCAAAAGTCATATAGAGAGAGTGTGTGTGTTTTGTCGTCGAAAATGTCCAAGTTGTGTCGTTGAAAATGTCACGCACTACTCGTGAAAAATGTCACCCATTTTACAAAGAGAAAGATAAAAAATCAACGTTTGAAAGAAAATGGTGAAAAAAATAATACATGCAAGCTTTTTTTTGTTGAAACACACACACACACATATTTGAAATCCCCCCCCCCCCCAGCTCTCTCTCTCTCTCTCTCTTTCTCTCTCTGTCTCTCTTGATCGGGTCTCTCTCTCCCTCTAAGGCTCAACGGCTGACGCATGCCCGTTGTTGTTGATCACGATGGCTGGTGTTGATTGCTTACTCCACAATTGCTTCTACTATATTTTAGGCTACACTGGTCCGTTTGAGTCGTGTAGATAGGCTTCATCATTCCTCAGTTTTCATCCGAGCTTGTGAATCAACCGAATGGTGTCCTCTAATGCTGTCGTACTTTTACCCTCTTATGCATGTCATCTTGTGGGATTAATCAGGTCGTCAGTTAACATCACTCACTCACACACACACACTCTCTCTCTCTCTCTCACTATTTCTTGGTGTCTCTTTCTACCTTGCAAGCTGTTGTGCATCGTTTTCAGCAGCTCTTTCTTTTCTTCGTCTTGGTCTTTACCTCACGAGCTGTGCACGAAGTCTCCATCATCATCAGGCAGTCTATCATCTAGTTTTAGCGCATTTTTCTGGATGAGTTTCTTGGAGTGTTGAAGCGCGAGTTTGGAGTTGTTAAAGCAAGAGTTTCTTGGAGTTGTTAAAGCATTTACATCAGCGTTTACCCACATAAGCGTACAACATTTACAAGGTGCGTCCGCCCTCTCTCTCTCTCTCTCTCTCTCTCTCTCTCTGAGTGATCAGAAATCGATGCCAATAATGAACGCGACTCAAATTCTACATAGGTTCTCCAAAATTGTTCATAAGGTGAAGAATCTGTTCATGGAGATCTGCCTGAGTATGATAAGGTGAAAAGGTGAAGAATCTATTCATGGAGATCTGCCTGCATTCCTACTTAAACATCTTTTGTTGGTCTGTTGCGCTGTACAGAGAAGCAACTTTGGTGGTCAGACCTTCATCTCTATTTTTTATTATGCTGGTCCGAAACTCATCCCTCTTTCTGACTGCATTGGACAACCGTCTACCTCCCTTTTTGAATAAGTTGGAGTTGGTCAGACTTCATCTATCTTTCTGCGCTGGTCAAAACTTCATCTCTCTTTCTAATTGCGACGGACAGACCTTCATCTCTCTCTCATATAGCTTATCTCTCCCTCTCTCCGTAAATCATTGTTCTAAATCTCTCTCTCTCTCTCTCCCTAAACACCTGCTAAACATCCCCCCGCTCGCTCGCTCGCTCTTTGATTTCTCTAAAAGAAATGTGTTGTTTCATCTAATTCATCAAAAAATTGTTTACTCTTTTTCTTGTTTTTAGAAAAAAAAGGATTGACAGCTCAAGGTTTTTTGGAGGCCATTATAATAGGCTTATCATATGCTTGAATGACATCTTAATAAGTTTGCAATACATTTTGTTTGCATTCATTGCAGTCGTGGAAGATCAGGAGGGACCGGAATAATTACCACAATAAAGAACAGTTTTGGAAAACCTACGTCGTTCAAAACATGAGTAGAAAAAATCAGAATTAATTGTTCAACATTACCTCAGTCATTTTTAATCTGACTTAAATTTCAAGGAACCGTCTTACATGCCAAGGTGAGCCTTTAGAATGTCCGTCTGATGATAAATTTTTAAAAATTTTCTTTTTCAACAATTTTTTTTATTTCTGCACCAATTCTTTCAAATTGTCGGTTCCATAATTTCTGACGATCCGTCTCTCCCAATTGAGCATATGAGTCATTGTGGAAATAAATGGATTGGAGAGGGAGAGATGGGTAGCGCGGTTGAGAATGAGTGAGATAGAGAGAGTGAGAATAAGCGAGAATGAGATGGGGAGAGAGAGAGAGAAAGAAAAGCATTTTTTTAACCGTAATGCGCAACTTAAAAATCTCAAAAGTTGATTGTTGTTTATGTGAATGTCTCTTTAGTAAATATTCTTTATAGTTAATGATTTGATTCTAATTAGGGGCAAAATTTCAAAGGAAGAAATGAATGTGTCATTTGAATTTGGTTAGACTCACAACTAAATGTAATGTCTTCTTTGGCATTAGGCATTATACATGCCTAATGTAATCCCTAATGCCTAATGCCTAATGCCTAACGCCTAACGCCTAATGCCTAACCCTAATTATCAATGCCTAATGCCCAATGCCTACACACTCAGTAAACACACATATACACACTCGATAAACACACACACACACAAACACACGCACACCCACAAACACACAGATACACACTCGATAAACACACACACCCACAAACACACGCTCACCCACACACGCATACACATACACACGACATTTGCTGGGCTGACCTAGGGTGATCAATCCAGTATTTATTGGGCTCAGATCTCAACTGTTCAGTCTGGGCTTTAGCTCAGCCCTAACACACACACACACACACCATTCGAGCTATTTGTTTGGCGCTTTGTTGGTCTGATTAGCCAAATGCCGATTCCTAACCCTAATCCTAATGCCTAATGCCTAATGCTCTCTCTCTCTCTCTCTCTCTCTCTCTCTCTCTCTCTCTCTCTCTCTCTCTCTCTCTCTCTCTCTCTCTCTCTCTCTCTCTCTCTCTCTCTCTCTCTCTCTCTCTCCCCCCCCCCCCCTAAACCCTCGTTTGCATATGCATGAAGACTTACAAATTTTTGCATACATATCTGTAGATTTTTGCCACCGTAGCAATGACTGACTCTGATTACACTATTCTTACAGCCAAAGGGCATTCTAGCCATGTTAAATCTAATGGGACTCTCTTCTTGATGTTGGTTTATTTGTTGCATTTAGCATAAAATTTTCTAACTTAGATTTTGACGCGTGGTTTAATATTTGGATCAATTTTTGCCAAAGAAGATCAATCTAACATTAGTGATCTAGATTCGCGGATTAGATGGGCAACATGAATCTTTCAATCAAACAGTGGAAAGTGAGCTCATTTGAATAATATCCAATATCAATAGTATTTAGCTTTGTTTATAGCCCATTTCAACGATGTGATATCAATCCCAACTGTGGCCTTAGTCATAAATACATGAAAACCATAAAAAATTATTCTGTAGACTAGAAATAGATGGTATAAGATTAGGAGTTGATGGATATCTCTCTCTCTCTCTCTCTCTCTCTCACACACACACACACACACACACACACACACACACACACACACACATACACACACACACACACACACACACAAGCTTCATTCATCTATAGGGTGTGCAAGCAACATTAGTCAAGGATAAAGCATTATGGAGTTGTTCAGGCGTAGTGGAAGATGTAGGCAGTCATAAAGGTATCACATTCAGGTGAACAAAATGAATAGGATGTGACGGTGAATAGTCAGCATCGCATGAGAGGTGTCATGGCAAGCATAAACCAAGGAGTTTGGCTATTTGATTCATAGACAAACATAGTATCTTTGCTAAAACATAATGGCACACACACATAACACACATAACGCACACACATACACACTCACACTCACACACACACAGAGCTATCAAAGCACACACAAACGCACGCACACACACATGCACGTCCACCATTGACACACGTCCGCCATTGACGCACGTCCGCCATTGTCCGTCAACGACGGGCACAAGCAACTAGTATATATATATATATATATATATTTGTGTGTGTGTGTGTGTGTGTGTGTGTGTGTGTGTGTATACAAATATATATATATATATATATACACACACACTCGTAAAGAGTGCTCGTCGTTGACGGGCAATGGAGGCCGATCTAGGTGGTGGCGGATGATTTGGAAATTCAGTGTGTCGTTTCGAAAAATTCAAGTTCGTCCAAAAATTCGAGTTCGTTCCAAAAATCGAGTTCACCCAACAATTTGAGTTTGTCCAAAAATTCGAGTTCGTCATAAAATTCGAGTTTGTCCAAAAATTTGAGTCTAAAAAAATGCGAGCTCGTCCAAAAATTCGAGTTCGTCCAAAAATTTGAGTCTAGAAAATTCGTCCAAAAATTTGAGTTCGTCCAAAAATGTTCGAGTCGAGAAAAATTCGGGTTCGTCCTAGCTGATATCATCGTGTCAACAACTCCTAGTTGATACCATCGTGTCAACAACTCCTAGTCTGGATTTCCAAAAAAACCTCCAACATCAACACCTGAAAATGTCAACAAAGATGAGCTGAAGTTTGAAACAACTTGACTTGAATATTTATATATTTTACAGACCACTCTTTTCATTTCTTTCAACTTCAGAAATAGCAAACCGCCATCACAACCAGATGAATCAACTCACAAGGAAAACCAAAGAAACAACTGCAACTTAGATCAGATATCCATATCTTGGACTATTGAGAAAATGTGAGGATTAGGCGAGGTGTTGAACCATGCCTACTGGTGAACGCAATCCCAGTGAGACCTAATGTCAATATCATCGAGAGAGAGAGAGAGAGAGAGAGAGAGAGAGAGAGAGAGAGAGAGAGAGAGAGAGAGAGAGAGAGAGAGAGAGAGAGAGAGAGAGAGAGAGAGAGAGAGAGAGAGAGAGAGAGAGAGAGAGAGAGAGAGAGAGAGAGAGAGAGAGAGTCCCCAGTCCTGTCCCAATCCAGAGAGAGAGAGACAGAGAGAGGTTCATTAAAATTGGCCTGTTAGTCATTAATGGAAAGGTGGCCATTTAAAGTTTGGGGTGGCCAATATCCATGCATGCATGGGGAAGAAAATCCAAGAAACAATTGCCATCAAAGTTAATAATCAAAATCAAAATTAAAAATCACCATCGTGCTTATTAGGTGACTTCACACAGTGATCAAAATATGCTTAAGAGACCTGCAACAACAATGATTTAATAGTTCTTTGATCGGAGGTGATAAGAAATCTTCGGCCACCTCATCCTTGTATAACTTTCAAGCTATTTCATGTGTGTAGACTTCTTATCAAAGTAGAGTGGACTTTGAAGCGTTATAAGGGCCTCAATGACTACAATGTCAACAAATATTCAAGCTCTTCTTCAAGCACCATCATATGAAGCTATCCGCTAGACATGACTTCATTCGAAAGACACTTGAAGTAGCAATTATAAATGAGAACAAAAAAGCACATACATATGAAAAACAACACAATAAAACATGGCCTCACCTTAGCCATCATAATATGCAATCAATTGCTTTGCTCCCTTGTTTGGATCGTTTATGTGCGCATATTGCTATACCACCCCACATTTCAACTTATCAGATGTTGTAACAAAAATATAGAATGCTCAAGCAAGGTTGTGGATGTGAAGTTCTAGTTGTGGGAGTGCACATAAGCCACACCCTAGTTCAGAGCTAATGATCTTCTTCTTCTATCCATCACATTGCCATAAACTTTTGCTTTAAATGATAAATCACAGCACTGAAACTGGCTGAATTAACGATGACCAAATGCTTGTTGTCTGCATTATCAAAGCAAATCAAGACACACAATTAAGCAATAGCTTAAGATAGAAAACGATCTAAACCTATCCTACCAAACCAAGAAAGAATAGCTAGCCCACAATAGAGGCCGTCAGCTTTGGGCGCTTATGCTTGAAAACAAAAATATAAAATCTTTAAACAGCTGGCCTATTTGAAATCTTTATGGGATGTGACACCTAACCAAATTATTTGGCTCATGCAATCAATAGATTGATGCCATGTGTCATATATCTAGAAAACTAGTTTTTGGCCTTTTTAGCCACTAGAACTTGAATTAAATCATATGTACAACATATATGATTATGGTACATGACAAGTACACTGATTTCACACGCGGGAACAGGTCCACACATGTGTGATTATTCTATATACAAGATTTTGGCTCTGTCCAAGCATGATTTTTGCATTTTCACACTCCTCAAAAATCTAGCAAGGTAAATCTAGCATAGATCTATCTATAACTCCAAGAGCCAATCTTAATTTTACAAATGGATCCTAGGAAATGTCTTGGTGAGTATATTAGCAATGCAATCTGATGATGAAACATGAATAAGCTTGATCTCCTTTGCTTGCACTTTCTCCCTCACGAAATGATGTGAAATCTCAATGTGCTTTGTTCGAGCATGCAAGACTGGATTGTTTGCAAGTTGTTGAGCTACTTGATTATCACAATATATGCATGGAATGTCTTCATCCTTGATCACATGAAGCTCCTCCAAAAGCCTTTTAAGCCAAAGAACCTCCTTTGTTGTTGTTGTCATAGCTTTATACTCGGATTCTGTTGATGAAAGAGAGATGGTATCTTGCTTTTTGGAAAGCCAAGATACAGCTCCTCCACATAAGAATGTAGCAAATGCACTTATGGATATTATATCCATCTTGTCACCTGCAAAACTTGAGTTCGAATATGCTCTTAAACAAATATTAGTCCTTTCATAAACTATGTCAAAGTCTTTTGTAGCCGAGATGTACCTTAACACCTTTTTTGCTCCTTTCCAGACATATTAATGGACTTTGCATGTATTAACTCGATTTGCCAACACAAAACCTAAGATCTGGTCTAGTGATGGTTAAGTATATCAAGGAACCAATAAGCATTCTATAGGTAGTGATGTCCTCAAAGGATGCTTCATCACTTTCCTTAGAAACTTTTACACTTAGTTCCATGGGAGTTTCAACTCCTTTACAGTCAATCATGCCAAATTTTGCTAAGATTGATCTAGCATACTTAGATTGACATATGAAAGTAAAATCATTACTTCTAGTGACTTCTATTCCAAGTATAACTTTAAGAAGTCCTAGATCTACCATCCTAAATTCACTAGACAATGAAACTTTTACATTTTTGATGCCATCTAGCATTAGAGGAGTTCTCAATATCAAAAAGACCCTTTAAGGAATGCCATGTAGGATATAGAAAAATATCAAAAAAAAAAAAAACCAATACTGTTTATTTGCTTGCCCACACCACTCCCAAGGCCTCCCCAACTCCCAATGATCTAACCACAGTGTCTATAGTCACAATTAAAAACTGTTAACAGTTCGCAGTATAACTTACTAAATTCAAAAATATTCCCTCCATTGGTTACAAAAAGGGCAATATTCTCAATAGATCTAGAATATGACCGCCATCCCCAAACTCGAATAAAAAAAAATTGCAAAATGTTTACATATGCATTCCTTCCACGAGAATGGAAATATGGGTGCCATCTCCAATTATGAGCGCCATCATCACTTTGGAATGGAAATATGAGTGCCAACTACCTATTGGAATGAAAAAATGAGCGGCATTTCCAAATTTGAATCAACCATACAAGCATGGAGTTTGGATTGATCGTACATAGTATATAATATAATCAAAGATGAGTACTTTGCTTTGCTTCATAGAATCTGGTCATAGTACTTTGATGCAACTGATTATTCTATTATTTTTTTTATGATGACATTGTATCATCTACATGTGGATATTACTATTGATTTGGCACCTTTGCAGAGAAGAGGAGGATCGTTCTCGTTACAGGGAAGAAGAAAAAAAAAACTTGGATTTGTGGATAGATGGAACATTATATCCACAAGATCCAAGCACTTTGACACATCCCACGTTCTCTTCAATAACTCACTTAGTTACATGGATATGCAATGGACATAGTGGATTACTAGGATATTGTGAAAGATTGCAAAACCATGGAAAACAACTTTATATGAATAAAGTTCACTTTTTAGAAGGTGAGTTAATTTGGATATCCTCTTATTGTCAGAATAGAGATTGTCATCTCCAAAAGACATTAGAAGAAAATGAACAATTAAAAAAAATAATGAATCATTACATAAGATAACAATCAATATCAAATCAGAACTAGAGCAAATGCAATCAGTCTTACAGTATATTCATATTGAAAACTTACAATTATTGAAGGATGTGGATTTGGCAAAAAAGAAGGCTGAAAGTAAGAAGCGAAAGCGAAAAAGTTGCAAGGATATTCAAACGCTTTCAAAAGGAGGTTATCGAAATAGAAGGATCCGTGCATTCAAGTAAGCATATTTTGATTTTTGTAAGTTTTTCAATGACATTTGGATTTAATTTTAGCTATGGTGATATTCTGTTAACTATCTGTTTTTTTTGCAGATTTGCATTAGTAGCTCCTAGGAATATTAAAGACAATGCTTCACTAGGAATGTCATTGGACACAGTATTGACTTGCATATCCACTGAGCGTATCATGATGAACAATAGGATTTCAAATGTAAAGTGTAAAATAGCAGAGTCTTTGATGGTGGACATTCAAAAAAATTTAGATAAGACTATAGTTCAGGGTGCTTGTGATTTTGCGGGTATTAGCAGAGAAGCATATGCAACAATATTTAAACTAATTAGAGAAGTTTTTAAGCAAGTTCAAATTAGAAAAGTCCCAATCCCTAGGACATATCACTTGAAGAAAGAGAGGGATACATTAAACATAGGTATGCATAAGATCACTGGAACTCCATTTCATATTGAGGAGGTGTATGAAACTGATGGAAGATCGATATTCTATAATTCATCAAACAATTTATTTGTTGATCTAAATTACTTGCTGAGATACATCGTCACATTCTATGATATAACCTATGAAAAGGTGAATGGCAAAATAATCATAGTACTTAAGTTAGATGAGTCAAAAATTGTGAAAGAGCAGAAGATACTAAGGGTTAGTATAACTCTCATGAATGGTGCTCTATCACAAACAGAGAACCAAGAAGATTTCAGATTCAGTGTCCAGTCAGAAAATGATATATGGTGGTTGACAGCGTTTCATGTAACTAGCCTCATTATTACATTACATTCATTAAATAGTATTAATACATTGTAAATTAAGTCTGATTAATTTTTTTGGACAGGTGCTAAAAGAGGATCATGATATATTATCATGGATATTCTCAAGGACATCTTATCCTAGGATCATCAAGGACCATATGCATGGAGGACTTCTCAATGTTCCAGGAGTTGGAGACTTCAATGTTGAATGGCACTTAGCAGGTGATTTGAAAACATCAAAATGTATGTATAATGTCTCTCACGGTGCTACATCAAAACACCCTTGTTTGTACTGTATGAAAATGGCAAAAGATGAAACTAGGAGTATAGAAATTAGTAGAGAATATGCAGATCCAAACTGGAAGCCTGTGCTGCCTATCCCCTTAAAAAATGTGCATGTTTGCACTCTTCATGCAGAAGTTAGATTAATAGAAAAGATCAATTATCTTCATATAGTTTTTGCTTGGAATACTAAGCCAGCATCATTAGCAAAGGAAGCTATCTCTCGATTAGAAGATGTTTTATCAAAAGCAGGACTCCATAAAGGACATGTCAAAATTCAAAAAGATGAAAAGCTTTCAGGAAAGAATGGGAACATGCCAACTAAGCCAAGCATAGGAGGAACAAAAGCACATCGTTTCCTATCAAATCATACTGGTAGGGCTTCTAATATTCAACACTCAGTCTTGACAGATATTATTGTTGCTACTCAGGACTTCGAGAAAGACGGCAAAACCAGAGTACTAAAAGTTGATGTATGGAAAAAGCTTGATAGAATGATTGCTATTTTAAGAAAAGAAAAATACTCTGATATTGATAAGAAAGTTGTCCAAAGGACTTGTGTCGAGTTTGTTAATGCAGTATCAAAAGCATGGAGAGATGATCACATCACTCATTACATGGTTAGTATTAAATTCTTGAAATGCTTTCAAATTTAAATATATATTTAGATCCAAACATAAGACTAACATTATGATTTTGACATATGCAGCACATACTAAGAGATCATACAACATGTTTTGCAAATACATATGGAAGCTTGAGTGTATGGTCATCACAAGGGATGGAGAAGTCACACTGGCAAGCACGAGCATCATTTCATCGAAATACACAACATGGAGGAACCAATGAAAAACAGAACTACATTTGTCAATTGTTTCAGTGGTTCTACTGTAGAGTTCAAATTCGACATATAACAAAGTCCACACAATACAACAAGTTTAGAAAAGCATGCAAGTTCATACAGGAAGAGAAAATTAGATGATTGTTGAGTACAAGATCATCATTATCATCAAATCATGACATGTTCAGAATCGCTTTGCAAATTCATTGAACAAGAAAGGAGAAATACTCAATGTAAATGTATTGATTGTATTATACCAAAATGCAAAGTGTCAACTATTCATCATCAGATCTTGTGTCAGATTCTATGGCAGTATTGTCATGAAGAAATTCTCTGCTAGCGTATGCATCTAATAGATGTGCATTATCCTTATTTCCACTAAGCTCAATATAAGTGGAATACAATGAATAATGGGAGCTCCTTAAAGGAACATTCCCATCAGTAAAGCCTAAAATGTTCAAAACATAAGATCTTTTGACAAAATTGATCTTATTTGTCTTTACAAATTTATGTCCTCCTAGGTAAAATGATAAAGCTTTAACTGCCATTATAAGAGTCTCCCCAACTGGGCTCAGCTTGGAATGAGCAATACAGATCTCATTCTTCAAGAAATGCCTAAGATAGTGGCCAAGTCCACTATCCCTCTGGAAAGATGATGCGTGTTGTCTGAAACCACCTCGTCTCGCAGCAAAATCATCTATTATGAGAGCATCCTGCAATAGGAAATTTGCTAGCAAAAACACATTCAGTGATTAGAAATATTGTAATGCAAGGAAGTTTAAACACTTACACATTTTTCATCATCAACAGCAACCAGATCAGGATGATCAATATAATGACCACGTACTGAACAAGAATCATCCCTGAAATGCAATAATGATGGACAAGGGAAGCCCATCTGGGATTGAAATGCTGTGAATTCTTCATCGGATGGTCTGTCTCGCCCATCCTCAGCTATATTTGATAAAGTCTTAGTCAAGCATTCTTCAGTAGTCATAATTCTCTCCTCATCATCAAAATCAATACCAACAACAAGATCATCTGTTTCAAAATCTACGAAGTTGGAGAATTCAAAAATTGTGCCGAATAATAAACATAGAACTTCATCTTCACGATAGTCAAAAAATTTACATAAATCAACAATAGTAGAATATACATTGTCATTAATATAATATACAGACAAATTGAATAGACATTTAGAATTCTCTGTAGGGTTGGATTCATCAGCATATGTATTTTGGCCAATAAAAGAATCCCGTAGAGAATCAGTATTTATATTTATAAAGTCACTTTCCTTATCATGAGTGTCGATAAGAAAGTGACTGATGTCCTTAATAGCTGACTGAACGGAGGATGATGAAAAGCGAGGTCAGCAACAAAAATTTCATCATCATCTGGGATCTGAAATAACAGAAAAAGTACGAAACCACTCTGATATTCAACCAATCGACATTTCTTGTTACAATAAGGACACAGTGAACTGCTTTTGAAAAGATCAAACAATTTGGTGAACATTCTATCAAATCTATGTCTGAAAGCTGGGAAGAAGTGAACCAGATCAGTATAATGCATGTACTGGAGTGAACCTATAGAGAAAACATGCTTATTAAGTATATCTCTGAATCTAACATAATGTTGATAAAAAAACGTCAAAATTCGGTTGTGCAGTCCTGAAAACATGTAGATATGGCCTGAATAGGCTGTGGAAGTAGTCCAGATTTTCCCAAATTCACTAAGAAATGAACTCAAGCCTGAATCTTGTGAGGATCCTGAGGAAGAGGCCATCGAAATAAAGTGAATATCGCACTTGTGCGCGAGGGAGACGAGAAAAAAAACTAACTATCAAGATGGCGCACAAGAGAGATATGTACGGCTTGAGATACCGAATATCGCACTTGAGCGCAAGTAGGTGTCGTTGAGTGCAAACGGTCAACAAAGCGCACACACAAGAGTGATATGCCGTGAATTTTGATAATGGAAAAAGGTAAAAAATTAATCGGTTTTTGTGCCATTTATACTAAATTTTTGCACGTGCAGTCAACGGTCAATGGACACATGTCTACTTTCGATTCGACTACAGCTACTGGCACGTGCGAGGTGACACTTGGACACGTGTGAAATGACAATTGGACATGTGTCGCGTGTTCATTTGTGTGCTCAAAAACACATGTCACTCTATCATTTGCTCGTACAAATCCCACACGTGTAAAGTGACAACGTGATACATGTCACTCTGTCATTTGTTCGTACAACTCTCACACGTGTGATTGGACATTCTTTTGCACGTGCGAACCAGGATATAAAATCACAAACTTCAATGAATTTTTTTCAATTTTTTTTTTCGCTCCGCATATCGCACTTGTGCGTGTCCTTCAACTCGAATTTCCACCTACTGCCTTTCATGCACACAGGCCCAATACACCTGCCTACGTGTCCCCCTGTATCACACTTGTGCGCGTTTCTTCAGAACTAATATCTTTCTGTTATATTCAGTTCGCACGGTCCGATATACCATACGTTCCTTCCATACATATCGGTTCTCTTCGAGATTTTTGTCACCCTTCTGTTCTCATCCTCCCCGTCGCGCGCAAGTCCGCTATTGCATGATACACATCCATGGATAGGAGAAAGCAGACCAGGAGGGACTTCTTCTCTCATGGCTCATCCTCAGCCCCTGCGGTGGCCATTACCCCTCCTGCTAGACATAGAACGTGCAACCGCAGCAGGTGGCTCTCTGAGATACGCAAGTACCAGAGATCAACTACGTTGTTGATCCCAAGGCCTCCATTCTACCGTGCTGTCCGAAACATAACAAGAAATGATCTTGGACAGTTGGTCAGATTTACACCCAGTGCTCTTCAGTGCCTTTAGGAGACTGCTGAAGATTACCTTAGTCTTTTTTTTGAAGATTCATTTTTGCTTGCCATTCATTCCAAGAGAGTCACAATAATGCCCAAGGATTTTCAGCTCCTGATGAGAATGAGGGATAGGTTCTGTAGGTTGCACGTATCTCAGTCTTCTGCTCCCAGGCAACACCTGTAGATAGGATGATCTTCCTATGAAGTGTCCTAGGAAGCAGAGTGCCCCCAAGAGAGCTCCAAAGAAAGCAAAGATCATAGACACCATAGATTCTGTGAAACTTGACCCGGAATCAATTGTAGATAACGCTGTTGTTGATAATACTGTAAATATAACTATAGTTGTTTTGGATACCGCTTTAATTCCTATAGATACTACACATCCACCTTCTCCTCCTCCAATTTTTTATACATAAATAGATTCGGATGAGTATCTTAGATTTGAGAAAGACATATCGGATGCTATAGATAAAATTGATACTCCTTTTTGTTTTAGACTAGATGAATTTGATTTTAGTATTAATTTTAGAGTTTAGATTGCTTGGATCTCAAAGACAGACAGACTTCTATCAGCAATCTTGTGATAGAGTCTGGGTTGACACTCTTGCAATTTGACATTGCAAGAGATTCATCAAACGAGTTGCTGGTGCTGAGTAACTTTCTGCTCCAGGCCTTCAAGCAGAATAATGACACATTGTCACAGTGTCTGACAAGTGGATTCACACCAGCAACAAAGTATCTGGTCATTCTTTATCATACCAAGTAAGATATATTAAGTGATTCTTCTTGCTTTATGCATTAACAATGACATTTTCAATTTAAATAGATCTCAAAATTGTCGCGAAAGTACTTTCAATCTTGACCACTAGAGTTCAAACTTGATCTCTATTAAGAGATCTGTAAATAATAGTATCAAAGGTTTTTGTGTCAAGATGAATTCGGCAAAAAATACGCATAAGGATGTAGATATATATCTGCCATATTTAAGTAAATATATTCCTACAATTGTTCCCCATTCCGTGGACTGGGAGATCGAGAGTTTGGAGGTAAACTCTGTCTTTCTTAATAGCATGTTGAAATCAGTATTCTATTGTAATTTTTTCATTCTAATTCATTCTGTTTCATAATTAATTTCTTTTGTGCTGAATTATTTTGCAATCACCACAGCAAAATGATTCATTCAGCTGTGGGTGGTACACGTTATACAATGCCAAGTTATTTTTTGAGTGGTTCAACCTTCAGGAAGATGTTGATATTTCTAAGGTAATAAATTATGTTTATTCTTATTTTTGGAATCATGATTAGTTTTCTACTTTGTTGATGTTTTTAGCCATTACTAATACATGAATGTTCTATTTTGCAGTTTACACTTCCTGAGTACACATCAAGCCAGGTGTACAGATTCAGACAAGAAATCATCCTGAGTATACTGGCTAGGGCAAGGCTTTAGCCTCCCTTTATTGATGATAGTGCAAAGGACGATATAGTAGTACTAAATTAAGATCAGAACATATATATATAGCATAGAAAAAAAAATACATGTATAGAATTCATAGAAAAATATACATTTATATATCAAATGCTGCTCCATTTTATGAATTTGGGAGCACAAAATACATGTACTGATTCCCAACTTGGACTTTCATTTATTGAATGAAAGAGTGTACACACAGATTTCTACTAAAGTTTATTTGAAACTATTGTTCTCCCACAATGGTGATTGTTGTAGGTAGATCTTTGCAGCACGTTATCAGCTCCTGTCTTTTGTGCATTTGTGACATGACAAATATTAGTGAATGTGCAATTGTAAATAATGACATTGTCTATTATTTTGCTCTATTTTGACATGGCAATAAACATAAAGTACTTACGAGTCTTCCGTTGATGATAAATCTGAAATATGTTGGTAAATTGGTTTGTAATAGCATGAGCTCTGTTTTGATAAAATCAAGCTTCCAATGTTCTTCCACCTCAACCATAGTAAAATATTCCTCATTGTAGATAATGCTTATCTCCATTCGGTTTGTGTGACCATTTAGTTCAAAGTCTTGATCCAGTGGTAGCCATGTACCTTCAATTTTCTTGTATCTCTGGTAGCTAAATGTGAGACTGAGCATTTGCTTTTCGATATGATAATGAAAGATCATTGAGGACTTTTTAATCCTGCATTCTATGTCATTATTTGTTTTACTATCCCAGCCTTGATCCATGAGATCTGACAGTCTCATCTGATAAATCCTTGAAAACAAATAAAGTTGGTGTCCTACGAACACTAGCACTCGAGAAAAAATCAACAAATATATGTAATGAGATAAACCAACTTAGTTGAACAATTTTTGAGCCTGTGCTTATCTTCATAGCATTTCTAATATCAATTAGTAGTTTGCATCTGAAGGATTCAAAAACAATGCTGTCAGGAGTAGGCCACTCATTACTTTGAAAACTAGGCAATGGAATTGCTTTGAGCTTGCCAAAACCTCCATCTGTTTGTGGCATATATAAAGATTCATAAAAATAGATACAAATCTGCAAGTTCCTTTGGACTTCTTCCTTTGTGTTGCAGCTTTCCAACATCAGAAAGAATCATGTCTAATATTCCTGCAATTGATTGTGCGGGCTCCCATTCACTTATGCATGATGGATATAAATCTGAAAGAAAAAAACAATGTTGAAGCATTTAAATCATAATCTGAAGAGCATCAATAAAGAAAATCACCTATGATTGCCCTAGAGTGCATATGTTTTGATATACTTACAATTACATTTTTGATGATCATGAGGATTGATATCATGCACTTTGATTTCTGAATGCATATATACATGTTGTACTAAGACTTCTGATATAGATTGACCTCCTAGGGTAGTCTTAAACTCCAAAATTTTTGCTTTCCAATAAGGTTTGTAAGTCATTTTTGCTCTTTTCTTTTGTCAAAAATTGACCTTTGATGATGGATGCAGCAATACCCATGAGTTCTTCATATATTTTGTTGGCTTCCAGTTATCAGCTTCATCTTTCTCATTGTAAAGAATCACAGAATCGATTGTAGATCTGGGTATCCTTGCCATTGCTATTTTCAAAGCTTGGGCGCCAAAAATCCCTCTGATATGATACTTAATTTCAATTTTTCGTATCACATTTAATCTAATGTGAATGCCAACATAGTCACAATTACTGTGTATACCATATTTTATGTAACTGTACATACTATATTTCTATAACTATAACTAGTATAGTTAGAAAATTTCATTATACTAACCACCAGAGTCAAGTAAATTTAACTTGAGGTATTGACGTCGGACAGGAAAAAGAAACCAATGGGATACGTCCATGCTGCCCAGACACAAATTTCAAAGTATTCTATATTGCATTTTTATTTTTTAGTTAATTTGAACTACGTTACGTAGATTTCAAATCTGTGCATTTTGATTGGGCCTGGTGACGGTCAAAACTAAAGAAAAAAAATAAAAGTATCTTTAGAAAGGGTCTTTTTGATATTGAGAACTCCTCTAATGATCATTTCCTGTGAGTATAATGTCATCAACATACAGGTGCAAAGGTTTCATCATAATCTATGCCTTTAACTTGCAAAAAACCTTTTGCTACAAGTCTGGCTTTATACTTATGAATGGAACCATCTTGATTATATTTCAATCTATATATCCATTTACAAGTAAGAGGCTTCTTTCCATAAGGTAAATCAACAGACTTTCAAGTTTGATTTTCCATTAATGCATCAAACTCTACTTGCATAGCTTTCCTCCAATATTGAGACTTATTTGCTTCCTCAAAACTAGTTGGTTCTTCAAGCATAGTAGTCAAGAAAGTATAAGAGTTGAGTAGCTGAGAATCTTCCCTTTACTCCCCTTTGTCACTATAAGTGAGCCTTGATGGCTCAATCCTTGTCCTTGTTGATCTTCTTGGCACCCTTGGACTTTGAGTAAGTTCCACGTGGTCTTCATCTTCATGAAGCTCCTCCTCGGCCATAGCATGATCCTTGACAAGTTGAGTGTTGTTGGAAGTCACCTTTCCTTTGGCTTGGAGAGATTCATCAAAAAGCACATCTCTACTTACAACAACTTTCTTGGTAATAGGATTAAATATCTTGTAAGCTTTCTTACTTTCACTATAACCAACAAAGATGCCTTTGAAAGAAGTGGCATCTTTCTTTTTCCTTGTTTCTAAAGGAATATGTACATAACAAGTACATCCAAAAACTTTCAAATCACTAAGATTTGGCTTTTTGCCAAACAGTACTTCATAAGGTGTAAGTCCTTTAATGGCACTATTTTATTGGGTCGTGGACGAGCCCGGGACAATGTACGGCCTCACACGTGTGAAAAGTGTTCCTACAGCCCACAACAAGTTCTGGTCCAAAAATTTTGAGAATACCTATCAAATCCAACTCGCTACACAAAAATTAGCTAGTTTCCAATAACTTGCTAATTTTGGCTTTGATTTGGATCAACCCTATCAATTTCAATAAAACCTCTTGTACTTGGCTCTGATACCATGTGGAAAAGTACAAAATGGACCAAGAGTGGATCCTAATCTGATCCTCAAGAGGGATTGGATGTTAGATTTACTTGATCTATCAATTTACATAAGATTAAGATCAATCTAGATCAATTCTAGACATAAAAACCTAACAAGAACAATCATTAATGAAGGTAAATGTACTTGCTGGTTTCACACATGTGAAACCTATCAGAGTACGGACTCCAACCTGAAAACAAAGTACACTATGATAAAACCTCAAAACAATCAAAACAAATGTAGACAAATAGAGAGAATTACACAAAATTGCTTCCAAAATCAAAGTTGATGTTTCATGTTGATTGTGGCCAAATATGCCTCTATATATACACTTTTTGGAGCTCGAGGTATTGATCATGCATCAGATCTCACACGTGTGAGGATGCTTTGTCATCATCATGCAAATTTGACACTTGGATCAAACTTTCTATTTTGAGCATTTTTAATCCAATTTCCTACTATATGGAGATCTTCATGAAAATCTTCTAGAAGCAAAAACTCGCCTACTTCAGCTTTTTCCACACATGTGAGTTGTCCTCTACATATGGGATGTGACACCTAACCAAATTATTTGGCTCATGAAATCAATAGATTGATGCCATGTGTCATATATCTAGAAAACTAGTTTTTGGCCTTTTTAGCTAGTAGAACTTGAATTAAATCATATGTACAACATATATGATTATGGTACATGACAAGTACACTAATTTCACACGTGGGAATAGGCTCCACACATGTGTGATTATTCTATATACAAGATTTTGGCTTTGTCCAAGCATGATTTTTGCATTTTCACAATTTATGAATGTGATTCAACAATGTGTTCCATAACAAATGCTAATATTCATAGCAATTGTGAAGGTAAAAAACATACACGTAGTTGTATCTCAGCCATCCATCTACAACATCCAATGGCTGGCTAGCACATTTTGCCACTCCCACAACTCCTCATGAAAGATAACCTAATATCTCATGATGGACCCTAATGGTCAACATTGTCCAACACTCTCGACCTATCAAAGCTCTATTCGGACCTAATTTTAGAAGGCATTGCACTAACCCTTTCCATCTACAGATGTGTCCATTAAGAGATCTGCCTTAGAACACGTACTTCTCTACCATAAAATGTAGCAATAATATCAAACTTCTATTTTGACAAACATCGACAGATCTTACCATCCACAAATCTCGATTCAGGGATCAATTCTACCCAAGAGTTCTATAATCAATGAAGCATAAGTGTCGTTTTCCATAGGAAATTAGCATACATTTCTACAAACGTTTACCAGCATAACATGAAAGCTATATTTAATTGTAGGTCTAGTAGACCTATGCATTTCCTAGTGTTGACTTTCATCGACACTATACTATTATTGAATAGAATCGAATCTAGAACTATTGAATAATATGTAAATATCAAATTCATGTGGCAATATTTCAATGGATTGGGTAGAAGCAATCGTAGCTGTTAATGGGCTTTTTCTCTTACTGCTCGCGATTCTTTTCATGCTGGCTACTCGGCTAATGACCCACTTCTCTATTCTCTGTTGTATGGTCGCGTTCTTCTACTCTCGACCAGTTGGCTGTTTCTTCTCGAAATTTTTGTTGAAAATAAATATCATCTATCTTGACTTTAGGCTTGCTACAAACTTTTTACTATGCAAGTATGTTGTTTCATAAGTGTAAATGCCAAATCTGGCCTAGATGGAACTCGAGATATATGGATTTCTCCTATCTAGTTGGTAGAATACAACTTGCATATAGATTGTAGACTTAGAAATAACATTATTATGCTTGTAGGAACTCATGGCATATCACATGCATTTATTGTAAGTGATCCATAGTGACATGCAAGGCATGCACAAAGTGAAATGGACACATGCATGATGATTTGTAAAATTCTACTGGTATTTAGAAAATGTCAAGAGTTGTTTCGTCAATAGTCTTCGCATGCAGGTCACGCTGTCGCTCACGCGTGACGAGCAGTGTGAACCCTTTTCTTTTGAAGAGAGAGAGAGTGTGTGTGTTATGTCCATGACCAGTAATTAGGATTTAGTATACTCCTAGTCTTGGATACACTGTACTCCAGTAAATCAAGCTGTTAGTTATGCCACGTCATACTGGAGGTCCCGAAAGTAACTAATATCCTTGTGAGGTCCGGAACACACTAAATGGAGTTTAGACAAGGTATGAGACAGTGTATGCATGTGTAGAGTTATCAATAGCAATTCTATGAATAGTTGGTCCATGCTTAGGACTCTATTCGAGGTGAATCTATGTATAGGAAATTTAGGGCTATGCATGGCTATGTGCCCAGGACGCTTTTGGCTCTATATATTGAGGCCAAACTCGCCCTACTCCTCATTGATGATCATGAATTCATTGCCAGGGTTCCACTCTACATTCATGCTTCTTGTTCCTTGGCTTGGGGGTGAAGCTACTAGAGTTGATTGGTTGCTTTTACTTGGTTGGGTGGTTGCTCCATAGTGTGTTTTCCATTGTGTATTGTCTTGTCCGCAGGATCTTAGGGAGCTTCCCTTATAGTGCTATCAGAGCAAGGCTTACGAAGATTGGAAAACATGGAAAAGGGCTACCTTTCGTCGAAATTTTGGATTGGATCCATGGGAATTCTCTTCCAAGGTGGATAGCAAGTGTGCAAGTGGGTGTACTATCCCAGTCTTTTGCATGTTGCTAAGGTCCATTACTCTTGGGATTCTTTGTGGTTTTATGGAGAATTGTCCTTGAAAGCCAATTTGTGATGCTTTTTTGGAGCTTTTTTTGTGTAGATCAAATCTTTGGAATTTTCCAGCAAGTGTACTTTCATTTTAGAGCTCATTAATGATGAAATTAATTATGCATGCCGGTTCTCTCCAATGATTTTTTATTCTAGGCTATGTTTTGGTCAAAATTGCTTGGTTTTTCATGCTTTTCGGCACAAAATAGATAGTAAGAACCAAAATCCAACAAGATCAGATCAATTAGATGGTTGTAATTCTATAAATTGGTTTGCATGTGTCAAAGAAAGAGTTGTATGTCATGAATTTCCACTTTATGGTGATGAAAAAACTGGAAAATAGCCAAAAATCATCATTTTTTCTTGTTTTTTCATAGACTTGGATAGTAGGTGGCTATAAAACACCATGTAGAGCTCGTAAAGAGGTGACCCAAAGTCTTTTGAAGCTTTCCCTAAAGTTAGAACCAAGAATTCCATCAATGGAACTTGTAGGAAGTCAAAAAAGTTCAAAAAATGACCATTTTTGGTGATTTTTGGGGGATGGATCTCTCCAAATCCATAAGGTAATCATTCTTGAACTAATTATGACATGATTAGTATTCCTTTTTACCTTCCCAGCAAGCTATCAGACCTATGAATTGATGGTCGGTGGCTTATGCACCATCTCCATCAAGTTTGAAGCTATTTTGACTTCTACAAATCAAGAAATCTTCGTTCTCAGCCTATACTTGCATCTTAAGGGGGCAATAGTATTCTTTATCTAGTCAGTAAATCTGATAAGATACGGTTCAAGAATTACTGAAATCCTATTGGTAGGATTTCCATTCATGTAATTTCATATTTTATGTTTGAATAGGTTTTGTCAATATTAGCGGAGTAATGCCAAACCAGTCAATAAAAAGAAAAAACAGTCCAACTTTATTGGAAAGTTGTAATAATAAGAATTACATAACAGATTTCATATCCAGTAAAATCCTATGGTGAATTATATTCAGCCCAAGTATAGGATAGAAATGAAATTGTTTTGGATTTGTTTTCCTACAGTAATTAGTTTTTAAACATTTACTAATGTCATTACGTCTTCTTGGTACCTTAGCTGAAATAGATTTTCAGTAACTGAAAATTCTAAAGAGGGAAGAAGAGTGGACATCAGAGGTACTAAGTGTGATCGGAAAATGTATTTCGTAGTTAGGATTTTGGTAGTCCGTATAAATAATTGCTTAATACTCATTATTAATTTCCTGATTAGAATTCATTCAGAAGAGTGGACATCAGAGGTAGTAAGTGTGATCGGAAAATGTATTTCGCAGTTAGGATTTTGGTAATCCCTGTAAACAATTGCTTAATACTGGTTATTAATTTCCTAGTTAGAATTCATTCAGTTGAATTCGTAATTGATATCTTTGTCACCATTGAGTTATCCGTAGTTTTGGATGTCAATTGTGAGGTTTAGAAGTGGAATTTGATACGTGGATTACATTGGATCTGTTAGTTGACAGAAGCTTGTCCCTAGATTTGATGCATCAGTAGGGTTTCGAAGCTTGTCAATAACCAGAAAGGTTCAGAGTGTAATAGTGAACCATGTTAATTCTTCTGTCTAAGTCACATAATCAGATGTAGATTACGGATATCCATCTGATAGGCATGCCAATCATCCAAATAAAATGGAGTCTCCAGTGTTTGGAAACAAGAGATAATTTCCTATAGTGATTGTAGGACAGCTAGATGATCAATGTATCTCTAGAATATCAGATAAGGCGGTTAAGGATTTTCTGGAAGGAAAAGCTGATGGTATGAGATGTCAATAATTTTGGAAAGAAAATTCTAGAATTGTAAAGATCTGATGATCAATGGTGTGTTTAGTACCTAGTTGCGATATGGGAAAGAAGAAAACCATTCGATCAAATGTGGGGTATTTTGGAAAATTTTGAGGTTTAATCTAGATCCCAATGTGGTATCTCGTTATATACAAATTCAGAGGCCCTCAAATCTATTTCTCGCTTTCTTAATTAATCCTTTACTTCTTAGTAGTTTCTTGAATATGGACATCAGACTGGTTATATGATTCTTTCCGGCATGAAGTTATTCTTCTGAAAGACTGTTATGTCATATAAGTTACTACTTGTGTGAATAGACTTGGAATTCAAATAAATTATAAGGTTAAAATGTTTCGATTTCTTAAACCTAGAATATCTCTGGTACATAAATGGATTTCGATGGAATAGTAGTTTCTATCACTCGGAGTGGGAATATTTGAAACCAGCTAGGGTATAGAAATGAGATTGGATCTAGAAGGAATTTTGGATAGATTCAGAGTAAGATGCCCAATTGGAATTTTTTGAAATAAGATAAATTCTCTAGGGATTGTGTGGACAATCTGGAACAAGTTTGGAATTTGAATCATTATCTATAAGTAGTACAGTAAAAGGTCAAAGGTTACTAATTTCATTTTGATTTGAATGGAAGTAAGTTTGATCAGAATTTAAGTCCAAGAGTTCTATATTGGATCAACCTAATCTTAGTTTAAGTACTAGGATCAGAGAGAGGTTAATCGGTAGGAGGAATAATGTAATTAGAGGTAAGTGGGACTGGAAAACTACTGAGAGTGAATTTTATTCGTCTCGGAGATTTTTCGGATATGCTAGTTACTCATGAGAAATAGAAAATATTTTATAGCTGAGTTACAAGATCTCAGTGAGATACGTGAGTAACATATGTGGGTTCTGGAAAAATCTGCTAGATAACAATGTGTTTATGTACTGGTTCATAGTGAGATTATTCTCATATGTGCACAATTAATCTTGTAAGAATCTATTGTGTAATCCTAGTTACTAAGGTTATCTGGTGCACTTAACCTAGTCGGTGAATGATCAAGTATTGTTTTGACAGATACTTGTAGAGTTAACAAATCCTTTCATAGAAGATTTATGGATTAACTTATAAATGATTTGGGTAAGGATCTAAACGTGGTGTTATACTAGTATAATTGAATTCTTCACCTAGACATTTAAGATTTTTGAATCATTGGGAGAAGTTAATTGGTAAAACGATCAGTGTGATGTGGATTCACCGAGAACTGATGGTTTTTGAATTATATTGCTTGTAAGACGCATGATTAGTGAATCATTTCGGTTCATCAGTTAAAAATTGTGTGCATTGGATATATAGTATTCTTGGGATAGAGTATTCCTTAGTTAAGGAAGGGACTCAGCTCATTAGTGATTGTATCCTAGAGAGCTCAAATGGATAACGAATCATAATGAATCCAAGAATAACAACTGAATTGATATTCAGTAGGGCTTTGGGTGTCTAGATTTGATTCTAGATTGTAATTTAAAGTTTTTGTAGTTGAAGATGATGTTCATTTTGGTATGCGTTCAGTCTTTGATTACCAATGATTTATAGACCTTGAATTTTGCACTTCAGCTTAAGAATCCTGGTAGAAAGTATTCCTGAATCCAGTATTTTCTTAATTGAAAGATTTTTTGGAATGACTCTTACTTTTTCTGAGTTATGTTAGACATATACTCCAGTATCGTGTAAATGATTAAGTATGATTTGGATTTCAGGAAATTATGATTGACAAATCATATGAATCTAAATATTTATGGTTCATGAATCATAAATAGATACTTAATTATTAAGTGTGATGATTAATCTTGATCTATTATTTGAGTAAGAATCCGAATCAGTGTTTTTGAATCTCTCTACTCCCGTGTTATATTTGAGGACCTATGGATCTCATAGATATTCTCACAAGATAAGTTATCTTATTTGTGGAGAATTAATTAGTCTAGTGGATGGTATTCTACTACAGTTTATGGTCTGCAGATGCTTGACTACAATTCTTCATTTGAGTTGGATCTCCAGTTATCTTAGGAGACAGATAAGTCTATTAAGATGAATGAATGCTATTTTTCTTGCATTTGGTACTAGAAACAGGAGCATTTAACTCAAAACAGTATTTAAGATACTCAGAGTTGAGTTTTAATCATTCTATATCTTAGTGATTCTCCTAGAGATTCTAGTAAAATGAATTATCATATCTTGGAATTGGATTCTAAGGATATTTGTATTGGAAAACTTATGAATTATATGCCAGAGTTTGTGGATGATTTCAGACTGTAATTATAATTATTTTATTATTTCTTTAACTTTAATCTCTTAAATTAGGTTATCTCACCCAGTGTTTCATGTAAATGCTTTACATGAAGGTGATGTTACTAACTTATGGTGAATATAACCCAGTTGGAAAATTTATCGCTTAGTGTACTTTTTCAAACCTGAGTTGTACACCAGTGTAGAGATTATCATTTGGAAAATAGAATTATCTCTGAGTACTTGTTTGATGTGAAATTTTGACTAAGGATAATGATTTTCTAGGTTGATATTTAAAGTTAAAAGAACTATTCATGTTATTCTTTCCTGTTTAGAGAGTTTCTAAGGATAGAAACAGTTTAAGGAGGGAAGAATGTTATGTCCATGACCAGTAAGTAGGATTCAGTATACTCCTAGTCTTGGATACACGGTACTCTAGTAAATCAAGCTGTTAGTTATGCCACATCATACTGGATGTGACCCAAAAGTAACTAATATCCTTGTGAGGCCCAGAACATACTAAATGGAGTTTAGACAAGGTATGAGATAGTGTATGCATGTGTAGAGTTATCAATAGCAATTATATGACTCTATTCTAGGTGAATCTATGTATAGGGAACTTAGGGCTATGCATGGCTATGTGCCCATGATGCTTTTGGCTCTATATATTGAGGCCAAACTCGCGGTACTCCTCATTGATGATCATGGATTCATTGTCAGAGTTTCACTCTACATTCATGCTTCTTGTTCCTTGGCTTGGGGGTGAAGCTACTAGAGTTGATTGGTTGCTTCTACTTGGTTGGGTGGTTGCTCCATAGTGTGTATTCCATTGTGTATTGTCTTGTAAGCAGGATCTTAGGGAGCTTCCCTTAGAGAGAGAGAGAGAGAGAGAGAGAGAGAGAGAGAGAGAGAGAGAGAGAGAGAGAGAGAGAGAGATGGCATAGGCGGAGGCTTCTCTAGCAGGAGTAGTTGAATGGTTGGAGAAAGCACTGCTCAGCATGTGCGCTGATGACTCCACAACGGGGCTACAGCTAAATCTGAAGGTTGTTACAAGTCTTGTTTTCTACTGTTAGCTCGTGGCCCCGTCGGATGTTGGCGAATATCTAAGTGTACTCTTATCTTTTCTCTATTATCTCTACTTTTGGTGGCGTCTTCAACACACCATGTTTGATGATATGCTATGTGTTTTTCATCTTTTCGAATTTCGGAATGAGGTAATTTTTCTGCCAACTCTTTATTTTCACAAGAATCACTTTCTGGTATTAGCAAAACGTTATGAATTGCATTTATATCAGATAAGCGCCCATTTTGTAGATTTGCACCTGGCTCTTTTAATGAGAAACAAATTCAATTGTTGAAAGAATGGTGCTCAGTCTGTTACCTTTCAAATTCAGTCGCTCCCCAGGGGCACCGGAAATTTCCTGTTTAGTCTATGTAAATTAAGAAATCAACAAACAATTTTCAAAATAAGTAGCATTGTGGATGTTGCGCCGAGAGTTGTGGATATATAGCAAGCATAAATTGTTAAAACTATATTCCATCTGTACTTTTCTCTCACATTATATATTTTGAGCCAACCTGAATCCACTACCGATGGCTTGGCTACAGATTGACCCAGTGAACTCCTCCTTATAAGCAATTGTTAGGAAAGAAGGTCTAGAAAGTTAGCCGAGAGTTGTACAGTTTTTGAGTACAGACCAAACAATAACTTCCCAAATCATAAACAAACAATATTGAAGCTTCTTGTAGATTGTGCAAAG
The DNA here is from genome assembly GCA_029204225.1 of Diphasiastrum complanatum. Classification (NCBI taxonomy): domain Eukaryota; kingdom Viridiplantae; phylum Streptophyta; class Lycopodiopsida; order Lycopodiales; family Lycopodiaceae; genus Diphasiastrum; species Diphasiastrum complanatum. Next base: position 47,245,728 of record CM055093.1, read on the forward strand.
CTTTTGTGATCACTTCGTTTTATGTTGGGACAAGTTTCACGAGGTCCAGAATGATGCCATTTTACCAAAAGGTGAATCCTGCTAGATGTGATATTTTGAAATGTGGGAATCTACCTTAGTTGCTCAAAGGCGATTTGCAAGATGGAATTGAGTGGTCACATGATATGTGGCATGTTTATTAAGACCTCCTTTCTTCTCCTCAATGCCTGGGTTGAATCAACCTTAACTCCAAAAAACATTTGAAAAATAATTCAATCAAGTGATGGAGTAGTTAGAGTTTGCATGTAATTGTATGTCACCAATCTTGGGATGCTACATCCTAAAGAAATCATAAGTGCTTCTTAAGCAAAACAAGAAAAATTAATTGAACGCACGTGGTAAGATCTTTAGTGGTTTGTATGTAGTATGAACGAGACCAAGAAGAAATGGAAACTTACCAAAATTTGAACAAAACTTGACAACGGCTCACAATAAGATGCGAGAAAGAGTTGGGGAGTTGTTTAAATTGGCTAGATATAGTATTCTCGGGCAACAGGCACCGCTCACACTGTGACGAGCAATGTGAGCACTGCCCAGGACCCCCATTTTTCAAATTTTTCTTCATGTTTTTTTTTGGGCAGCGGTTGCGCGTTGCCCACGGGCACCTGACCTTTTTTTCAAAAAAAAAAAACTCCCCATTTTTCAAATTTCCCTCACTCCCTTTGCCCACCCGCCCAAAACTCTGCTCTACCCGTGCCCAAAATGCTCACAGACTTGCAGGCTCACATCGCTAGCCGTGGGATAACGTACTCTAGCGAAACGTACTGCGGAAAACGTACACTAGTGAAACATACTCTTCGTATATATCTCCCAAGTGATCAAGCGAGCATACTGTGGGTGGGGAGGATCATGACATTGCTCTACACATGAGAATTGGGTGATGATCGAAGAAGTCAAGACACTTCATCTCATGCTCTACCTGTCAACAAGGGCTCGAAATGACAGAAGCAAAAAAGCTCCAAGCAGTGTACATCGAATCAAAAATAGGAGTAATAAGATTCTTGCACTTGGCAAGAGGCATAAATACTTATATAGAGTGGCACATTGTTACTCTGATTCTAGTCAAGCTTTGAAAATCTCTGTTCTTGTCAATAAAACATTACTATGGCATCATCGTTTAGGATACTTGAATTATGCATATGTTTCAAACATGTCCAGACAATCCCTAATACTTGATCTCGACTATCCTTCTGGTGAAGTCGATCTCCCTGTCTGCCATAGCTGCATCCTTGGAAAGCAAACTAGGATTCCTTTTAGATCGAGTCATAGGCATGCAACAAAAGGTATATTGAATGTTGTTCATATAGATATATGTGGACCTATGCAAACTCCTTCATTGCTAGATGCAAAGTATTTCATTACCTTTATTGACGAATTCTCCAGAAGAACAACATTTTACTTCATTAAACATAAATCAGAAACTTTCATCAAATTCAGATAATTCAAAGAGCATGTAGAAAATCAAACTAGCAAACGAATCAAAGCACTGAGGTCAGATAATGGGGGAGAATACATCTTCACCAAATTCAAGGAGTATTGCCTTAACAACGACATTGAGCAAAAATACATTACCTCCTATTCGCCTCA